>OZ038374.1:148391101-148829202 GCA_964036015.1 Leptarthrus brevirostris
ACAATTAAACCAAATATGAACAAAATCCAGTACCTGACATTTTTTTCGCTGTCCGCTTCGCGTGAAATGCCCCATTTGTTACATTGATGTAGTAGTCTGCTTTGACGAAACCAATCTAAATAAATGAACTCCGCAAAGGAGCCAGGACGAACCGGAGCCCACCTTAGATGTGTCCGGGAACCCAGATCAAGGTGATGATGAATCGTTCGCCCAGCTGGGTTGGTTTCTCGTAGCAACTCCCTACAAATTTGAAGGTGATAACAACTGAGTCAGAAGCCTTAATAGCAGTCCGACTGTCCGACAAAATGGTGACGCTGCACCCTAATGATTCCTGCGGACTTTGTTCTTATTACCAGATTTTATTTTTTGTTTTGAATTCATGAATTTTTATTAAGTTGTGAATTATTATTTTGAATTACTTATTTATTTTTGTGCATTCATCAGTTATGGAATTTTATATGCTCCCATAAATTCCATATTTATTCGTTTCTAAAGTCATTTGAGCATTTTTTTATTGGACTCAACAAAATTAGTAGGCTCAACAAAGTAAACTTCGCAGTCTATCTTGCAGGCGGGTGAATAAAAAGCCTTTTTTGTATTTGTATATTATCCTGAATTAATCTTTAATTTACCGGGAGGCCCTTTCAGTGGACTGATCGATGATAGTTTGTGGGTGTTGATGTGGTCTATGCCAGAAAACTTCTTATGAATTCTAGCCTATTTACCTTTTATCACCCAAACCTAACTGCTTTCACAAAAAACCAGAATACCTTATTGCCGACAGAATAAAAAAAGAAGAGTTAGCTTTCAATTCCTCCGCATGTTTCAGACATAAATCCATCCTCGACTGGCCCGAATGAACAAGTGGGCAATTAAATCACAAACGGGGAGTACTGCACAACAGATAAACTCTGCCATTCCCCGAACCAATAAATTTAAATAAGTACACAGAATGCATCCAATCAATGGCGAAGTGGTAAACAATGGATGGAATGCGATTTTTCTCCATGACCTTGGATCAAAGTGTGCTGAAATCGAGACCTAGATTGCAACCTATTGCGGTACTATCGAATTAAGTGGGGTCAACCCCACTTTATCAGATAAAATGTACGAATAAATATCATAATTTTTAGGTGCAACCATCCTTTAAATTCGAAATTGGATCAAATACTGGACACCGAGGAGCCGGTCAGGTTATTGGAACTTCCGCGTGTTAGCTGACGTCACCAACATGTATTTCATCCGCATTCTACCAAATTTCATATGGGTCGTTTAAAACCGACTTGTTTCGGTATAGTCATCGGGAAAAAATTCTGGTCATAATTTACTCGCCTATTGCCTGCCACATGTGGAAATTCAACTTACCGAAAAGCTTCGCATCCCCAATTTTTAAGCTTAATCCGAAAGGACTCGTCATGATAAAATCACTAGAGTAATAATTAAAAAGAGAAACGATGCGCTTTTTCGTGATGGAAAACAAAGAGAGCAAGGACAATGGTAATTTTCTTGAAAATTCCATTCTTGTCGACGCTCTCCAGTTTGTCGCAGAGGGGAATAAATAAAGGAAGGGCGACAGAGAGGACGACTGCACAAGAGCTTATCAAAAAGGAAACAAATCCGAAAGATGAAATTACGCAGAAGAATGCAGGAAGCCCGGGTTGTTTCCTGTGAGGAACTTTCCTTAACAATTTCGAAGCTTTTGGCATCCTATGCAACGCCTATGATTCGGAAGCTCACGAACGTCTGTCAGTCTAGTTCTAGTACAAAATGCGCGTTTAGTACCTTAACGTAAAGAATTTTTCGAAATCTTCTATGTCATTTTTGCCGTGTCCTTGTTGTGCTGTTGTGCCATTCTTTTTGGCGCTGCTCGACTATTGTTTGTGTTCTCAGCTCAGTAGGCTAGCACTAGTCGTACTGAAGTCAGATAGTTTAGCTTAGGTATCGATAGCGATTACGGTTTGTTCGTTTCACACACTAGAGGTGTATGTGGTTCAGAAAACGGTTAGCTACCTCTATGCAAGTTTAAGAAGTTTGGCTTAATACGTTTCGGCTCGTATGTCCAAGAATGGATTTAGTTTCGTGAACACTCATAACCAGTCCGTGTCGCAGCAACGCAACTGCATCTTACCTATCCTCGCGATTAATTACCTATCGGCAAATGCGTTAATTAATTCAACGTTACGGAAGTTACGACACGTTGTTCGGTGAGCCTTTGTACACGGAATTTTCCAACGCCGTGAGTGAGTTAAAAAAAGCAGTTTGAGTGCAATTGTTTCTTTCAAGAGTCGTCTTGAATCGGTACGGCTCTGTAGATACATTAGTGTCGCTACTGTGCTCTCCATGTATGATATACGATTCGTGTAATGCGACCTATTTTCATTGTATGTCTCGTTTTACTGTAGGGGTGCGTTTTAATTATAAATGAAGAAAAAGTACTCAACCCAAATCAAACGCCGTTCAGTTGCACATAAATCGATAAATATGTTATTGGATACGTTAAACTAACGGCGGCTTACGTAAATTTACCTACCGATAGAGCACAGACGAGCCGTAGAATTGGGCTTGAGTGGGTATTTACTGTCTCGATTAATAACATAATTTAGAGGGTAAATGCCAAGATTCAAGCTTGATTCTTCAAATGTTCACCGAAACTGTCAATATTTACGTAATGCCGCAGAGCTCCCTTTTGGCAAAACCAAGTATCGTTCGGGGTGTAGTTAGTTTCCGGTACGATTGGCTCATCGTGATCCTCGTGATATAAATGCCTTCCTCGGTTGAGCCAAAGTGCGTTCGCTATAAATATTTAGATTGTTTTTTTTACTGCAGGAATACCTAAATGTTTACTGGCACTGTAACAATTGAAATTTCGTGACAAGTTCGAAAATGTGACAGATGATTGTTTGTCGAAAATGTTGCATAAATCAAGTAGTGAGTTTGTGAAGGACCGGGGCTAAGGATTATTTGAAGCGGACATGGCAGCAGTAGCCGGCCTTTATGGGCTCGGCGACGACTCCGGACGTCGGCGAAAGCAGCAACAACAACAAAACGAACAGCATCGACAACAGGAACAGCAAAAGGAGCAACAGGAATTGCTTCGGCAATACAAAGAAAAACTCGAGGGTTGGGATAGGACACCAGACGGGTTAAGTCATTTTTTTGTATGCTTTTTGTCATCAGCTTTCACCGCATTATGTTTTCTTTGATTGTTGCCCCAATTAATCAGTAACAGTGTGTGTAGAGGTATTGATTCGACACTCATTTGGCCACCCTCATTTCAATGGCTAAAATTAAAGACAAACTACATATTGAATGCTCATTACTATCTACTTTGAGTAAATGCTTCTATTTAAGCCGAAACATTTGCTTGCAGGGGGAAATCAATCTTGTCCATGTCATCAAAACAACTTCCGTTTAAGGATTTTCCCCAGACTTTTGGCTGCGATGCAGAGAAACAGTTGCCAAAAAGTGCAATTGATATATGGTTGCACAGAGATAATACCACTTTTTACAACTCACCATCAATGTACGTAGATTAAGTGCTTCATGGATACTTTTAGTTACTGCGCTTATTGCAAGTTTCCATAAAGCACTAAGTGATCTTCAAGTAGAACGAATAGGTGTGATCATCTAGTAGAAGGAATAGGAGGTGCTATGCCTCATTGACAAGAAGTTTTACTTAACGAAACTGCGCTCTGTTTAATGCCGCGGAATGATATGTTTAACACATTTAATGTTTTCTTTATTGCTTTAACGGGACTAAATCTAAACCCTGGCGATTTTATAAAACCGAGAAATTGCTTTTCAAATATACATGGAGAGAAAATTATTGGAAAAATTACGGTTCTAGTTACCGTAATCGCACTTTTAAACTAACGATCTTTCCAGTAGTTTTTATTGTGTTCATAGGCAAATTTTCTGGAACAACACCGTAAAATTGTTCTGAGTCTAAAGTATACTGTATGCTTTAGGAAAAAATGTATCACGTAATATACAACCTTTCCCATAATTACCGGGAAATTTTACGGTTCTCCACCGTAATTTTCTTCTGATACTTTCTGATACTCGGGGCTCAGCGTTCAAAAAATTTTACAGTGCTGTTCCGTAAAAATTGCAACAGCTAGGACACAGTTAATAGCCGAAACTTTTGCATAGAAATTCGAGAACTTTTCTCTTCGTCTGTTTCTACATAAAATTTTTGGTTACTTTTAACGATTTTTAAAATAATTTAAGACTTCTCTATTTATTTATCGTAATAGAAGTTGCGCTTAACATACTTTTAATCTTACGCCCAGCTAAGTGTAAATGTTCTATTACGATACATGAGGAAAAATTTAAGCAGCAGTTCTATCATATGCGTTGTTCCTAAAGCAACATTTCAAACATGTTTCATAATTAATTAACTTTTATCGATTTAAATGTAATTGCGCAATTTAAAGTGAACAACTTTACACACCAAAAGAACTTTTCGTTAACTATTGCCCTAATTCTGCTTACCTTAATAAAACTAGGCTTTCAATTTTGAAAAACATTAAGCGCGTGTTGAAATGCGGTATTTTCAGTTACTATAGTCATCTTTGGTTCCGCCAGTATAAAGTTTACATGCTTGTTTACTCTTTTGCAACCTTAGTGGACAGGATCCTCTTGTTAAAACAGTAAAAGGAGTTTTATGGTATAGAGTGGTTTTCGAAAAATTTTTTTTTCAATGAAAACTAATTCATAATTATAATATTTTATTAATCTATAAAGCTTTCTCTACATAATTACAATTTTTATGATGTAAAAACATTTAACTCCTTCAAATGCATCTGTAAAGAAAATAAAATAAAAGAATTTTCTTTAACCTTGTAGTTATGGTTAGAACTAAAAATATCATAAATTATATAATTTTTTCAATAAAAATTGGCCGTTTGAAAAAAAATGTCTATACATTTACTTTTTTATATTTCTTTTATTAACAATTGTATAATTTTTTTTAGATCCAACCATAGCCGTATCAATTTCCTATAATTCCCCGTAGAAAATAATAAAATTGACAGAGCAGTTTTTCATCAATCCACGCATTTTGGAAATTGCAACCGTTCATCTGCCAAGCCAGAATCGTAGTGGCAACCTTCCTTTTCCTCAAAAAGGTAGTTAAAGAGTCGTCATTATTTTGTGATTTTTCACTAAGCCATCTTAGTTTTTTATATAGTTTGTATTGCCTCCTGCAGCTTGTAAGCACGTTTGGCTTTCCGAATAACTTTTTTCACACATTCAATCTAACTCTTCAACATTCAGACCTACATATGTTAACAAGTTTGAGACAATCTTAATTACTTGAGTTTTTCTAGCCTTCTGTAATATATTATATGTCTCCATCTAATGGGAATTGTAATGATTCTCCTACAGTCGTATCAGTACATCAGTTAATGTTACTTCGAGCGCACTTGTGGAGCGTGTCTAATTCTAATTCGTTTTCAGGTAAAACGAATAATTTCCTAGTAAAACTGTTTCGCCCACATAGTGCAGACTTTATTCAAAAGCTTTGGATGTACTGACTCTGGTTCGAAATTATCTTTTCGCCTTTATTGATCTCTGATTAAAGTTTATAGGACTATTTCAGCCTATTGTCCCAATCGATCAAGACCTTACAAGATATTTAAAATTGTTTATACTCGTTTAATTTGATGATGGAGTAGAATTTTGCTGAGGCGCTGGAAATTTGACCAAGCATATATTAAATGAGAAGAGACTTTTGATACACCTATGAATGTTTATAATAAACAGTGATTAGCTGAATAACAGCTGGTGGCAGGTGAAGTAGCTGATAGCGTGTCGGCCTTCCATCCCGGACGTCCAACGTTCAAGCCCCACCGGCGATGACATATGTTTGCTTTCTGCTGACAACAGATTACTATAAAATGACCATTGGATTGTGAACAAATGTCGGTGATTCGGAATCCAACTTAAATTGTAGGATCACTTGCAATCGTTGTGTCAATCGGGTGAAATACAAATTTAAAAAATACGATACTATCATAAAATGGAAGGCAATTCTTCGAAACGGTGGCCATAATTAGGCGAGGACTCTTGAACTGATTAGATTTTTTTCGGTTTCATACGAGTATTGTTCTTTATATTATCTTCTTTTGAATAACTTTTCAGTTTTTTGATTGAAGAATTTTCACCTACTTCACATGCGTTTTACTCGTGCGATTTCGGTCGATTTCTGGACGATTAACTGTAATCAGCCTCCATTTCGTAAAAATAGATAATTCGAAAAACGGCCACGTGATTAGATTTTCTAGTCTTAAAGTTAAAAAAAAATTATATTTTTTAAAATGTATTATTTTTGCGCAATCGAGCCCATCGCCTCTTAAGAGGCGCTTCTGAACGACGTCGCCTACGTGACTGTCGAAATGTAAAATTTAAAACAACCATAACAAATAGTAAAATATAGAGCATCCCAATAAAAAGAAAAAAAAATCATTCAATAATCTCCTGTGGTCATTGAATAAAGGTTAAAGGGATAATAGTACATTGATCGAATTTAATATGTTGACATAAACATACATTAGCAAATTTTGTAATGAAAAGTTATTAGAAATTGGCGCCTGGTCTGTTATGATGATAACTATTGTTGTAATTATCAGAAACAAAAACTGACATATTTTTTACTTTTAATACGAATTAATGTCTCTTCATTTTTTTTTTAAATTTTTATTTGAAAAAATGCCAAAATTTTGGACTAATCCGTTCACAGTCGAAAAAATACTAAATATTGATGGCGAAAAGAATCCTATGATGATGGTTAAAAAAAGATATTAGAAAATGCAATAACCGAACCCAAAAACAGTGTTTTGAGGAAATGCAATTAAAGTTTGAGGAGACCTTTTTTAGAAAAAGGAATTATTGCAAAACTTAAGGCATATCGTCAATGCCTGAACCATACGGACCATAGGTGAATTTTGGTTTCACGGCACGTGGACGATGACATCGCTGAACCGCCTCTGTTCCCGCAATACCAGCGCTTACCATCTTGATTCCTTAATGGTTGATATCTCTACGAGATGGACGATAATATTTTGGGAGTATAATCTTCAATATAGGTGTTGTAGTTTCACAATATGAAACAAAAAATTTTTGTAACTGTTGCAGTGATGTTTCCTCTTAAAAGAAGAGATCGGATTTAGATTTTGCCAAAGAACTGTATATGAACTGAGTATTCCCAGCCTTTAACTCACACACGGTTTTTTAAATTTGGGTCCGCAAATCCCGCGTATTTTTTTGGTGTGTTGTGGGAATCCTGGATGCTCAAGATGCGCCAGTTGATAAAGACCACTGAGTTAGATGGTCTCGACAGGTCGCTTTACATTAATTTCATACAATTATCGCTGGTTCAGTTTCTTCAACAACCTTGAATAGAACTGCCTTTTTCATAGCTACGTACCTATGTTACTTGTCTTGCAAACGTAAATCAATGACAAACCGTAAGGAAAGTGTGTTCCCTTGATCCATTATATGCATCTTGAACTGACTATGCGACAATTTCGACCGGTTTTTTTTTTAAATATATACTCAGCCTAAGTACATACACTTGAATAAGTTATATATTGTTAAGATTAGTACTTGGTTTCGATTAAAAATGTTTCCCCAGTGCTTAAAGAACGACGGGATATTCAATATGGCAGCTTATCACCGAAGAAATATGGTGGATGCTCCGTAACTTCCCAGAGAAATACCCTAAACACAGAGCCCTCCTAAATTAATAATTAAGACAAATTATTAATTAAGGAGCTGAGTTTCACATACTAATCATTATTAGACCCTCGTAATGGCTAAAAAGTAGTTCTTTATGATAAGCACTAATGATCAAATTTTTTCTTGATCCTTTGCGGTTAACTAAGATAAAATGACGTAGAATTCAACAAGTTTTGTAATGAAGATGAGTAATGCCGTAAATTACTCGAGAGAAGAAGAATGGATACACTTAGACCTCGAATAGGTCCCTTGTGATGCCACAGAAGTAAGATATCCCAAAACTCTTTAGCCGTTGATGAAGCGTCGAAGTTCTTTACGTCAGTCGTCTGAAGGTCGCAGAGCTTATCCGAGAAATAGTCACCTAAAAAGGCCAGAGCAGAGCTCGAGCAGAGGATGTGAAGTACAGTCTCCTCCTCCTCGTCCCTGCAGCTTCTGCAGAAGTCATTTGAGTAGAGCCCTAATATTTTCAATTTTTTCAATAAGGCAGTGACCAGTGACCCCTCTATGACTACTCCTAGGTTGGTTCTGTCCATTGAAACTAGACGTCCAGCTTAGACCAGGCCCGTCTGGTCGTGTGCCCATCTCAGTTAAGTCAAAGCTTATAGTACACAAGAGACCTTCCCAAGAAGGCTTTATCCAGTTGGATCTCAAGTGTACTACCGTGTCTAACGATCTCCTCCGCTGCGCAGTTCTTTGGAAAGTTGTGTACCCCGGAACCCAGCATAGGTCTATATGGTACTGCTCTGCCAACTCATTTAGATAAGATCGACCAAAGCAGTTCTTTACTATACACTACAATGATACGGAAGGCGAAAGATAGAGATATCTTCAGTTTTTCTAAGGATTGCTGATCTGAACCGCTTGTCAAAGAAAAACTCAAAATCAAGGTTTACCAACGAAGGCGATAAACAGCTCACAATTTTAGATTGTCTAACCCGAGCGTTGCACCACTGAAAGGTGTCTGTGAGTCTAATGGCAATGCCACCTTCTTACATACCAAATCTAAGAAATTCTTCATTTTCTAGCGTCGCAGTGGGTGTCGTCTGATCTCTGAAACTTCCCCAGAATACTAAGGTTCATGTCTTTGTTAAGGGATGGCCACCAGACAATTACGCCATATAGCAGGATTGGCCTAATAACTGTCACATAGAGCTAGTGGGTTATTTATTTATTTAAGCTTAATACAAGCTATTACATAATACTAATACTACAAGCTATAATAAATTATGACATCATAAATAAATAAATAAATAAAATTAGTTTAGGGCGGACATCCAATTTCCTACCAAAAGCCCTTTTACAAGAGTAAAGAGCTAAGAGATTTTGATAATGCCCAAATACCTAGTTTTAGCTGTAAATGCCAACAGAGTGCCGTGAGAAACCCACACCTGACCGTCAACTTAAAGAACTGAGAGGTCCCTGAACACTGATAAGTAGAGTAAAAGGATGTTAAATAAAAGTATCGTGCCATTGTCCTATCGAAACATTGTTTTTTTTTTGCTAAGGTAAGGCAGGCAATATTACCAGATCACGTGTACTCTTTTCCACCGTCTACGTTGCACTATTTCAGTTTTTATTCAATATTATTTCGATGTTGAGTTACAAAATTAATATTCAAGTGCATCTGTTATCATAATAATATAAAGTAATTGTGCTAAGGAATGTCCTGCACTGTATCTGCAAAACGTAACTTTTTAAGAAAGGTAAATAAAATGGCAAACTTTAATTTTTCCCTCTCCTGTTTCCTTTTTATTCAGCACTAGGGTATAGGGTGCCTACTACACCGATCTTCCACCTGACCCAGTTCTGCACTAAGGACTTCATCTCCTGCCACTGTTTAGCAATTTGAGTATTTTCCTTCTTTAAGGATCTTCTCAGTGTGCTGCGCTGCCTTTTAATCTGGCTGTTTCTTGGGTGCCGTAGGGATTCCAATCTAGAGTCTGTTGAGCGATACGGTTTTGCTCTTTTCTGAGGTTGTGGTACATCCATTGCCAATTACTACTTCGAACACTGATGTCTTGACAGGTGTGTCTAGATAGGTGGTCGTTGGTATTGACCTCCAACCAATTAGAATACAGATATACCAGTGAGTATACTTATACCCTAGATGTTATTTGATCATTCTCAGTATTTAAAAGCTGTACAGCAAAACAAATTTCCAATGGCTTAAGTTTTGTTTTGGAAGCATAACAGCGAACATATTCGAGGTCTAGGTTGGATGGCCGTCCATACCTTCCTACCTTTAGAAGAATTGATTTTAAATCTTGCTCTGCTACATTTTGTACTTAGGGTTTATTCGACAGAAGTCTTACATATATCGTCACCATTATCAGCATGTGTGCGTAAGGTTTTGAAACAGTTTCCATCTAAATCCATTACGATAAATACTTATCAGGAGCATATTTCATTAATGAAAATTAAGAATTGTAAAGGTATGCTGTTTGTCTCACACTTGACTTTGATGATGAGAATTACACTCGCGGTCATAAAAATCTCACCAGACAGGTGAGCAAGTCATTAAGGAATATTTTGGTACCAGCCATTGCAGAGCACTTGTCGTATTCAGTAGATAATTTTCCAAGATAACTGACTCTGCACGTTGTCATCGAGCAAAATCGGAATAAGTAAACTGTGAAAAATGGACTTCAGAAGGTCTACTCTTATTTCGATAAATTTTAAGTGGTGCAGTTTTTGTGACCGCAAGTGTATTTATTGTAAAATACTTCTACTGCTTTTAAATCAGTTCTTGGCCTCTGCAATTTGTAGCTAATCACATATTAATTTTACTAATTTAAATTATGTAAGATTGAAAGAATGTGATAGAACAAAAAGCAAAAAAAATATGAAACAAAAACACTAAGCACCGCAAATAGTTCCAACCAAACTCAAGTCGCCAAACATATAAATATCTTCCTCTTCATAAGGAGAATTTAAATAATTTATAGCAATGTGTACAAGTGTCGACGGTACAAATTTTTGTTTGTTTGTATGAGTAATTCTTACTTCATTATGTTTAATTTTGCGTTAAAGCTTTAAAAATGATTGATTGATGAGGTACTTAAGATTTGCCAGGGTTAACTTCGCAAGTAATTAAGGTGTCTAACACTTTTCTAAATTACGCAACCCGACCATGGATCTATGAGTTTCGGTACCTTCTTAATCTCGTCAATCTTTATTATCATCAAAAAACCTGAAATATTGTCTTCTGAGATGAAAATTTTTTAGTCCAAGATACGTGCGGAGGATTGAACTGGGCAATAATCTTTCCTAGCCACTTATATATATAATTATCTTTCAAAAGGTTTGGTATACATGTAAATAATTGACGGGAAAATGCAAGTACTCTCTTGCTGGTATATTTACCTGTTTATAGTAAGTATCCTTTTAAAATCTGTCCATTACGTTCCACTACAGAAGCAGATATTACGCCTATAAAATAAATCTTCTCTTTGAAGTCTATTTCTATAATCCCCGACATTTGGTCCTCTGCCAGTCGGGAGTTGAACAGAGCCCAAATAAATTATCTGATTATTATAGTACTGGTACACATAGGAACACGGAAGTCGAAGCGATTTAAGAATTTTTCCAAAATGATGGAGATCAGCCCCAAGAACCTTGTCGCCAGAAAATGCAGCTTTTCCAAGGCTGAGGAAAAAGCATGCGTTTAACCCGTCCAATGCAGCTGACTTTAGCAAAGAATTGGACCGATGGCTCACACAGACACACCAACATAACCGCAAAAAGTTCCTTGTTTTTGCCTGTCAGGAAACAACAACTGAAATGAGTTGGAATCGAATAAATCAAGCTGTTTACCGCAAGGAAACTGCAACTTTTATGCTTACTTGGATTTTTATCAACGAGTTGGCAACCGAATTATTAACACATCTTCTGTTAGGGGATCCTTGCAACGCAGAAAAATCGGCCTGCTATTGTTCGACCATTCCTTAATTTGGCTTTTACCCTAATGCTGTCCTGCAGTTAGAGTTTCCAATCAACAGTATACATAGTAGCAACGGACGAGACGTTTTCACAGTTGACATTGTACAATATGAGCAAGCAGGGATGGAATAGGAATATAACGGCCGAGTCACCACTGCTGTTGTACGGAACTTTTTAGGTCATAGTCTGCTTTGAAAGGAATTGATAAATTAAAAGTGCACGGGAGTGGAAAATTGCTTGGAGCGAGTCGAGGTAAAAAACAATAAATTAAGAATTCTCCGGTAAGTGTTCGTTTACTAAATTGATTTTGCTCATATCGCATTGACACCCGGGGGAGATTTTGAGCATTTTCCTTTAAATTTTACTGTAGTTGCACACGAGTCCTTTGAAAAGCTCCGTGCACAGATTTTTTCAAACTTCGTATTGGCAGTGTCATGCTCTTCTATGGCTACATCAGAAAACGCAGCTCAAAGAATTTGAATAGTCAATACGTAGAGATTGCAATTAAGTCATGTTGAAGATTTTGGACACTAACGTGCCAATAAAAATTGTTAAAGCAAGCTGTCAGTTTCATCCACTCGTGATAGATTTAAATTGTTTCTGATACTTTCTCGCTCTAGTTCCCGTAATCCCTTGTAGGGAATGGGGTGGGAGAGAATCATCACCCAATTTGCGACAATGATTGCAAGTGGACCTACAATTTATAGTGAATTCCAAGCCAATGGCATTTTCTGTACAAGCCCATGGCTTCTTTTATCGTATTCTGTTGTCAGTTGAAAACAACCATGTGTCGCCGTCGGTGCGATTCGAACCTGGGACCTCCAGATTGGTAGACCGACTCGTTTTACTTACTTCATCTTAGATTTAACAAATGGGGCTCGTAACATGAGGGCCTAATTTGATGTAAAGGAAGCAAGGAGGAGAGTGCCGTTAAGCTGGTTGTGTGGAAGAATTGCAGACGCAGAGCTTTTTGGCCCTAAGCTTCAGGTTTTTCCTGAGGATCTTAAATCTTCAGATTTTTGTGCTCTTTTTGGCGGCGGAGTGTGCTCTTTGTAGTGCATACTCACTGATTTTATTATTGCTGGATTTATTACTTCTCATAGAATTTATTTTGCCTGCTATGATCCGATGCCTTAAGCTGATAACGACGACTTCTCTTTATTATTAAGTGTCGGTTTTAATAGAAAGCATTATTTAATCTGGAAAACCAGCAGACTGTGTCAAAACACAGTCCAGCAGTATAACTAATAACTCGGGAAGATCCTGGGACTTGGTCTTCTCCACGGAGCCTTCCGGCACTTTTGATCCCGTGTTAATTTCATGTAAAGTTTCTAATCAATACAGTTATGACTGTGACTGGTCAAATGTTCTTGGTGAGCGGGACGGTTAACTCTTTTTACGAAATTGTTTTTCAGTTTCGCATATCATGTGTGTAGAATTGCAAATGGCTTTCCAGAGGTATTGTTCCTCAAAGGACGACGCTGTCTATTTGACTTGTTCTAAGTTATGCTTCCAGTACATCCAGGAATATTTGCATAGAATGAAAAGGACGAGCCTATACAGTTCTGGAGGTTTGTCAACCTTAAATGCTCCTAAAATGGTTACCCTTTGTCGCTGAGACTTAAGCCCACTCAAGATTTTAAATTTATTTTGTGATTTCTTTAAGACCGCCTTTGCAACCTGAACTGTGATATTATTGATGATGATTTTAAAACTTGACGAAGCTTCTACTGATTTCGTAAGAGGTTTAAAAAAACTGTTATACTTGATGAGGCATCGATCTCTGAGCGCATATCGAATTTGAGCTTCTCAAACGGTCGCGATGGTGTTCAAGCTCTTGTTTCTGATTTATGCCATTTTTAAATTTATCTCTTATAAGTGCCATTTTCCAGAATCAGTGAAAGTGTAATATTTCTAACTACACGCTAATTGTAAAATTATATGCCTTGCGAAATTACTTGAAATCTTTAGCATAGATTTATGAAAGGTTAATCCACTGAGACTAATTTTCTGAAATTTACGAATTATTGTTTTTATGCTATTGCAGCTAGTAAGTATTTTTACGGAGTTCAGTAAAACTTTTGACAGAATTAATCATAGGATCCTGATTCACAAGCTGTCTGCATTGCGGTTTCTCACAGTCTTTGTCAATTTATTTTTTCTTACGGGTCTGCTGGAACATGCTACGTGTTCTATTTCTGGCTGTCTTTCTGAGGTGTTACATAACACCTCTGGCATTCACTAAGGTAGTCACCTCGGTCCGCTTCTCATTATTTACATCAAGTTCCATCTTTGATCCTCACTAACTATAGAATTCTTTGCTTTGCTTCAGTATCCAATGTTTGCGATTCCAAAGAGTTGATCCCTTCTATAAATGGTTCCAAATTAACTGCCTCCCTCTCAATGTATCAAAGTGTACCATTATGTTCTTTTTTCCCAAAACAAAGCATCTGCATTTTTGGTATACATTGGATGGATGCTCAGTGTCTAGACTCGATAAAACCAAAGACTTTGATGTCCCACCTACCTCTCGATTGTCCAAATTTGATAATGCTCTTACAACCAAACTTTTCTACTGTACTCTTGTTAGACCAATCATGAGGTTTGGTTTTCCTTTCGACCTCATCGAGATAGGCTTAAACTTATATAGGCTTCCTCCTTATGAGAATCGCCTCCGATTGCTTAATATGCACTCGTTGGAGGAACGACGTAGAGTTGCTGACCTAGTATTTATTCACCAACTTTTGAACTCGAATATAAATTGTCGCTCTCTTGCAAGTTTGGTTACTTATAGGCATATTCCGTATAGGTTAAGGAGGTTACTACATGTTGTTCATTCTCGGTCTAACTATGGTATGCATGAGCCTATTAATCGCATGTGTAGAGCCGTGAATATGTGTCCAATTTTTGAACTGGCTCTTGCTAAGGATTTGCTTAAACGATCTCTGTTACCAATGCATCCCTGATTGTTTTGTTTGGACGTGTTTTGGTTTTTTTGTTTACTAATATTTTTCTTTGCATGGGTTGTGGGAGCCTCATTCACCTCAATATATGTTATATTCTGGTGAATAGGTCAATTGGTTCCAAGCTTCTGCCTGTGAAGTGCGCCTTCTGAGTTAGAATTTATTTATTTATTTAAAATATGCACAAAATTTACACTTAACCCGAGTGAATTTGCGAAAAATCCAAAATAAACTTTTTATAAACTCGAGCGACGTGAGAAATATAACAAAATTTCTCAACACGATCAGCGTTTCTGATAAAGAAAAACTAAACTCCTTTGGTTCTTCCTCAATAGCAGCAACAAGTGATCAGAATATGATACAGCTGTCCAGATCGGTGTTTAAATTTGCTGGCTTAAGATTTAGCTTTCGGTTTCGTGTGAAAGCGTCCAGCAGCAAAAGAAAACTTAACTCTTTGGTGCTGCTGTTGAGGAAGAGCCAAAGGAGTTTAGTTTTTCTTTATCACATTTTTATAAAAAATTTCCACTCAAAACCGACAAATTTCACTGGCCTATAGTCCATGCTCTTATTGGCGAAAAACATTTTTGTAACGTAACCGAATAAAAGTAGTATCATTGGAAGGATCAGGTCGAAAACAATTGAATTGGAAGGGTTCACTGAAAAGTATCTCAATTTAAAGTATCTGCAGCGCTTTTTGTATCTATTGGAAGCATACGTCCTGATGAATTATTTTGCATGGGCTCGGCATCTGTTTGACTGGAAAACTGATGAAATAAATATTTTGGAATATTTCCTTTCCAATCGCACTGGAAATTTCACTTGCTTTTCATCGCTTCAATTAAATTTGACCGCACTGAAAATCGACTGGAAATTCCTACATTCAAACGGTTTTTTGTTATTTTTTTCTTGTTTGCAGGGTCCAGCGAACGGGAAAAGTACCAAGCCACCTATTTTTAGACGTGCTCTTTCGAATGGCATCAACATTTTTGATAAAAAATTTCCACTCAAAACCGACAAATTTCACTGGCCCATGATTTTTTTGGTGAAAAAAACTTTTTGTAACGTAACCGAAGAAAAGTGGTATCATTGCAAGGAGCAGGTCGAAAACAATTGATTTGGAAGGGTTCACTGAAAAGTATCTCAATTTAAAGTATCTGTTGCGCTTTTTGTATCTATTGGAAGCATACGTCAAAAACATAATATAAAACTAAAAATTGAATTAATGTTTGCAATATATTTGAAAATCGAACCCAGTTGACACAGGTGTGTTCAGTGTCTCCTTCAATCCGGTTCTTTCAATTATAGATGCGAAGCCAACATGCTACTAAACACAAATATGAAAGCTTCCCAATTCTATATATATATACATATGTATTTAAATTATCCACCAAAAGTTAGGTAGTCTACATCCTATCCACCTTGCATGACTAATTATCGATTTATTTCATGTATCTTGACATAAAAAACCTGTCGTGTTGCCACCCCCTCAATCTATCCGAGTACAAAATAAATCGTCTGCAAGTAAATTTAAACACTTTCAAATTAAGTTGCTACCGTAAATTCAAAGAGACTAAATAAAGTAACGTCTAGATTTGGAGTAGGCCAAATGTGTTGAGCAAAAGTGTTGATTGTGGGATAAACGGGGGTGGGGAACCGAATGTGTTCCCCAAGATTTAATGAGCCTAAACGGTGGTTGAGTGAAATAAAGTACTCACCGGCAACCCTTGTACGAAATTTGTTACCGGATGGTTGTAATAAGAACGTAAGCAACGATGACAATGTTATTAAATGTTTGCACAGAAGTGCTTCAGGAAGTTTTCAATGCTAATCGCGCGAGGATATTTTGAATGTTTTCGGCGATGAATCCGGCGGAAACAGTAATTGAAAATCAATTTCCTATATGACGGTACGAATTCGATGGTTTTGGCAGCAAGAGTTGACATTTTTGAAAAGGGTGTGTTAACGCTGATTGACATCTGCTCGATTAGGTAACGTGCAAAATAATTATTCTACAGGTGTCAGGTTTGAATAATTGATTAAAAGATAATGATCATCAATTCTATAAAGTCATCCCCTAGTGTGGGTGAAGCAAACTTGTTAACGATGTAAAGGCCTTCGCACAAAATAATTAGAAAAATCTTTCACAGTGTCAGATAATTTTTAAATATCTATTGGAAATATTTCTTAAGTGATAAGATGTCAGGCTACAAATCCGTAGGTCCCAGGTTTGATTCCCACCTACGGCGACCCATGGTTGCTTTCTTCTGACAACAGATTACGATGCCATGTGGGGTGCTGACTAAATGTGAGTGGTTCGAAATGCACTTTAAATTGTAGGTCCACTTGCAATCGTTGTCTGGCATCGGGTAAAGTTCTTCTCCCGCCCACGCCCTACGAGAAGTACCAGGAACTAGAAAGAGAGAGAGATATTTGAATTTTGAGGTCATGTGTTTTGTTTTATTAGTAATGATTTAAAACCTTACTTTACGCTCCACTATACTAGGAATTTCTTAAGTACATCAAATCTATATGATTCGATTAGTTGTAAAGGAAACATCATTATCAATAAAATAGTAGTAAGTCGGATGTACAAATAGCTTTTCCAAAGTTCTTGTTATATACAATACGTTATTAGTAGGACAACTATCATCACTCTATCGATTAATAATTTCAGATTGGTTATAATGGAATCAGATGTGGGGGTTTCGTGAAGAGGACCATTATAATATATAAACACATATATGCATGGATATACATATGTGAATCCCATCTTTAATTACATATCTTCCTCTTAACTACTTTTCAATATAACAAAATGTAAAGGATTCTACCAAGAGACAACCGTCAACAAGTTTTCTAAATTATATGGTTCGGGCCTTTGCTACAAGCTCTACTCTATAAGCTTAATAACTTTGGTTTTTGAAAACTTTTTCCACTCCCGTCACGAATGCGATTTCCTAAGATACTGTCGTTTAGAATTTATTAAAAAAGACACGTTGGTGATATTGTTGTAATTGCAATTACACACCACTTAAATCTGTCTTCTCTGACACAACACAATTCCTCGATTTAATTTTGTGCTTGGAGAAAAATATTCAAAATCTTTTGTTCGAAGTCCTTTTTAATTTTGTACGTTTTTTCTTAATTATTTTCGGTTGGCGTGGAAAAATAAGTAAAAGATTTCAATAAAAAAAAACCAAATTCAATCAACGGAGAAGAAAAAGCTTCGCACATGCTCGTTTTGACTGATAAAAGTTTGTTCTCGTTTTGAGCTTATTCCTAAAATACTCTTTTGGCTCGACAATAAGAGAATCAAACACCCCATAAAAGCCCATAAACTCACGGAAATTATCGGATATGCTTAAATCTTTAACTCTCTTGATATAAGCCTTATACTTTGTCTAGGTGTATAGGGCTCAAATATTTTTATTGGACATGTAAAAGCGAAACGTCCATAAAACTAATTTTAGTTAATTTTTTAAACAATTTGTGAATTTTAAAGAAAGGTCACTTTCTGCAGGGGCTTGTTTATGTATGCATTTGTGAATGTGTGTACTGCGGCAACATCAGGTGTATGGAACATGTCAAGTTCTGTATAACAGACAGTGCTTTTACAAAGTTTATGCCAATCCAATATCCACAACAAACCGCCATTCTGAAAGAGCTCATATACGAACTTTGAAAAGAAAAGTACTATAGAAAAAGTTTATTCTAAATAAAACTGGTTAATTATTGAGATCCCTTAAAATAGCCTTTAATTTTCCCTTAATGTATACTTGGGTCGACGGTGGGGTAATTGATAACGTGTCGGCGTACCAATCCAGCTAAAATAAGGCTATTCCTACTGTAACAAAACACTTATTAACAAAGAGGTTTTTAGGGTTCCGTATCAAAATGGCAACAAAAAGAAACCCTCATAGTGCGACTTCGTCTGTCACAGCTGCTTATTTAATTAACTACTAATGCTATCGACTTAAAATGTGGAACAGTTTTAAATAATGCTTGCCCACCTTTATTGCAAATGAAAAAATTTAAAAAATATTTTTATATTTATTGCGGGTCAACATTTTTAAGTGGGATTACTACGTGGGACTTCTTTTGCACATTACAAAATATATTTTCATTTCATTTTATGCCGCATAGTTTTCGACTTATGATGAAAAATGTCTACAAAAGTACAAACTCCCAATCCCTTTTAACAACGAAGTTTGCAAATAAAATAATGTCTCTAACTAGTACAGTGTTTTAGAAATAAGCAACCTTCCAAGGTGGGTTGCGCGAGTCCGACCCGCACTTGGCCGGTAATCTTTTTATTTTTAAACCCATCTCAACAGCGGGGAATGAAAGACTTATCATAAACCCAGCCTCCTCCTACTTAAGGTAGGTTATAGGGGTTGCGTCAAAAGTAACTTCCATCCCTTTGTACCCCTTCTCCGTAGGATACCATTATTAAACATTTACTTTACCGAATCCCTCTAGATCCATTGAGATTCTTTAAAGAACCTCAGGATACATCTGAACGCTGATTTACTCAGTTCACTGAGCTCCACAAAAACAAAATAACTAGGTGAACTGACTTGACCTCGTCCAGATCATTGAAGCTACGACAGAAGCCGTTAGCAGGAAATCCCAGACTTCTTGCATGTACATATACCTCAGGCCCGAATAAAAAACCCGCACACTTAAAATCCTGCTTTGCACAATACCGAATCATAAATACCCGAAGCATAAAATCCCGCGTCACAATTTCCTGAAGGAAAAAACAGGAAAAATTATTTATTAATTTAAATTAATTGTAAAGGTTGATAACGCTGCACTATTTTAATTTGCTGGTATATTTCATAGAATTCGACCTCATTGGCGGATCTAGGATTTTACCATGGCGGTTTCTGATTTCTACATCGAAACTAATTATTTTTGTTGTGTGTGTGTCAGATCTAAGCTTTTGCTGCTTGTCGGTAAGCGGGTGGGGGGGGGGGGGGGTTATGATAATAAAAGCCAATATGCTGGCCGTCCAAATCATAGACGCTATTGCCAGATACAGATGACAAACAGTAAATACACCAATTATTGTAACCGTCTGGCGACGGAGTTGGATCAATTGGTTGAGCAGCACGACATCCACGACATGGTTCCCGGGTTTGAGACCAGGTCTTTCCCTTGGATTTTTAAAATCGAAATAAAAATCCACTCCGCACTCCGCAGCAATGCAAAAACAAGACATTCCAGTTTCCTCACTCCCCTAAGTTCCCTTCCGAACGAAGCCATGCTAACGCATCAAAGGCTTGTCCCTACGCTTTGGCAACATCTTATAAAAAAACCGTTGCAAATTTTCAAGCTGAATGTTTTAAATTACTTTTTTCAACTGCTTAATTTTAATTTATTCATTCACAAAGACGAAAGTAGTTTATCAGTAGGCTTATGTAAGTGACGATTAGTTTTTAGGGTTTTGACAAGGAATCTGTATGGCTCTTGTCTGTCAGTCCGTCTGTCTTTATGTCACAGACCTCCCATCCTCTCATTTATAAACATATTAAAGGTATATACCTAGTCATGGAGCAAAAAAATGATTTTCAGGAATTTTTGTAGCGAAACTAGTCATGATATACATTCTATTTTTATTTTATTTGATATAATAATTTTGATAAAAAAAATGGCGGAGCCTGCGACCCTTTTTTTAATGGCTCTACGGTATTTAAAATATCTTAGGAACCACTGAACCGATTTAATGAAATTTGTTATATATTTTCTTTATACAGCTTCATTAGGCTGTGTGAAAATTTATATTAGCACTGCTGAAGTTGTTTTGTATTCTACTCGCCAATCCGCTTTATGCGATCCCCATATCAAAGGGGGTCCCGAATAAAACAATAGTCCACCTTTTTTGAGCATACGCCCTTTTGATTTTATGATGATGTTACTGTTACCTCTGTCAAATTTCATTAAAATCGGATTGGTAATTTGAAGACGGAATGGACATAGAGAAGTAAACAGCCAAACTCATTTTTCATTTATAATGTTAGTGTGATAAGCACTTTTTCCGCGTTACTTTTGATTTCCTTTTTCAACTTCAGGTTTTTAATTGCGAAAGTGAAGATACTGCGGAAATATGGGGAAATGTGATTCGGGATTTTAGAATTCTGGCATTCGTGGGTTTCCCCTAAACTTCTTGTATCACTCCTGTTTCCACTAAGGCGTGCCCTCCTTTACTTCTTATTATATACAGGCTACATTTGTTTGGCAACACAACATGTGACACCGAAGATTTGCTTAAGCGTTTTTAAGTATCTTTATTGATGTATATTTTGGGTCCCCGATTGGAGTCGTCACGAAGTCCACAGGTGCGGAGCAAACCACCCCAGAACCCGTTCTAAATAAATCATCCGTTCTTTTATTTCCCGGAATACTACTGTGACTGGGTCATTGACATCAAGTCCAGATAACAGTTCTTCAGAGCCAAACACCAGACCAATGAGCCATAGCAAAGAAGAGGAGTGACTATAGCATTTTTTTACACCTACCCTTATATTATTCCTCCAGTCTAATATCAAGCCTAGATACTTGGCTTTAGGGTGAAGGATCAGAGCCTCCCAGATTCCAGGTTCGACACCTCCGCCGGCGACTTATGGTTGTTTTCCGCTAATAATATTAATATTAAAATCTCACTCAACCAATTGATCCAACTTCATCTCGTATATTCTATATTCGTATTTATAATATTCTGAAAAAGGTTTTCTACGTATAAACTTGTATATGCTTTTTTCACCGGTATTAATTACATGCATTTGGGAGAAAGTTTGGAAAAAATGTAAAATTTTAGGAAACCGCTAAACATGTTTTCACTTTTTAAGTGACTGGAGTGATAAGAGTTATATCAACGTTGTTGTAATTTTTGTAAAGGACGTTGGGGTAGACATTTTTGGCGTGGGCTTGATGTCACTGTTGTTGAGTAGACCAAAAGATAAAAATAAAATAACGATATGCATAGCGTGAAAATTTGAAATTTATAAATCATCCTGTAAATGCTGAACGGTTGTAAATGAGAACGGTGCAACACCCTGTATATATCCTTTGTTCCAATAAATTTGTTTTGTTTGTTTCGGAACCTTGGTTTTGGATACATAACGTCCGACGGTTCGACATGTTCCACACTAAAGTCGCTTATACCTTTCTTATGTATGATCAAATCATTTTTTTTGTCATCGTTTGTTTTCGAATTGTCTCGTAAGCATTAATTTACTCATTTATTTGTAGAACGCAATATTTTTTTTGTCAGTCCTTAAATATCACTATCAGATTAAGTGGACGCTTTCAAAATCCTTTAGCAAAGCTCAACTCGTGAGTCTTTATTGCTGATAACGACAATTACGATATTTCGAATAGCCTCGCAGTTAAGAATATCTGTTTCAGTCCGATCATTAGCAAATTACTCGCTTTTGCGATTATCATTCGGATTTTCTCATAACTTTATATCACAATGGTGTTGGAGATTACAATTTTTCAGTGAAGGGTTACTAAGTCAAGTGGGGTATCATATGGTGGCTGATTAGCACTAAGTTAGATGGAGAAGAACATTTGTTACGTTTTTTTAAGTACCTCAAACACTTTATCGTATTTTTTGCCACGGAAAATATATGATCTAACCAGCTCAGGCTGTTGGATATCTAACTTTCTAAGATGTTTTAGGAAGCTCTACTGATTCTACTGAAGAAACTGATAGAATTGAAGAAGGCTGCTTTTGAGATAATAATAAATTCAAAAATATCGGCGGAACTTATTCAAATATTTAGGCTTCTTGTGTATGTAAGAGAAATAAAATAGTTTTCTAAAAAAAATTTTAACCGACTTCACAAAAAGCGCTCAAAAGCATAAAATATCAAATCATATTTACTTGTATATCTATTATGACATTTTTAAGTCGCTGCAAATTAAACAAACAAAACTACTACTTCAAAATTGGTTGAGTGGCACTGCCGTCATGCCATGGTTCCCGAGTTCGAGATCAGGTCTTCCTGTGGGTTTTAAAAAAACTTGATTTAAAAAATTCACTCCGTCTCTGGGCTGTTATATAGCTCTGTTCTCACAACTCACCTTATCCTAATTCCCCTCCGGTCAAAGCAATGCTAGCGCATCATAGTGTTGTCCCCTGGGCTTTGGCCACATAGTAAAACAAAACAATCAAAAAATACAAAAACAAAATTAATCCGAATTCCTTATGATCACGTGAGTTGAAATGTTAGGTAGTTTTAAATACCTTCGATTGTGGTTGGGTAATTCTTTGTTTAATTTGCACAGACTTCAAAATGTCGTAAAAGAAATGAAAGTAAATATTATTGTATGCTATTGAGCGCTTTTTGTGATGTTGGTTCAATTTGTTTTAATATCAATTTAATTTGTTTCTATTATCTTAAGTTATTGATTGGTGTAAGCCAATTCTAACATGACACCAATGGGGAAACATACTCTGACCAACATAAAACAAATAATCAAAATTATGCCCGGCCATACTTTAAGAAATAATAAAAAATAAAAATACACGTAGAACTTATAACCTCTCGTTTTTGGGAAGTCGGTTAAAAAGTTTTTTTTGTAGCTAGCAAAAGTCGCAAATTAAGTAAGAAGTAAAGAAAGAAAAGATCTAGTCGGGTAGTTTCTAGATTGGGATCCCATCGAGTCGACAGACCGAGGGTAACATGTAGGAGAATTACTTTAGAAGAATCCGCAGCAACTATAAAATCGCCTCTAAAATTAAAACAATCGGTCAAAACAGAGTTCATGGTATTCGCTTCGTAATTCTGGAGGGATTGAAAAGAACCAGTGGCCCTGAAAACTGCATATATTTTCATGGCTATTCTGAATTCCATCGGAATTGGATTGCTTTTGAACAGAACAAGTTTCACATCCCTGATTCCGTTTGAATTCGAAATTATAACTCCTTCGAATTACTGACATTCTCCATTTCGGTCGAGCTGTCAAAACACAAGACAAGTTCTCCGACAAGTTGAAGTTGCGGAATTTGAACTTCGGGTACATAAAATGTAAATATAAAGAAAATTCTTTATAAATGCTGATTTAAAAAAAATCCATTTTGGGCACAACTTTCTTTCCATTACTTCTAACATTTCTGTTAACAGCTTTGAAAATGTTGACTGCCCTATAGCAGCTTCGAAGTCTTGTCCAGTTCCATGCTGGTAACTACCTTCAACAAAAAATCTTAGGCAGACTGCCTGTTAATCTTTGGGAGAGAGGCCGTCTCATCCTTCACTTCATGCAGAACTTATTCGAATACTTCTTTTTTTAAACTGTAAGTTTTTCTAAAACTAGAAAAAAATATGGAGTATTTAATTATAATAATAGATAATTAGTTAAATTATTTACGAAGAATCGGGACGATTCATGGGATCAAATTTGGCCCGAAGTTTTTTCCTATGTGCCCTTAGCCTAATTGTGTCCTGCTCTTCACTAATTACACCCAAAACAATACTATCCATTTTTAATAGTAAAAATTTAATTATAAAATAAAAATAAAACGATTTATAACCTTTTGTATCTCTTTCTGGCGTTCCCCAGGGTAGTCATCTTGGTCCTTTGTTATTCATCTTAACTATTGATGATGTTACTTATTTGCTTCAAAGAAGTAAAATTCTTATTTATGCGGACGATTTCGAGATCTTGCAGTCGGACCTTCACATGTTTTATTGCTGGTGTGGCAATAATAATCTTAAATTGAACATTGGGAACTACTGTAGTTTTCAGTACAAGTTTGATGGTACGGGTGGAAAGAGTGAAGGACTTGAGTGTGTACCTTGATAGACAACTTAACTTCATCCCCCACATTAATAATATGGCTTCCAGGGCCAACTCTATGCTGGGATTTATCCTTCGTTGGTTCAAGGAATTTCCTAGCCCTCACATTAGACTTCATCTGTATACATCCCTTGTTAGACCACTGCTGGAGTATGCTAGTCCAGTTTGGTCTCCGCTTTACAGATCTCACATTCAACATATTAAATCCGTTTAGCTTAAATTTGTGAGATCGACCCTTCGTGCTTTGCTCTGAAGGGACTCTCTTATCTTTGCCTGAAGGGACCCTCTTATTCTGCCTCCATATGAAGAGCGATTGGGACTGCTACAACTTGCTACTCTCGAGAAGCGTCGTTAGGTTGCTGATATAATTTTTCTTCACCAGCTTCTTCAGGGGAAGATTGACAGTAAGGAACTTTCTTCCAAAATTTTACCTAGAGAACTGTCCTTTTCCCTTCGAAACCGTCCTAGTATACGAATAGTTTACTCGCGCACCAGGTATGGTATGTTTGAGTCAGTTAACCGCATGTGTAGGTTTGCTAACGATGTTGGGGATGTTTTCAGCACTAACGTGGACAAGGTTACATGAAGGAGGAGCCTATATAACTTGTAGCCATCCTGTAGCACTCAATCGGCGAAAAAAAAGATATTTGAGCAAACTCAACGGGCTTTAATAGAGGAAGACTTGTGAGATCCAACACATAGTTTTTTGAAAAAAAATCGCCGTGCTACATAACCTCAAATATGTCAAAAAAAGTGTTTTTTGCACTTAAAATTACTTCGGAAACAACTACTCATTGTCGAGGGGCAACATTTCGCAGGGTAGTATAATTTGTATTATCATAATGTCATACAGACAGCAAATGTAATTTTTACTTAATTTTTACTTTCCGACTACTTTTCTTAAAACATTCCTTCTTGTCAAAACAATTGAAAATGTCCAGTGTTACCATTCTTAGCACCGTAACTTTTGCAAAAATTACATTCAAGTAACATCATTTTTGGATTAAAAGTTACAATAGGAATTAGGTAGCAAATGATAATAAACAGACAGTTATGATAATTTTTGCGAACAGACAGTCGTATTTATTAGCACTTTTGCATTTATTATAATAAGCAGCCACCGCCTGTCTAGGGTATTAGTCCTTTGGACATAACACTCCTCTATTACAATAGGTCTCTAGTTCTATTCCAAAGCGTTACGCGACTTATGCTAATTTTCAGTTTTCAAAGTCAAATCTGAAACTTAATAGTACGTCTCAATAAATGAAAAGCTTTTGGAAGAATAATTCAACGATATGTTCGTCACTAAACAAAGTAAGCCATGGAAATTTTAACGGCAACTTGTTGTAGGTAATTACTGTCGGTTTCCTTTCTCAGTTATCTTGGATCGTCGACCTCATTTCGCGGATATTCGATTGATTTCACTTGGTCGATGGGCAAACACGCGACTTTACACGAATAAATTTCAACTAAAAATATAAAAGGTGTTCCAAATTTACATGCGGTAAATCTCGTGCAGGGAAATTCATGGCTAAAAGTAATGTGGCTCTCTTCCTGGGCCAACTCGCGAAGTAAAAAAGATCGTTCCAGTGTTACTATATTTTTTGGAAACTGAATGAAGTGCACGACGGAAACATGCGCACTTTTCCACAGGTGTTCGTTTTCTAAAATAGCGACATGTTCTCTTTTATGGAAAAGCTCAATTTCTCTTCGGTTGTAGGTGGAGGTCGCTTGCTCTTGCTGATTATCCTGAGGTTGCACCGTAAACAGATTCGTGCGTTCAGGGTGTAAGAACCTCGAAGAAAAGCGATTTTCCAGTGTCCGGGAAATAAACTTATCAGAAAACGAGTAGTGTTTTCATGTTTATTCGTGGAAAATGCTACTTTTGATATTATTCGAAAGTCAAATGGACGCTGGTGTTCGGAGTTATATCTACGGCAAAACGTGCAGGAAGTGCTGAAGTGCTAAGGCGATGCAAACACAGTGTGCAGACTTGGATAATAAAATTGCAGAGACAGTGTTGGAAACGAACCGTATTCCGAGCTTTCGGCCGGTGTGCGGTGTACATTCATTCCATATCGCCATGTTAAATTTGTAACTCGCTTTAGTAAATTTCGGCAATTTCATCCTGGAGGAAGGCTGAAATGTTACATATCAGCAAAGTGTAATTGTGCTATGAGTTCGAATGGAAATGCTCGGACTATTTTTCAAACTGTTTGAAGTGAACTGTGTTTTTGTTATCTTTCGAAGCCAAAGGAACACTTTCATGGTTCGGGTTTTAAGCTCAGCTTTTTTCAACTTGGGGTGCGAGCGTGTACCTTTAAATTTTCGCTTTCACGTCTGTTCACAGAATCTTTTGTACTAAAACAATACGAGGGTGAGAAGTTCATGGTGTTGTCCTCTTCAGGAATGTGTTTAAACTATGCGTGCTATAATAGTTACACCAACGTGTACAACGGCTCCAGTATATGTTTAAAGGATATTCTCACAGCATTTACTCCTTCCGCGCTCCGTCTCTGTGTAAGGGTTGTCTTCTTATGTATACTTCGACACGACATGAGTGTCGGTGCTGTCAATGTATTTGCGCAATCCTACAACCTACTACATCGGCCTTCAGCATATGTATGGTTGAAATGGTGAACATTTTCATGTTATTTCTACCAAAAAGTATAAAAAACAACAACGCGCTGATACTCCTCTGTCTCTAGTAGGTGATGGGTGGATGGAAAATACGGTCTTGTGATGGCGCATTCTAAATTAATGCCATAAGTGGAACCAGGGGAAGAGCAGATACTATCAGCATAGCGGATGAGGATAATCTGAAAGGTGGCAGATATCAGGATGTGTCGCTTGTGAACCGAGTAAAAAGTTTTTGAACCCTTCGATAACGCATCCAGTTAACAGTAGTTTTCTAAATTGCCCTCTTTGATAAGTAGCCGTACGTGTGTGGAAGAATCATATCAGAGAAAAGTGTAAGTGTCGTCTATCTCGCCGGAGTGATAGTGCAACGCAGGCAATTAGTCCTAGAAATGATCAGTTTTCCCAATGGACAAATTGGATGTACGACTATTCTTCCGAAATCCTTAACATTTTGAAAAGGTGCTTCTCTTTTTAAGTGATTTTCACGCAAACCGATACAGTTGGTGCGCCTGTGTGGTGAAAGTTGGTTAATATTTGTGCCTTTCTATTGATGTGTGCAAATACAGCATCCCTTATCATATTTTTCTTTTCTACAGCAAAAGGGGTACTTTTTGCCTCAAGTGCAAACATTAGAAAACATTTTGGTGTTTTGGAAATTCTCTTGAAATATTTTATCCTTCTATGAGCGCTAATTTGAGTATTAGATGTCCTTAAATTGGGTCCAAGGCAATGAATATTTCTCAGAAGATCCACAGAAACTTCACGGCCAACCTTGAACCTTTTCTTCTTTTTCCCTCCTTTTCAGTAACTTTTCTTATTGTACACCTTCCTTCGGTTGTACGAGTGCAAGGATTTTGTTGTTGTCCTTCGTTCTACTACATTTTAATGAGCTGAGCTTTAGCCTCCCTGTCGGGAAAATTACATTCAGCTTGTCGTTTGTGCTGAATTCGTCATATGCAATACATTTCGAAGTCATAAGCAGTACTAACAATTTCGCTTGGATTCTGTCACATTAAATTAAAAAAAACGTGTTTTTGTCAAGGCCACTGTCAAGTGCGACTGTTTATCCGCCATTTTAGGATGATCTGAAATACCCTCAACTCAAACCTTTTCCTAATTTTTCGCTTTTGGCCAATTTGCTTGGCTACAAACGAATCAATTGCCCCAAAAGGACACATGTTTTCTCTCTATTTCCTTTTTCCTGACTACTTGAAGTAACATTTCATCACCTAAAATAGTAAAACCCATTTAACCTGGCAGCTTCCCTCAATTTGACACGTACAACTTCAAGAAATCTTAGTGGAGCTTTTTCCTTTGTTATCTGTCCGTCCACATCTTATTGGATACATTTAGCGCTCATAGAAGTGTCGGTGCGAGGAATTTCCATGGCGGCACCTTGATATATTTTCGTTATGTGTTTGTGTGTTCAGCTTATTATTAGCAAGTAAGAAAAATGTCACCATATCGTCAAAAATATCAGTTAACAGTGATCACATGTTCAACGCGATCAGTATAAATGTTAGACTATAGTCAAATTGCGATTAGATAACGAAAATAACGCCGTCTAGTC
Source organism: Leptarthrus brevirostris (assembly GCA_964036015.1). Lineage (NCBI taxonomy): Eukaryota > Metazoa > Arthropoda > Insecta > Diptera > Asilidae > Leptarthrus > Leptarthrus brevirostris. The sequence continues at coordinate 148,419,761 of OZ038374.1, forward strand.
CGGCATCAACCATTTCTCGTATAGAATTTATAGAAAGATGGGGCTTGACTCCAGTTTTACGACCGCGACAAGAGCCTCGGATCTGCGGTGAAAACTTATCAAATGCAACGCCCCCTCTTCTAAGAGACAGGTAAAGATCAAAATTTGTTTATTTATTTTTTCTGGTGTATTTATATTTAAAATTATTATGTTTTTTACATTTCTACCTATTTTAATTCTATGTATGTGCAAGAAGGAACGAGTCTATTAAAATATTACAAACAGCCCAAAAAAGTATGGGAACAACTTTACAAAAAAAACGTAGTACCTAAGAATCTGTCATTGATGTACAATTTTTAACAACTTATTCAAGCAATATAATTTAATTCTTCCTTAGTAGAGGCAGTAGAAGTTTTACCTACTGAATCAATTTGTGTAGCGTTGTCCGGTCTTTTCCTGAATCGTATGTATTTCAGCATTACTTTGCTTAACATTCTAATCGAAACACCACGAATCTTATACATATCTTATAGAAAAGCATATGTCTGTAATCAACAGCTGATTTTACAATTTAGATTTTCCACCAATTTGTTTTTATCTGTAAAAATTTGTATATCTAGACATGACATTAAGTTTGCCGCATAAGATAGAGTCAGTAAGAAGCAACCTATTTCAATCAATAAATGAACTTTGAATCTTTTGTTTGCCACCAGGTTTCACTCACGATTTCAGGCAATTTAATTAAGACCAATCTTGAGTGAAATTAACTTTACAGTGTTTTGATTTTTGTTGTTTCTTTAACTCTTGTAAAGCAGTAATTGTTTTTGTTTTACGCAGAAGAAAGTCAATCATCAATGTGTTTCAAAAAAATTTGTGACTTTAATCTGGGAATATATGAACCTCAGAGAACTTCTTAAGTGCATTTCTAAACTTGCCTAAAATGTTCATATTTGTGTTCACACAATAAGAAATGCAACAGAGAATCGAGTTAGTGGGGGTCTTCGAGTTCGTTTCAGGTACTAAACTTGTCAATACCACGATAAGACGTTCCGTCTACCTCTGCCTGTGATTGTCTCTCTGTTGTTTGGCTCTTCTATTAACCCTCAGTGCGCTTTATTTAAGAATTTTTTATATAACTTTGGAGCTTATTGTTTTTGGTAACTTTTAGTTTTAAAATAACACTTCTGAACCAACAATTTTCAGTACTTCCAAAATAAAAAAAAATAAAAATAAAAAACTACAGTAACACACTCTATCAGAATATTTTGAAAATTAAATTACCAGATCTGTAACCGTGAACTCGATAAGTTGCTGTTGTTGTTGTTGTAAATTCATTTTAAGATACAGATTCAGAACGTACGCCAGGTAAAAAAATCACAGCTATTATTTCTCAGGGGAGATGCGTGAGCACCGAGGGTTAATGTGTGACCATACTTTTGTACTACTCTGCACAGGGTAATTCTCTGCTGGTTTCCCGGTCATAGTGATGTGACCTCATTATCCGTCACATCACTATGACCGGGAACCCAGCAGAGAATTACCGATGCCGATGCTCTGGTGAAAGATGGTTCAGCCTTGTAGGAGGATTGATGTTGGCCACAACTGGCGGTTCTTTAAGTGTCGTTTCGCAGCTCGAATAGGTATTCTTCGTAGGTGTTTCTTCGTGGTGCAGGAGTCAGTTGCAAGAGTATTTCCTGCGAATTTCTGGGTAGTCCTGTACAAATCTTCACTATCTTCTCTGTTAGCGCGTTGACCTTATTCTTTCTGTCACGCCTTATACCTCTTTTACCAATCTGGTTCTAAGTTCGGTTGTATAAAGAAACCCATTGTTTAATGTTATTCTTGGAGTGTAAAAGAGGGCCTACCGATTAGAAATTATTACCAAATAATAAATTCCAAAACCAACCCCCACGATTTGTACTCCTGTTACCGATTCCAAAGTTTTCCATCACATGTTCAAGGTAGATAGTGTTTGAGCCGAGGAGATCTGAAATCTTATCACCATTAGGTGTCATTAACGAGCACGTCACTAAATTATTAATTCCAAAGCGCGTAATAGTCCAAAATACAGCGATGATATTTCGGTCGGATATTGGAGACCAGATCAGAAAAGATCACTGTGCACTGTGAACATAGCAACCTGTTTTTAGAGCACTTTCCTTATATCTAGTTTCACTTATGGCTTAATCTAATCCGGCCGTCCATGTTACTATAGTACAATAGATAGATCAATTGCTATCAACTTTAGGCCATGATGTTGCATAATATCGCATGGTTCGTATTCCATGTTTGTCAGCCGTAAACTTTTAATTTGAAAATCTGTCGTTTGGTGCGAAGATGCTAATTGGGCTGTCCATATCTAAGCGAAAATACATGAAATACATACGACTTTCTGAACTCAGGATTTCGGACATTTGAACAAGATGACTCGACTTATTCCGCGGACAAGAGATATACATATACTAATTATTTTGCCAGCAAACTTTATGTTGTTCAATTTAGTCTCTCGATGTTATTGGTTGCCTAGCGCCCACCGAAATCACAAGTAGCACAATAGTAGCAAGTGTGCTGTTATCACTCCGTTCAGTGTTCGGAAGGATTCTCAAGAACACGAAGTTCCTCAAATATCTTTAACTTAATCGGTATTGTCATACTCTATAACCTTAGAATTTTTTAAACTTGAAATCTAGCAGAAAATGATTATTGCAACTAAGTGTGATATTAATTTAAAAAATCGAAAACCAGTTAACCAGACCAAATTTCAAATTTACATAATTTGTTTGCAGAGCTTTTTCAAAATGAATTATAAACTTCACTCGAAATCCTGACATACTCATTCGAAATTAATTTTCTTGTAAAGTATCAAATCAATGGTTAGCATTGCTCGTTTCCTCCCTCTGTTCATCCTATTTTTTGCCGCGTTTTTCCATAATACTCCTCGCGAAAGCTGAGCGAACTTAATCAAGTTTGTTCGCTGTTTATCCCACTAAATAACTTACCAAGTATAAATAGCTGTTCGGAAATTTTTGAATAATTCCGGTCACTTTGTTTAATACTATATTATGCCCTCGCACTACTAACGATCTTTAATCTTCAACTGTTTGCTTCACTGGCTAAAAATAGCCACCGCAGTTTCGATCGAGTCTGTAAATTACTTAGGAATCCTCAGTCCGGGGCGTAATCATTTCTTGAATTGATTCAGTTCATAAAGTTGTTTACAGAATTATTTTCATTGCACTTGTTGAAGTTAATGTCCGGCATGAAAAACGTTAAGTTAACGCGAGAAAATAAATAAAAAAAAGTTGGTCCAACTGCTGTTGATGATGGATAAAATAAAATGAGATGATTTAATTTTTTAAGGTTGACATGACTCCTCAACTTTAAAAACTTTTTAAAGGAATGTGTTAACGTGTGCAAGGTGCAAAATTGCATGGTCGTTTGTTTATGGGATCCGCACGATGAACCATCTTAGATGAATCAATTACGCGAACTTTTTGTAAATAAATCGTCTCGGTTTCCTGAAGGAATATGCCACTAAGGCAGCACTGCCAGCACTTGAAGTTATGGAAGATGTTGAACTTTTGATTGGACGTGAGTCATAAGTTTTATAAATATTCTTATTACAACCAAATGTTGATTGCCATTAAACGTAAAGAACAGCCTGCGAGCAATCATTCCAAGCCAATTTGAGTAAAGCAATATTTTCTGCAATTTTTTATATGAAAAAATTAATTAAGACTGTTTTCTCGAGAGGAATTCAAAAGGAATTTGTATTTGATTTATTTCATTAGCGATTTTAAATTTACACAAAACAACAAATATTTAATGAAACTACCAAAATTTCAGCTCAGAGCAGATATATACAAAATTTTGATTGGAAGTACAATTACTTGCAAAATTGCCTTTTTTTGCATTAATGGTTACAACAAAAAGCCCTTCAATAAGATATGCTGAATGCTTTTAGCTTTGATTAATATTGAAATTTTCTTAGACATTATTTACGTATAAATTTTGGGTTTACCTACTAGATTATACCTGAAAAGACAGATATGATCTGAGTTATCCTAATGATCCTCGAAAAAATTAAAAGGAGTTACCAAAAAAATCCGAAAATCCCAAGATTTTCAATAATTTCAGCAAATACAGTCTTTTTCAAAGATTCATTAAAGAATAAAAACTTACGTATTCATTTTTAGGCTAAATACTGGTGCTGATCGGTTTTGTAAATTTTCCATATAGATCCATTTGTAAATTCGACATAATTTTTAAAATTACCTACTAGAAATTTCTTTACATAGGTATTGGGACTATTTTTTTTTAATAACTTTTAATTAATATTTCTAACAATTTTCATTACATAACAATCCTTCTTCCCAAGGATTTCTATTAAACAGTTCCTTCAATGTCGCCGTAAGCTTTTGCAAAAATATATCGTTCATTTCCGTACTTCCATATTTCTAAAATCTGCCGTCTTGCCTTTCTTCCTTTATATAATGTAGGAATCGGAGAAGAATTAGCAACTATCGGGATCGAACCTTGCACGCATGATACTTCATCAACCTAACCACTGGCTGGATCAGCGCTGTTGCTGATTCTCCGTTTTAAAAGTTTTTGAAGCCTAGATTCCAAATACATATACATATTTTACTAGCAGCTTCTATCGCATTATTGGCCAATGATTTGGTTCATTGGGTGACTTTATACTTTTCGACTTAACATCAAAGTTGAAGATAGACGCCTTCTGATAAACGGTAACAATTTTCTTTTTAACCAATCTCTAATAATATTATTGGTGAACATTGTTCCCTTATAGAAAAATGGTTGGCTTCGTTTCCTATACTGGCAGTCGCTGCCAAACTAACACTTTTTTTCCAAAGTGTGTTCAACTTACATATATGCAGTGAAATCTCCTTATAGCGGACACTGTTCTCTCCTAAAAAAAATGTCCGCCTTTCAGAGGTTGAAGTTTGGAGGGAAATTGATGCTTGGGATTGGAAAAAGTGTCCGCTTTTCGGACTTGTCCGTAAAGGAAGGTTTCACAGTAGTATTGTTATTTTAGCAGCCGAAATTGGTCATCCGCCAGGGTGAGAAAATCCATCAAATCGCTCAAGAATTTATGAAGGGATCAAGATCCTCTTGTTTCTCCCATTTGTATCGGTGTTGGAGTTTTCACTATTTGTAAATGTTATGACAAGAACTTGCTTAGGTGCCATAGACGTAATACTGTTTGATATGAAATTATTTCCTCCATGTATGTAGATAATTTTGGTGCTTATAGCCTTTTACAGTACATTTTCGAAGGGATGGCCGGTGCCTTGACCGTTTTTATTATTAAATCATTTTTTTTCGATTTTCGTCGCTGAATTTATCGTTCGAAATTTTGGCTACATCCAACCAAATTAACTTTTTATTAATGATTGAACTCAAGGAATAGTTTTCTTACTTCTTCTCTTGGTGAATGCAAGATTTAAACAATTCAAAACTGCCCACAGCGATTGAAGAAGTTACTTGTTTTTAGTTCACCACACGAACAGTAACATCAGAACCAATTATTAAGACAACTATTCGCATTAATATAATAATAATAAAGTATTTCTATTTTGGTGATTCCTATGGACGTGACGTGACGGGTATAGTTTTTTTCCGGATTTTGAAAGTGTTGCGCTTTGTTGTGTGAAAACGTCTGGAGTACGGCCAGCAGAGCTCTACTACTGCTTTCCTAAAAAACATGGAGAAGTGCCTCTCTGCGGAGAAGTTCATATATTACGCTGAGTGGAGGGGGATTGAACCCAAAACTGGTACCTACGATATGTTGGGGATGGGGTGCATCCGATTTGATTGCCTCTTTTTCTGTGGGGGGGGGGGGGAACATCCGATTTGATTGCCTCTTTTTCATAAAGCATATTTCCATATTTGTACCACGATAAAAATGTTGTACCTAGGGTAGGGCTGGTAGATAGGGTTGGAAGCAAGACGCTAAACTTTATACCGATTTGGATGATTTTGTGTTGTTTTATATTTCTTATTTATATAGAGTCTATTCCCCTAATGGTAACATAATGAAAATGTTGTACCCATTATTTTTGCGAGAATATACGTGATCAGTTATTCTGTCAGAAGATATTAGCCAACCTGCTTCGTCAGAGTCTTTCTCTTTCTCCCTTTTTCCAGTAACCCCTTGTGGTCATGGGGCGGCAGAACAACTTTACCTGATTCGAGATAACGATAGCAAATGGATCTACTATTTAAAGTCGATTCCAAACCACTGACATTTTCTCTGCAACACTCATGTCCTTTTTATCGTGATCTGTTGTCAGTAGGAACCAACCGTGGGTCGCTGCCGGTGCGATTGAAACCTACGACCTCCAGATTGATCGCCCAACACGTTAGCACTTGCTCCACCGAGAAAAGTGTGTATATTTTTCATCCCTTACTTTAGCTGACAAGAATGACGAACTGAGTAGTAAGTAGTGTTCTTATCTTGAATTAAAGAACATTATCTATAATATGTATACGACTATTTTGACTGCTTAGAGTAAAAACAAAAACAACTATGTTTTCGTACTGAATACACTTCCCCAATATGCACGTGCATATTAAACAATTCCTCCTAAACAAAAGCTTTTCATCTTCAATACAAAAGGACGAAATTTGTTGAACTTTTTCTTGTTTATATGAAAAATGGAGTCTTTTTAAAAATAAAATATCTTGCAGTAAAAAGATGTCTTAACCCTTTCAGGAGCATGTAAAATGCTCTGTATACGTCGACACAGCAGTCACAGTCACTAAGCAAACAAAGTAACATGTTAAGTGAATGCTGAACTTTTGCCTTTGCCGTACTGAAATTCCCTGGAGCGAATAATGCCCGACTGGTAATGTCCCGATTACTTTATTGCAACTTTTACAAAAAGATGCGGACTCAAGCGCAGATTGTTTACTATTTGAAGAAGGCTAACAAGAGGTTTTCATATCTCTACAACGCCAGAAGGTTAACAAAGATTGGGAAATTACAATCAACTTGCAAAATTAAACACAAAATCACTTACATACGTCTTATCATACGCCTATAGACAAAACCTCCTATAGCATTGCAATTTTAGACTATGAAACTATTCGACCTTTGTTGTAGAATTTTTTTTTTTCTTTGAAAGAAGACTGAAAGAATTATTTGATGTGTGATTGCTGCAAATACACAGTACAGATGTGGCCAAATTATTATCACCTATTGAAATGCTAAAGATTACTGTTTTAAAATGTACCTTATTAAAATCAAATCGCAACTGTTGTGTTTGAGATAAATGTATTAGTATTTGGTAAACATTCCTTTAGCATGTTGTAACAATTTTATCATCCGAGGCATTTCTTGCTTTTGTAACCAAATCGGTGTCATTTTCCAGTTACTTTAGATAGGACTCATATCTGTGCTATTCTCTGGCCAGTCCAGTATTTGGATGTCATTGATCCTTAGATGCTACGTAATTCTCCTCGCCATATGGCACGGAGCCTTATCGTGCATGAAAACTCCTTCCCCATTAAATTTTTTTTCATGGTCGGTATCTTCTGTTTTCTCAAGACAGTTAAATATTGATCCGCGTTCATTATACCCTTCGCTACATAAAGTGGAAAGAGTTCTTTTGATGATATTGCGGACCAAATCATAACCCTAACCGGTTGTTTTACCACAGGGAGGTAAGTAGGTACAGTTCTCCATTGTTTCGGCTATTACTTAATGATGAATACAACCTAATCAAAAAATAGAAAATGATAAAATTAAAGAATATACTTATTGTTTTACCTTTTACCAATCGACTATATACTGTATGTTTTTATTCGTTGTATCATCCTGGTATTTAATTTTTGCTTCTTGCAAGGTTGTCATATGGCCAAATTGAAAAATTCGAGGTCTTACTGTTCTCTCCAGTGTTCCCGCACCAACATCATGCAAAGTGCCCCTTAAAGACTTACTGGATTGTTTTCGTTTCTATTTAGGTTTCCGTAGTTAAAATGAGTCCTGATTGGTTGTTGTTTTGCGTTTTCAGCCGCATATTACTTTTCATTTGGGCCTTCTTGGCGGCTGAGAAGTTATATTTTTGGCAAATTTCCTGACGATTGATCGGCTCACTCCCATTTTCTGAGCTATTTGCGCATGGGTATACTATCCTGCTTCCAAAGACGTTGAAATTTTGGTTTTGGTCACAGCACTGATGTCCTTTGTTTTACCTATAATAAATTTTACAAATTTAACATATACCACTATCACGTTCAATTTCTAAGGCCACGTACGAGACTGAATTTTTTTAGTTAGGTACTACTCCCTAAATACTAGCTAATAGTCATAAAACCAAAGCAATTTGTGGCTCAAAATAATCAACAGGATAATAAAAATTCGTAACTCATACCTAGTCGAAAAGGTGTTTCAGGTAATAAATACTCCTAAAAAGGGATATTTCCAAGGAAAATAAATTTTTTTTGAACAAACTTCTAGAATTTAAGAATACCTACGCTAATGACATCTCTCTAGTTCCTGTAACCTCCTGTAGGGCATGGGCTGGGAGAAGAACTTCGCCCACTTCGAGACAACGATTCGGGTGGGAGAAGAACTTCACCCGATTCGAGACAACGATTGCAAGGGAACTACAATATAAAGTGGATTCCGGACCACTGAAATTTGTTCTGCAACCCCCCATGTCCTTTGACATGACATGTAAATTCTAAATTATGAGGTGATAGTAATAGATTTTATGAGGTGATAGTAATATCGGCGGATCTGTACATATGTAATAGGAACACTTGGTAAAAATTGCTTAAATTAAGTGATGGCAGGACGACAGTCCTGGCAGGTGTGTATTTATAATTGAGTGTAATTACTGAACTGCTACTAGTAGAAATTCAAATTTAAATTTTATCTACGTTTAGAAAGTACAGAGGACAAAGTGCAAGGGAAAATAATTAAGTTCACTAGAAACTAAGGTGTGGCAAATATCCTTTGAGTTGTGGCAAATATTCGTTGAGATTTGTATATATATCGCTGATTCCGGTGATGAAAAGTAGCAAAGAAGTAATGGAAAGGGAAGACAACTTTAATAAGTAGCTCACGAATAAAAATTGCATGTTGAATTGAATCAAAAGTATCATTGAAACCTATAACTACGGAAATCGTATATTAGCGGAGCTAATGAGACGGATGAGTACGCAAGAAATTCACGCACCTCAATGACCAACTAACTTCCTTGTTTTCAAGGTCGCTGAACCCGAAGATCATATTATAAAGAGTTTTTATCCAGGTCCACCACCTCAAACGGCAAACGCGTGACAGCAATTGTGAATTGTTGATGATTTGACCAGGATATAACAAAGAAAGAAAAATTATGTCGGCGACATGACCCTGACTATCCTTGGAGATCATGTCTACCCTCTCAGAGGATGGAAAAGTTGTTTGATTTATCTTCTGAGTTTAAACGTCCACCCTCCACTCCCCCCGCTTTCGAGAATGTTGATTACAAAAAAAATTTCTGTTGAGTTCAACACCTTCTACGAGTGGGGGGAGTCAGTTGAGTTTAACCCGGCTGCAAACTGGAAGGCAGAATAGGTGAAGGTATCCTCTCGGAATATCTAAACCTCGATATCTCACTTCGCTTACCTGACTACCGCAGCGTGTTTCAGGCGGAGATCATGGCTATAAAGGTAGCCGCGGACCGTCTGAGACATTTTACGCTGCCTACAGATAGCATCTGTATATTTACAGATAGTCAGGCCGCTATTAAATCCCTCGCGGGAGTATAGCACAATGCTCTGTTCTGAATGAAATAACTGAGAATCTAAAAGTACCGGTGTGGGTGCCTGTGGACATAGTGACATTCCGGACATTAACCACCAGCTGGGAAAGCCGCTGGGCACTTGCAAACTGAAGATTTCATAGACATCTCTTAGGATTACAAATGTTAGTTGACAGGGGGAACACACCTGCCTGAACACCCGACAGATACGGCCAAAGTTTGACCCTAAACGGTCAAGAGAGCTCATCTTACTTGGACGTAAATTAATTAGCATTATTGTGGCCGTTATTATGTCAAACGACTCTTGTAAGAATTGCCATGACAAAGGGGAAGAGGAAGCCATACTCCGCCTCCTCTGCAACTGAACAGGTTCTGGGCTCCACCTAGTTCGATTTATCAGGAGCTCCAAATGGTTCCGTAAACGTGTTAAGGCGAAACTCTTTCCGCCCCAGCCAATATTTATATTGACTCCTCGAGAACTAGATTTCACGGAGACAAGAAACTGGCTCCATGCACTGAGTGTAATAGGTAGACTCTCTTCTTTTCTAAGGGTTTATATGGGGTCTAAAATGCAGCCTCAACCACCCAAACCACCCCTATCGCGTATTTTTTTTACAATGATGCTCGTCAATTGTTGCTGAATTGTTTAAATTTGATGCTAAGTGGATCATATGGAAATGGCATACGACCGGGAGATTTGGGGCAATCCATGAGGGTTGACCCTACCGTCTGAGAGGGTATAACTTGATCCTTTTATCTCGTATAAGCTTATAAGCTTAATATACTTTTTTCTTTTTTATAATAAATTATGTGTAAGGTTCCTGAGTACAAAGAATTTTATTTACAGTATATTAGCATTTACTACGGCGCTTACAAATACAATATCTTCTTCATTACATGCAACACCCATTTCCGATTTGGAGTCATTAATTGAAATTTCAGGAATACAATTAAAAAAATTAACATCAGTATTATCATCATGATCATTTGCTATATCCTCTTCATCTTCTACTGGACAATTTTAGCATCAGACTCTATCCAATGCCTTCAGGGCTATCTGAATAAGCAGATGACATTTAACATGCATGTGTCAATTTATATTATATTAGAGGCTACTTTAGATACAGGTCTGGGAGCAAATACAAACAGCTGTCCATTTGTGATGTAAACAGATCGTACTTCCCATGGCAAACCATAAAAACGGGTTGAGATGAACCTATGTATAAATGTTCTGAATACGTGGCAATGATGAAACTTATTTCTTTACAATTTTCATTAAAAGTGTAGTGTTTTAAAGAGCACAATCTCCCTTATACTTGAGGCCACCAGAACCAGAGTGACCCAAATTCAAATATCAAGAAAGCGAGTGTTGATCAAAAATTGTTTTCGAAAAATTTTAAGTGCTGAGAACTTCATTAATTTATATTACACACGAGTTTATATGTGCACTAAATAATTATATTAGGTATGCTTTTTTTTCAGATGGGCCACTTTATAGAAATGTATGACTAGGGGGCCAATGTAAAATAAGCAAGATGGTATTATTGAAATAAAAAAACGTTAAATTCGAAACTGGTTTTGAAATTAGATTGTTTGTATTATCAAGTTTTCCTATAAATCTCAAAATCAAAAATTTTGCACTTGGGCCACTCTGGTTCTGGTGGCCGCATTTGTTCTGTTGAATTATTGACTTTGTAAAGCATTAATGACGTTAGTATTTCCTTACACACATAACAACAAACATAAAAAGTAAAATAAATAGCGACGGCATGCTTGCTGGTAAAATGGCCAATGGTCATAATTTCCGGGCTTGTATCAAGAATATATAGGGTGTTTCGCATAAGCTGGGCCAAAATAATTGGGGTGATAGATCTCACTTAGTCAAGCAAAAAATTGTATGGCAGGAGGAGAAGAGGGAGTTGGGGAGTTACAGGGTGATTTATGACTCCAATTTTTCATGATATGCACATTACTCTTTTATTTTTATCTTTTGACCTACTCAACGCAGCGTCATAAAAAAACGCTAAAAAGCTACTATCTGTCCAGAATTGCAACAATGTTGATCTAACATTACAGGTACAGTCACTTCGAAAAGTGAAAAATAGTTTTGAAATTACCACAAATTCAGGATTTTCCCAAATTTTATCCGAAATCTGTAACCTGAGCAGTCAAATCGCAATTTAGGAAAAAATGGAAACTGCTGCTGTTAGCGATAAACCAACTGCACTGCAAACAATTTTACTGATAGCGCCAATCGATTAAAAATGGTCGTTTCATAACCCTTAGAAACCCTGAAGGAGCGAATAAGGCCCGGGAACGCGTAGTTTCTGGGAAACACGCTCATACTTAAAACAGTACCTAAACTGCAATTTTACCGCTGTCGGCATCACTCCTGTTTTGACTTATTTGGAGTTTAAGGGGTTATATACATAGTTGGAGTTTTTTTCCATATTCTGAAAGTACATGCTTTCGAAAATATCTGTGTGAAATTTCATCCAGATCGGAGCACTAGATTTCAAATGACAGCCGTCCGCAGCGCGCTAGTTCCATCCAGAAGCACTTGGCGAGCGGCGTCCAAAAACTTTAAACGCGATTATCTCGGAATAGAGTTTTTTGAAAAATACTGTTGCGGTGAACGTGATATCTAAAAAACTTTTCAACCGATTTTCATATTTTATTTTTTAATTGTTCATATTTATAATCTCGTGGACTTGAACGGCTCCTTTTTCATCTAAAAATTTTCGATTGTTTGCAATAAATTTTTGTTTAGAATTTTGAACACCTCAAAAATCGATTTTTTTATCAACATGGTTTTTTTATCGGAAAAAAAATTTTTTTTCGGAAACCGAACCGTTCAAGTACACCACAATACAATTTTCTTAAGTAATTTTTTTACTATTTTGATTTCAGTTAAGCGGTTCGTCTTGGAGAGTGTTCACCGCAAGCCTTTGCAAAAAAAAACGCGCTTCGGGGGAGGGGCTATAACTCCGACAATTTTTAATATTTTTTTATAATTCAACTTGTTTTTTTTTCTTCGATAGTACTACCAACAAATTATCTTTCGCTTTTTCTAATAAAATTTACATAAAACCCTTTAAAAAATCACCAACTTAGCTCACTTTTTACCCTCAACTTTGTATATAACCCCTTAAGGTCTATAAAACACTTGTTTTTGGTACTAATTCTGGGACCAGTAGCCTGTAGGTGTTAGCGATAAAAATGCACGTTACAAGTGAACCATAAACGCGGCGCGCGTTCACAAGAATTAGGCATTTCTCAAACAAGTTTATGGCGACCTTCGATAGTATCCTTGCAAGCATAGTACTGGTGGGTATTTTAATGATATTATTTTGCACGTTAGTAATCCATAGCATTTTCATAAAAAATAAAAATATCCAAATCCCGCCCATTTGTGTTTTATTTAAAACAACATCCTGAAGAGACTTTTGGAAAACCACCAATGTTTAATAAATATTTACACAATTTTAAGTATCAATACAACTTGAGGGTGCCAAATATGTGTTGACCCCTGGGACTTTATCCCACAAAGACTCGATTTTAAAGACGCCAAGAATTAGCACGGATTTCTAAAGCCAAAAGAACTTGCCAGAGTCATCGAAATTTGCATTAATTATTCAGAGCGGAGGATGACCTGGCATTCCTTTTCTTGAATACATAGTACGTACTTAAGGAGACCACTTGAAAAGACACTTTGGTACTCCATGCGAACAAGCATCTTTCTTTGACGAGAAATAGGGGAAAAATTGAATGCAATTTACATGTCTATGCACACACTTGCACCCCTCGACAGAAATCAATGAAATTGAAAAGTGCTCGAACAATGTAGGTCGTGTTAATAGCAGCAATTCCACTATAAACTGGCACTTGTATTGGGGTAGTTCAATGTCGCCCGTAATTTTATTTTTCAGTCAAAAGCAACAAATATCGTCGCTACTTTAGTGCCACACTCGCTTGCTACGAAAAGATGCGGCTTAAGAAGTGTTGGAAACGTCAATCTTTAATGTAGTGGTTTGCGTCAAATGAAAGCTTCCCAAGGTTTATACTTTTGTCGAGCTTTAGAAATTGGAGGTGTTTGTGGTTCCAATTTTCAGGAAAGGTACACCAATTTTTTTGGAAAATCGATTATTTTTCACATTTGTTCCTTAAGACATAAAATGTCTCGAATCTTACAGTGTTTATTTTAAGTCGGTATCCCCAATATTTACTTGCGGACGATTTTTTACGTAAAGCATATCACAGATTTTCACTAGATAAAAAGGTGTTTGCTAAATATTGAAAGATGTGTTGGAGCTTTCAACCAAAACACTAATGAAAGCTCCAATTCTATCATTTGGTCCATTTTACCGAATACCATTATATCCAGCATTAGCAACGCATGCATGGCCACAACTTTTAATGTTTAAAAATTTAACGTTATCATGTGTGGACTTCTTAAACGGATCGACACCTTTGGAATTGCAGTTGTTCAATAATATATGAAAAAGTTCATCAATGTACCCTGCAAGCTAAATATAAAGCAGCAGAGCAAAACATCCGCAAACCAAGATACATCGATGCCATTGACATCCAAATAGGAAGATGATGAACACTACCAGACAGAAATGACAGAATAACGTTAGAAGTAAATAAATTAATAAAAAGCAGTAAGTTTTGACTTTAAACGCGATTATGTAGAAACAAGATTTCTTTATTGTCTTAGCAACCCTAAGCCGCCAAACATCATCCACCATTTCATCTTGTTTTCATTAAATCGTTGAAACTACCCTAAACGATTGCTATCTTACTTTTCGTACACCTTGTACGATTTTAAAATTGTTTTTTTCAAACCGCAAAATTCTAAACGTAAGTTGAAGCCTATACTCTTAGGTCATGTATGAGGTCAGGTATGATTTTGAATAAAAATTGGCCGCTATATCCTGGAAACGTAATGCCAGAGATTTCAAAAAATATAAGGCTAACAGGTTTAAAGAACATTTTTAAAGACACAATTGTCATCAATTGTCTCTGGCTTGTTCCCGTACCCTTTGTGTGGTATGGGGCGGGAGAATAACATTGTCCGATTCTCCTTTCCTATAATTTAAGGTAATTCGGAACCACCGACATTACTTTGCAACTCGAATGACCTCTTCTTGTAATCTATTGTCTGCAGAAAATAACCATGGGTAGCCGCCGATAGGGTTCGAACCTGTGACCGACAACTGAGAAAATCTGCATATGGTTTATTTTTTGAGCAAATTGTCTGCATTATATAGAAGTATTCACTAGCTTTTCTCGCATCACACTCATCTCTCGAAATTTGTTGGAAACGCGCCACCCGAAGTCCAACATCAAATATTTTTAGAACTGTCCTTCTCATTATCCTTTTGTTAAGTCCATTTTTAAGGGTGGATATTAATCTAGTGACACCAAAATTTCCTTACCATCTGATTCACGTAGGGATCATCTGAGGTAAGGCGTTAAAATTCCAGAAACTATAAATTCTTCAGGGCTTCTGAGCACCTTCAACATATCTACTTCTTGAGAAATCATGATTTCCTCCATGTACCTTTTCACAGTAATTGCTATGGTTTCAATGATTCTTTTTCCTCAAGGTATGGTTTATTTATTTAACATTTTGTCGTTATTGACTTTCATTTTTCAAGAAAGCAATGGAATGGAATCACTCAGATTAGGCTGCTGTTTTTTCGAAATCAACAAAATAATTGTTTGGTTTGAATCCCACCGACGACGGCCCACGGTTGTTTTCTGCTGAAAACAGATTACGATAAAAAGGCCATGGGGATTGCAAAGTAAATGTTAGTGGTTCGGAATCCACTTTAAATTTTAGGCCCACTTGTAATCGTTGTCTCGAACCGGGTAAAGTTTTACTGCCGACCCATGACGCACTAAGGGCAAAGACAGATAATACATGTAACAGAGAATATGCGCAAGAGACGAATTGCACTTTTTTAAATAGGATGCAATAATGTCATAATGATCGCTAGAGAAACATTTAGATAGATCGGAAAGGTATTCAGTAAGATCATCAAACACTAAGGCTTTTGGTTCGAATGAAGTCGGCGAAAACCTTGTCAAATGAGTAACATCAGTAAAAGAAGTTCCACAGCAGGAGACATATAACACAATACGAAATAATTCAGAAAATAAATTAGCTTTCCTGAATTGTATAGGGTGGACGCTTTAAGCGAATCTCATTTTGTACAGAAATGCGCTGAAAGATATCTATTACTGAGAGTTTAGAACCTTTTTCAATGTTTTTAAATGTTTTAGATATCTTGAAGGGATGTCTGGCCAATCGTTGAAAGTTGGCCGCTCTTAAGTTGATGTACCTGTTTCCAAGCTGAGCTCAAGAAACACACAGCGGATTCAAGGTACAAAACAACCAAGAGAAGGATGTTACGCTAGTAAACTATTATAATAATTTGATCTTGGTATATCAATTGACGGTCTGGCAAAAGAGCATCTGTTTAGGGTAAAGCTGAATAACAGTGGATTAATTTAACAGGTTTCGCTTCCAAATCGGGACTCAATGATTAAAACAAACGGCAAGAATGTCATATAAGCATGCAGTAATTTTATCAATGATGCTTCGTCGACCGTAGCACCAAGAGCAAAACTGTGTCGGTGCCGACTTAAAACAACGTAGTTCGTGTTGAGGAATTTGGAATCCCTCAGTACAGTCAAATCTAATGCAAGAAATTCGTGCCAACGAACGAAGCTCCGCCTCAATGCAATTGATGTGTCTCGCAGAGAATAGCGGCCAAACAGGAGAAGCACATTCCAAAATCGGCCTAACAAAAGTACAGTAGAGAGGATTAGTAATATAGGGGTCATCAAACTCTTTTGAGCATCGCTTAATGAAACCCAAGGTCTCGCGGGGCTTCTTAATTATGCCATTAAGATGATCCTCGAAAGACAAACGGGAAATCCACAGTGGTGTTAATCCGATTTCTGATTGAAAAAGCTTTGACGTATGCCTTACAATCATGTGTGATAAATCAAACTACCATAGACTCAGATCCTTCCGTTCACCAATTTTTCCAGTTCTAATAATGAGCATGGCTCGAAATTATACTAACTTATGAATTTGATATCTATATGTTATTTAATATGCAAGTGTATGCCTATGGCATATTACAAGCATTTTTTAATGGATATTGGTGAACGGGAAACTCCTCCTCCTAGGCAGTATGGACACGTGTATCGCTTATTGCAGACTACGTTCCTATTTTGAAATATTGTAAGTACTTTACTGCCTTCTAAAATCCGAGTTTTATCTCGGACTCCAAGTGACTAAAGATTTAGCGATTTTAAGGCACACCCACACCGGGTAAATGTGCCCCTTGGTCACGTGTATCCTTTCGCGGAATATGTCCCTCAGTTTCAGATAACAAGCTACCACCAACCCGATGGTAAAGGAGGAACCCAGGAGACGGTGGCATACCATCATTAAGCTTGGCGGTCGAACAGAACACTGCTTCTATGAGAAGATAAACTGGCTGTACCAGACAGATTTGTATTCATCATTAAATCTAGTAGTTTAGTATCAGCCGAAGGCTGGTGTTTTGATACTAGACCATTGGGCTCCCACCCCAATGAGCTCCTGGAATCAGTGGACCGGGATTACTTTTGAAAGAAATGGACATAGATTTACCGATATTTAGAGGGAGGAGAATTATGGAGCACCAGCTTTAGAAGGCGTCCGAGGCAGAATTTAAAAGAAGACAGACGGAAACGTTGGACGCAATAAGCAAAGACGGAGATAATGAAAAACAACTGTGTGAAATAGGTGCCTTGTGGTACCCCCGAAGTGTTAAAAATTGGCTCAGACAGAGCTCCACAAAGCTAACCCCGCTGAGTATGATCATCAATATAGGATTATTGCTTTCGCCATCCTCAAAAGAAGAGTCGTAACCATAGGCTTAGAATTCACAAATCGCCATCACTCATACCGAAATATGAAACTCCTTAGTATTCAGTTATAAATCTGAAAATTTAAATAACAAGATATAATTTCAGATTCACCAAATACGAGGGTCATTCAATAATTAAACAGACAAATTGGTCTGAGAAAAAAACCCTTTATTTTTACAAAACAAAACTTTTCCTACTTTTCAACATAATCCCCACCAACATTTATTCACTTGTTCCAACGGGTTACTAACTTTTTTATACCGGTTTCAAAGAACTCTTTGTCTTGGTGTTTGAGCCAATTTCTCACAAATTTTTTGACATCTTCGTTATCCTGCCTCCTTCAATGGACCAAACAAATGGAAATCACATGGTGCTAAATCGGGACTGTAAGGAGGATGAGGCAGTAACTCCCAGCCTATTTTGTTGATGGTTTCACGGGTTAGTTCAGCAGTGTGAGGACGTGCGTTGGCTTGATGGAGAATCACACCTCTCCTCTAAGATCCACGACGTTTCTCTCTCATAGCTGGCTTCACTTTGTTCAAAAGCATATCTCAGTAGTATTGGCTTTCACCATACACTTTAGTGATTCTAGAGTATATATTAGCTAGTTTTTCACCTCCAGCAAGTAAAAAACGAATCACAGAACGTTGTTCAAACAATGTGGAATTTTCAAATGGACTTGCCATCGTTAAACTTAATTTTGAGGTTATAAACACAGCAATGTTGATCCAACAGCTGATCAGGACTCATCTCAATGATGCCAACTTAAAGTCCTAAAAGTATCAAACTTGTCCTACCAACCATTTTTCCCCAGACCAATTTGTCTCTTTAATTATTGAATGAACCTCGTATATTACTTAAGTCAACGAAAATTGTCCACTATTCATACTATATAAGATAAACGGCCAAAGAAAAAAGATTCCAGTATAGTTAACTTCATTCTACTCTTAGTAAACGACATTTTGAATACAACTTTTGATTATTTTTAGTTATATGGATTCTCCAATAAGTGCCTTTGTCAAGATTCAGTTTTAGAACAAGAAACGCAAAAATCTGATCAGCCATTCATAACGAACAATACGAGTTACAAAGTTTTCATAATATTTTCGATTTCCAGTTGAAGCTCATTCAGATAAATCTATGTAGAACAGCAGATATTTTTATCAGGAATCCTTCCAGAAGAAATATGCACTTCCGTGACATTTACATCCTTTTTGCAAACTCAACTCTGTATATTGCAGTAGCACACTCATAAGCGTTTTGAATGAGAAGTGCCATACCGTATGACATGGTGTACGTGATTTTGTTTTTTGCAGTCCATTACCCTCAGGACTCAGAGCAATTGAAGATTATACACATGCACATAAGCAGTTAAGCATTCCTAAGTCAATGATAGGCAGAAACATAGAAGCCTATATTTTTGTTCACCTTTCCTTTGTCAAGGATTTTTGTGCGCGACACCTTAGAAGGGGGATATGTTTCGCTTACCTACACATTCATGGTAGTGTGAAGTCCTTTAGTTAGCGAGCCATTGTTCAGAACTAAGAACAACTTCAGTGTAAGACTCGTGCCTGCTTCTGCTCTTTCAGATCTTGAAATTATTTCTGTGAATAGCATGGAATAGAAACGCTAAATGGGCGCCATGGGCTGTGAACTAAGCAGCCGTAATTTAAGGAAGGCTAAGCTGTGCGTTCAAATTTACATTGCGACAATAACTTTGTTCCTACTTTCGATTCGGCCGAACTCTTCCTCCCTGGCCGAGAAAAATCAATAGTGTAGTGAGCATTTAATCCTTGAGTGGTATCCGATTGCTGAGATTCTTGAATTTGTCTGATATTGAAACTTGCAAAAGTGTTGTAGACTCGAAGGATTCTTCCCCTTGTAAAAGCAGCTTATATCAACTACTTGGATCTCTTGAAAGGTATTGTGTATGCACTTGAGTCTAATTAAACAATGAAATACTGCAAAACGCTCCTCGTTTCCGTGGATACTCAAAAGCCTTAATCCATAAAGTTTCACAGGAAAATTTAATTTGCAATAAGTCAATAAAAATCTTTTAAAATTGATTTCATCTTGGAGGCGTTCTAAGAAATTAGCACACGCTGAACACACCTCGCCGAATTAAATTTCTAACGTTCATTCACGGTTCCAGTGTCAATTTACTGAACTAAATGAAGAATATTGACGGTGGGAACTTCCATTAGGATTGCAGATTAGCCATATGTGGCAAAATTTATCCGTACTTAATTATATCTCGACTTGGTTGATAAATACATGCACATAAAATAATGCTATGAGTAGAGAATTGCATTAAAATACGTATAAGGTGTGGGGCAAACCTTCCCTGGATCAATGAACGTTGACTTGGATGCTGTGCTACCGGAGCAGCCGTTTCATTGATGGGGAGCTCATATATAGGTCATGCTATGACGTCGTTCTGACCTATATACTGAGTCTGTGACGTACACAGCTATATACTTGAAACGAATTTAGTTCAGTATATGAAGTGCACCCGAGCTAAAAATAGAAACTGCTGAAGAGGTGTTTCCCAAGCCGTACATATCGAAAGAAATAAACTCTGTTATTACCGCAGTTCTGTTTCAGGTTTTGGAGCCGCGGGGAGTGCGAGTGAGTGCTCTATGTACGTTCAATGACATTGCCCTGCGATGCACAAAGGACTTCTTTTGTTGGCTGTTCTTGTCGTTGTATTCTATTTTCTTTGGAACATTCATGAGAACTTTTGTCATAATTAGTTTTTACCCAGCGTCATAAATTTGGTTTTATTTCTGGTATATACTTGTGGGATAGGACGATGGAGCCAATGTAGTCGTGCTGAATCCTAGCGATCTTTATCCAGAACTATTTGATTTTATAGCCGCGATTGAGGAATGGTAAATATTTTTCAAAATGCAAATTATATCAGATATTGGGGATTTGAATTCTTTTTATGGTAGCGAGAAGAGCAATGAAAGTTTTAACACATTTGATATGAGCATGACCCACTTTAACTCGATTTTGCAGAAACGTAGGTAGGTATTACACCTCAGAGGAGCGCAACTTCTTGATTTTAATTTAACTGAAAGAAGAAGAATACGAAAACCTTGAAGGCAGATTTATTTTTCTTGGTGTGAATGGGTACGCATGAATGTGTCTGTATTAACGATTAACAATCAAGCGACCTTTATATGAGAGCTACATTCTAGCAGAACTGAAATATCCGAAAGCAACGTATATCGTCAGTGGAGTAAGTGATAACGTGTTGTGCCTACCAATCCGGAGGTACTAGGTTTGAATCCCGCCGTCGGCGACCCATGGTTGTTTTCTACTAATAGCAGCTTACGATAAAAAGGCCTTGGGGGTTGCAGAGTAAATATCAGTGGTTTGGAATACACTTTAAATTGTAGGTCCACTTACAATCGTTGAATCGGGTGAAGTTTTCTCCCGCTCGTTGTGAATCGGGTGAAGTTTTCTCCCGCCCCATGCTCCACAAGGGATTACAGGAACTAGAGAGAACGTACAAAAACTATGCGATAGATGTCAGACTCTAACATTTTGTATGCGTTTTTCGGGCAAGACTATAAAGCATAGGAACCCAAAGAATAAGTCGTGTGGAGAGGAGCGTACTGTGACCTTTGCCGTTTTTTTTTGAGGTTATGGGGTTATGCGGCTTAGGGGTTGAGGGATTGGGGGTTAAGGGCTTAGGGTTTTTGGTTTTTGGTCTAAATTTTGAGATTATGGAAAATCCTGATGTGATGGAGTTAAACGGACCTCGGATTCGGATTCAGCGACCTCGAAAATATATACTATACATAGTCAGACCTTATTATTAATTTTTTAAATTTTTTTTGTGGAGCTGTGTAATCTGTACAAATGAACATCGCTCATTGATTGAAGTATGAAAATTACTGAAGATTACAACGGCAAGTCTTACAAAATAAATACGATCTTTAAAGTTAAACTGGTTAGATACGTAATATAATTTTAATCTTATATGCGTAAGAATGGGCATCTAAGGAAAAACCAGAGCAAGCCGGTAATAAAACAGAAAAACCGACTTATGGTTAGGTTAAGTAAGTTACGGTGGCGACTAAAAAGTCCCGCTTAAACCACACCGGTCCCATAGCGCTTCCATAGTGAGATGATATACGACCTAGAGATACCGTTTGGCGAACCTCGTCGGAGAGCTACCAATTTATGTCAAAAGGTCATTCTTATTTTCATCGACTCCTATGGTTGTGACTATTTTGAACCGTGGCCCACATAACCTCAAATCTGTTTGGTCTATATATAAGACATAAGATAGTGTTACTAGACCTAAAATAAAAGCTAGTGATGCCAACGTCAAATAATAAAATTTACAGATTATCTACGCAAGTAAAGAATGAGCCATGGTCGTGACAGAAAAGGCGATCGCAACTTTTATTTTTTATTTATAAATACAACAACACTTTTTAAATAAAAAATTAAGAAGGGCTGCATTAACATCCAAAAAATTAATAATTCGTGTAAATAAACCAGATACTTTTAGTGTGGAAAATAAATTACGACACAATGACACAAATCTCACAAGCCACGGCGCGTGACTTTTCTTTATATTTAATTTAATTATCAATTAATTACGGTTACATGTTAATTATATTTATACGGCAATTAAAAAAGTGATATCTTTAATCTTGCATAACTACTTTTAGCACTTAATTACAAATGAGGATTTTACCTGTCTGAAAAACTTTTTTCGCTGAAAATAAAAATGACCCACCTGTCTCCGTTGCAAATATTAAATGCTTCTTAGGCGTGACGTTCGAATCTTCTTTTTATATTGAGCTCCTGATAATGTCTGCACAAATCAGTGTCGCCAACACGAATTCTAAGCACCCTCGTAAGACAGTGGCCGATCTGCACCGGCCGATACATCCCGACCATACTTTATTTGCTTTAGCAATCCTTTATTCTACGTTCAGTTGCCAGTCAGTTCGCTATCTAGAATGAGTCCTAGGTATTTAGTCTGGGATATGGGTCCCAGCAGCAGTTACCAGTGAGCAGTATCGTCTCATCTACAAGCTACCTGGTTTTCGCCCAGGAACCTAACTTATTTAGAGCTCCTTCCATGATTTCGCTAACCGAACTCCACTAATGATGTTACAGTAATATAACTACATCATCGGCGTAAGCGACCCCTCCTCTTAAGCGCAACGAGTATGTCGTTCATAACTAGCACCCACAGCAACAGCGCGAGGATTCCCTCTAGGTGTGCCCCGGTCAACTGGTTTTATTTATTCATTTATTTAAACATATTCGGTTGACTACTAGAACTATATACAATAATTTACAAATTGCTTAAAAATTAAACTTAAACCACTCTGGGGTTACCACTCCTTAACGTGTCGATGGCTTCGTCTAACTTTAATGCCTCTAGAGCGTCTATGATTGCCTAGGCAGTGACGTTATTAAAAGCTTCTTCTATATCAGTAAATGTTTCCAAGGTGTACTCTTTAAAGTACAGAGACCTTTCTACCTCGAACATCACCTCATATAGGATAGAGTCTACCGACTTGCCTTTCGACCTATGCATGCTGGGTTCTGCGTAGTAGCGATCGAGATTTTCCTTAAAATTCAAATCTAGAATCCTTTACAGCAAGGACCTTAGACTAATCGATCTGTAGTACCCGTACCCGCTTTCGGGATAAAGACTACACATGACCTCATTAGAGATGCCAGGGCTCGAGTAAATGGTTTAGCCCATAAAACAATAAATTTCTGGCTTTATCTCCAGTTTTTAACAATGGGTTTCTACAGTCATGGAAATAAGTATTCATCAAGACCTCCAGCGTCTCCTCGCTGTTATTTGTCCAGATGTCTTTGTTATTATTACAAAGCAGTTTGTCCTTGCTGCCTGTTCACTGAACTGTCAGACTGAATAAGGCGCGAACTCTTCGACAGCTTTCAGTTAGACCCTTTTCCAACCATGTCAGTTGAGAGTGTACTGGCTAGTTCGAAGACTTTAAACAAACGATAGCATACCAACAGACAATGGGAACGATATCGGCATGACGCTCTTCATGGGACGGATAGTTATGAACTGGCAGGATGGAGGCCCAAGCTATGTATATTATTAGACAGCAATCGACTGGCATTTACAGATTTCTCATACTTACAGAAATCTTTATAGCAAACTGGAGTCAATGTCAATGTTTGATACCATAGAAACTCGATTATTCGAAGATATAGTGTATAAGTCACACACAAGATCACGGAGGATGACTCCTCCAATTTTTCTCCTCGAGATGTCCCTTAACTCACTGAAACAAAGGCCCGATATCATGCCCTGGCCAGTGCCGGACATTCGCACAGAAAGTAAAAAAGTATATATTTCGCCCCCTTGCCCAATTATACAATCTAATTAGGAGTTCTTTCGATCTTTCATAGGTCTGTTCATTGACGCTACTCCGAACCAAAAAGAGACATTTTATGCTTTGCTCTGTCTTCTTTGGGAAAAGAGCAGAAACCTCAGCTGTTAAGAGTGGAGTAGTGCACCCAATCTGGCTTTGCTACTCGGACGAGAGCAGAGCAACGCTTACCCAAGTTACATGACAAACTCAGCTGCAACTGAACACACTTTTCAATTTTCGATCTGACATGTAATCGGAAACTAAGCCGAAAAGTGCACTGAAAGTAAACCGAGTTCGAGTTAAAAATTTTGCTTGGTTGAGTACACTTTTCGGTTTGACGTCCATGTAACTAGCGACCCGGTACTTAACTCAACACCGATACCATTAAAACTTCATTTTTGAAGTTGCCATGTAACAAGAGACCCAAATTGCGAACTCAGTTCAAACTGAGTAAGTTTTACTTTGAGATTGTCATGTAACTGGGTAGCTGTGTTCTGCTGATTCATGCGCTAAGATAGGCACGCCTTCAGAATAGCATGCGTTCAGAATAGCTGTTTAAATTGAAATTTGATTGATTTAAACTTCTTTACATTGCCTAGTTACTTCTCATAAGACCGTTTGTAATATTTTGGTAATGTTGAATTAAATGAAAAGACTTTTATTGCAGTAAGTAAGTCAAGTGTTCACTTTATGAAACGAGACATGTCCATAAGTATCCTTAAATTTTTTCCTTAATTGTCTCTGGCAAATAGACACTTTAAAAATCCCAATGCTAAATATGTTTTTACCAACCAAGAACAGAATAATTACTCTGCAATTAACTCCATACATTGCAGCTGAATGTATAGCTTCGGGCTCTAAATGTGACTGATTCTGTCTTTCTTTGTACATTTTTGGAGGATTTTTCAGCAGATAACAACTGCGAAAAATAAAGGGTACAAAAACTTTTAGGAAAAAGATTCAAAGCTAGAAGAAACCTATACAACATAGATAATTTGTGGTTTGCTGCATCTTTTCCAAGAAAACGGGCATAATAAGGCACTCATTCTTCTTATGTATGTATAGTTGATGAAAAAGCGTGGAGTTCGTTATCAAGAACGCAGAACGAATTGTAAGAGGAATAACTACTATTGTCTGAATTGATGTGCTCAAATTCATTACTTATAAACAAATTTACTCAATTTTAACTGAAAGCGAACTTTTCAAAATTTCTAGGAATATTGACTATACGTTTTTAGCAATTGGGACCTCAACTTATCCATATAATTTGCAGTTGGTTTTGTCATATTTCTCATGTAGGAAGTATGTACTGATTTCTAAAGGGTTATTTAGCAAAGGCAATTATAATGTAAGACCCAAATATAATGTATTCCAAAATTACTTCTTCCCATCTTTACGTTTGATACTTCAAATACTTAGGTAGTCACATTAGATACCTTTATTTGCAGCTTTTTGCACTACGTCAATGCCTTATAGGTTATATTTATGTTTGTTTTAAGAGTTTTGTTGCCATGTTTTACATACTTACTCTTCATTTATCAAATTATTAGGCATTTTCGACTAATACAAATATTTGACATAAATTTTATCACTTACAGGTCCTTACCCAAATTGAGCAGTCAAGACGAAGAAGGGGGGGCAGGACATGGTTTTGGTGCCGGCCATGCCCATTTTGAACCAATTCCACACGACCACGACTTTTGCGAAAGAGTTGTCATAAACGTAAGTAAATATTAATAAAAGTTTTTCACTTTTAGTTTGCTTTTTGTTAAATTATTCGTTGCATTTTCATATTTAACCTGTATAAGTACGTTTACTTCAAAATACTTTTCTTTTTTTACCTTTTCTGTGACATTAGATATCACCTTTTATAAACAATAGAACATCTAAAATAGCCTTGAGAAATATGCACTTTATTTACTACTTTCGGATGTTGATAACCTTTATATAAACTTAAAGATGTACTTCGTTGAACATTACTCTGTTCGTTGTCTTATCATCATCATTCGTTGTGTTATCATCACGAGACATACATACATAGATTACATAGAGCTAACCACTGACCTGGTAGACCTCTTGTCGAAAACTCTATGACGTAACAATATGTTATGCATTACTTCAGCTATAAATTGAACATTAGCGCAACTAAGTTTGGTCGATCAACTAACCAAATGGTCTCGTAGATGACGTTTGCGTAAGGTGCTCACTACCTTACAAAAACGTCCCTGTGTGATCCCACGAATTATGATTGCAATAGTATTATCGCCTGCGTTTACATTGCATCACTTGCTGCAGTATTGAATTATGTGGTATAACATTATGCTGTACTCCCAATAATTCATACATTGTAAGATCCTCAGTAAAACCGAGTTCTTTTGTCACTAATTTTGATCGATCAGATACAGACAGACCAGAAATTCAGAGCTCCCTAACCGGCATAGGTTGAAAATACCTCACAAGAAAGCATCAAAGAATTCTCATTCATAAGTTCTAGGATTTTTCCTGTTTTTGTAATTTGGGTGTGTCCTTATCTGTCCGATCGTCTCCAAAGTATCTACTTTCTCGGGGGACTTTCCAATAAAATACTTAACAACTCAGGGAGCCACAGGGCAGCCATCTTGGACCGTTGCTTTTTACCATTTATATCAATAATCGTTTGACGATTTTCAGTAACTTGGGGAATTCTTTGTTATGCTGATGATGCTTAAACTGTTCGTAATGTTACTAATGAACAAGATGTTCTAATAAAGTCCTTCCCTGAACATCCTCAACTGCACGATTATATCCTTTGCTCGCAAAGGGTATCATTTGTATTAAAATTTTTTAAGTGAAAGTTGTTCTTCGAAGACCATATAAACAATATTGTAATTACGAATACGGTCATTTTATATAACAACACTTGTTTACTGTACTGAGGCGGTCCAACGTAGATTTTTGAGAATGGCTCTTCCGCCTCGTAAAAGAATGTAGATTTATATTGGACACTTTGTACACTAAGTCCGTTCGATCAAAGTACTATCACTTCGTTTGTTCTACTATAGACTATCTCTGGCTGTATAGGGTGCGCTATAAAGCTGATGAACAAATTGGCGCTCCGGAACATGGAGACATTGTAATTGCCTCATATAAATATATGTACAGTCCCGGACCAAATTATTAGACTCACTATTTTTTCTTTAAAAGAGACTGTGCTGATTTTTAATTTTTGTTAAAAGGCACCTGTTTATTAGGAAAATCTTTTAATAGTTTACCATTCTGTAAATGTTCCATGTAAGTGGAAAACAATTAGAGACCAAGAAGTAGGAGTTTACCTAAATGTATTAAAAGTATCGAGAATCCAGTGAGTAAACTCCGAGCTATTTCTGATTTGTACTTTATTTGCCATCTCTAGTTCACCAGACGCGAGAAGAATAGGATCCAAATTTTCCGGAAATATATTTATGCTGAAGAACTGTTTTTTTCGACCATCGGCATTATTTTCGTAAATCCTAAAGTATTTTTCAATTATTGACTCTCTGTCATTGGTGATCAGTGTCAATGACAACTTCGTTTGCCATTGATTTCTTATATCTCCGGTGACCAAATCCAAAAGCGCAACTGGAATGTGCTATTGGATCTTCCTGATTCTGAATTTCTGGCATGATAAGAAGTGGGTTTGCTAACCTACGTGTTTCCGAATGAAGTCATCCATTGCTGCAAAATCTCTGGAAGTATTTACTTTCAGGTAGTTCCATTTACGCTTGTGAATGCCGAGGTAAATTTATATAGTTAACCAAATTTTAATTACTCGTGCACCTTCTGTTTCCATATATCAAGACCCATGATAAACCTGCCCTTGCACTTTAAAAACAAAGGCTCCGTTGACTGAAGGGTCTACTGTAATCGCATCTACCGACTGAAAGGACAGCCTTAATTTTTGTATTATTTGAATTTGAGGAGCAGTTCCTTTAGAAACTTCGGATAATCTAACTCCTCCCAATTCGCTTCTTTAGATTTATCAATGCTCTTATGATAGCACAATAAAAACTACTCTGCAACATTCTTTAGCAAATCGAAGGTACCCCACCAAACTTTCCAACTCCTCTGATAATGTTTATTTTAAATTATGCTTTTTCAGAAAATATTTAAAAATTAAATATTTGAATTTATGATTTCATGAAAACCATTCTTCTTCGCTTAAATTATTTTTACGTCTTTTCTTTAATTTTAGGTGAGCGGGTTAAGGTTTGAAACGCAACTACGGACCCTAAATCAATTTCCAGATACGCTTTTAGGCGATCCGGCTCGGAGATTACGGTATTTTGACCCGCTTAGAAACGAATATTTTTTTGACCGTAATCGACCGAGTTTCGACGCAATTTTATACTATTATCAAAGCGGTAAGTTTCATATAAGTATATTTTTAATATTTTGAACATAATTTACTCCTCTACTATTTTAGGTGGTCGGTTGCGGAGGCCGGTCAACGTCCCTTTAGATGTATTTAGCGAAGAAATTAAATTTTACGAATTAGGTGAACAAGCAACTAACAAATTCAGGTAAAATAAAACACAAACTTTCACCATTTTGTAATTCCACTTATCATACAGGTATATAGAGTAGAATTTTGTAATAAATATTTACC
Source organism: Leptarthrus brevirostris (assembly GCA_964036015.1). Lineage (NCBI taxonomy): Eukaryota > Metazoa > Arthropoda > Insecta > Diptera > Asilidae > Leptarthrus > Leptarthrus brevirostris. The sequence goes on from OZ038374.1 coordinate 148,448,464, forward strand.
TGTGCGACAATATTTCGTAAATTTTCACCTTGTGTATGCATGGAAATAAGCGAAATGGTAAACATATGCTGATCGGCGCATTCATATCAATCTCCTCGTTAATGCAATTTTCACATGAATATGTCAAATTTAGGATAACAATGCATCCGTCCACATTAGGGAGTTGGCTAACAAATAAATTTGGTCCTATGCTTGTTTGCATTTGCCTGTATGAAAGCTGTTAGCAAAGATATAATATAGTTGTAATAAGTGTACTGAAACCATTAGTTAAAGGTCTTTCTAGTTTAGCTTTAAAACTGTTTTTTAGTAGCGAAATTTGAAAACTTTTCTGATATTATTTTAAGCCGAAATAATGAATAACTGTTTATTGCTAATGACAGAAATCTTTTGGGTTGAACAAAAGCGTTAAATTAAAATTTTTGAAAAGCAACTTTAAAACGAATTACGCCTAATTTAGTTATTTCAAATCTGATAAAGGTCGATCACCTTGAGGAGACCCGGCCCTGCATTAAATAATTTACTTCCAAAGAGATTAAAAGAGCGGTCTAAATTACGGTGGAGAACCGTAAAATTTGCCGATAATTCTGGGAGAAATTGTGTACTGGGTAAATTTTACGAGTCAAAAAAGATATGCACTCATGGATAAAGATGATTTTTCAAAACAATATATTCAACTTTGCGTTATTTTCGAGAAACAGAGAACCATGTTTTTGCGTCCTTTTTTCACAGTTTTAGAGTAAATGCTTCATAGACTGTTATGGTTGCTCATTTCAATAAGCCGTCAAAAATTATGTAAAATATATCGAGAGAATAGGATGGCTCATTTTGTTTTTGGATTTTTTGACAATTGCACTCGGATCAAACTTGTATATTTGAATAAGTTATTTAGTTGTAGTGGTGGGCTCCGTAGTGGCTAGGGCACAATTAGCACGCAATGTACCGTTTTGATACCGTTTGAACCTCATAACACGATTATTTGAAGATATAGGACATAAGTTGTGAGACAGGCTATCCAGAGGAGGCTATCAGATCCACCCTGTAGCATCCAAAAAGTGGATGACTTCTCCAATTTTTCCCCAAAAGCTCTCTTAGCGCACTGAAACAGAAGCTGGCGAATAACCGATATCATGCCCTGACCAGTGCCACGTCCCTTCCGATCTTATTTTTTTTATTACAATGCCAAAGCTCAGGGAATGCCCTATGATGCTAAAGCAAAGCCTTGGCAGGAAAGGAATTAAGGCGGAGGGAAATGGTTTAAGAGGTTTAGTAAAGGAAATGTTGATGTACACCTCGTTTGAAAACATCGGGCTTATAAGACGAGGAAAAGATAGAAATTGGTAAGCTATTCCATATTCGAGTTGTGCAGCTTACGAAATTCGACAGTCCGTCCAAATTTGACTTGGAGGAGATATGAAACCCTGTGATGTGCCTATAAGGAATCAGACTAGCAATTTCGTTAGAATAATGTCCGTGGAAATAGCGATAAAAGAGTGAGAGAACCCCAACATTAGTAAAAATATTATTTACGGGTTTTATTAGACACCGGAAGTCCTTGCTACTCTTTTGAGTAGTAAATGCCTTCCGCCTTCCTTCTTGTCGAAGTTGGACTTTGCCCGACTAATCATAGATTTGCAAATATTAAGCTCATCTCTGTAGATACGTTGACTGCTTCCTTGTTTTTAATGGCTGTGGAAGAATCATTGTTGAACCCATTGTTGTTAGTTGGTTTGATTTTTTTGAAGCTATGAGGATTAAAGCGATTCATCCCAAACCATAGGATGTTCAAAATATATTTGGTGCTATTGGTAACGTCTCTCAACGAAAAGCAATCAGAACAATCACTCACTGAGATATTTATCAAGTCCAGCACAATCAGTATCCCCAAACTCTGAAACGTTCGCTTAGCCTTAGTTCGGTTGGTGCTATACATAGATAAACCTTACACCTTTTGATTACAGATGGGAGCGAAAAATTTAATTTTCAATATTTTTGGTGGAAACATCTAAAATATAATTTCGAAATTTTGAAAGTTAAGACATTAATACTCAACTGAAAAATGTACCTATTTTAGCTTTCAGAAAGTGTATAAACGTGAGGCGACAGACCTGAGACCGTGAGGCGAACAGACCTTTCCCCAAGAACAAAGTATCCTTAATAACCCGGTAAATAAAGAAATCGTCCAGTAAATTATGTTTAGAATTGGAATTACATTAGCTGCTTTCCATTAATTTTGAAATTTTAATATTATAAGGTTTTGTCGGTATATAGTGAACACCTGACATGCGAAATGTATTGTGATATATAAACTAACATTAAACCCACCTAGAGCAAAGAAAATCCTTACACCTGTGATTTTACAGTTGTTCCAATTTTTCTTCCACGAAATAAGTCAAATTTAACCCAAAGCAATATACCAATGATTACATGAAAGGTTATTAAGTATATTCCAATAATAAAAAAAATTAAAACCCGAAATTTAAGAAAGTTGGAAGAAAAAATCCAAAAAACAGGTAAAAATTAGATTTCTATCAGGTGCTATAAGAGAACGTAACAGAGGACATATTACCAATTTAATGATTCAAGCAGGTATGGGATTTTGAGGCAAGGATCATAAGAACGAAAATATTGAAAATTTCATTTTTTATATGTTTTGAAACAATTAACAACGTTAAGTAAGCAATAGAACCTCCCTTAGTATTTATTACAGCCTTAATCCTAGTTAAATTATTCAGGATATCTTGGCCGACGTGATTTTCCCTTACCTTTAATGAAATTTTTAAAGCATTTCGATGGTGGTTGACTTCCTATTCTTTACTTTTTTGGCCCACATGTTCTCCAGTGGGTAAAGGTCCGGGCGAAAAATAATATTTATTAACAAATACTATACTAGTTAAGCCCGCTCATGGATTTTTCGCATTGGCAAAATTCGATCAAGTTTCGGATTTGGATAGTAGACCGTACGGGTAATAGCTGCTAGCAGTAACATTAAAATTTTGTAGTGTCCTTTGAAAATGAAAGAAGACTAATTTGATGTGAATTTGAAAAATATTTGAAAAAGCAAAATACATTAACATCAAAAAGCTATTCACGAAAGTAAAAATATTTCCAATTTTGTAATTTTTAGAGAGGATGAGGGGTTTATTAAGGAGGAGGAGAAACCCTTACCGGTTAACGAGAACCAAAGAAAAGTCTGGTTACTTTTTGAGTATCCGGAGAGTTCGCAGGCAGCCAGGGTCGTAGCCATAATTAGCGTATTTGTTATACTTCTATCAATTGTTATATTTTGTCTAGAAACATTACCCGAATTTAAGCATTATAAGGTGAGTTCATTGTTAAAGATTAAATATCTCCTATTGAATTCTTATGTGTTTTACAATTTCAGGTGTTCAATACCACAACAAATGGCACAAAAATTGAGGAAGATGAGGTACCTGATATCACAGATCCTTTCTTCCTGATAGAAACATTATGTATTATATGGTTTACATTCGAACTTAGTGTCAGGTAATCATCTTGTATTATTAACTATTAATTTAATCGCAATTGTCTTATCTTCACAGGTTCCTTGCATGTCCGAATAAGTTAAATTTCTTCAGGGATGTTATGAATATAATCGACATAATCGCAATCATTCCTTATTTTATAACGTTAGCAACTGTTGTTGCGGAAGAGGAGGATACGTTAAACCTCCCTAAAGCGCCTGTTAGCCCCCAGGTACTAAATTCAATTGAAAGTATGAAAATATTTAGAATTCGGCAATAGTGTGCAAAGTGAGTAAGGTAGCTGCGATAAAAACGGTCTTTACAGCAAAAAAAAATTAAACCTCGAATTTTTCTGTTGTAGTGTAAGCTAACTTGGACAGATATAGGAGGGACATAGGCTAAAAAAAACCAATATTGGCTATATACTGTTAGATTACTGTGGTTAGCCACAGTTTCCATATCTCTTTCTGCATAAACAGTTCAATTTACTAAACTTCACTTTTAACATACATAAATTACTTTGAAATAAATTTATTTTCAAGATTTAGTGTTAATGATAAAAGCCACTTTGCACGCTATTTATTTAAGATATGACATAAATTAATGGATAACTCTTTTATTTAGGACAAGTCAACGAATCAGGCTATGTCCTTGGCTATTCTACGAGTGATACGATTAGTTCGAGTATTTCGAATATTTAAGTTATCTAGGCACTCGAAAGGATTACAAATTTTAGGACGAACATTAAAGGCGTCAATGCGAGAATTAGGTTTACTTATATTTTTCTTATTTATAGGTAAGTATTGACGATCTTTTCGCTCATCAGCTACTTTAAATTTAACACAAATTGAGTAAAATGTTAAAGAATATACATAGAAAGGGCCATATAGGAATCCACCAACATTTCATCACAAAATCCACTTCTCATTCAGAACAAAGTTAACAGTAATTATTTTCTGTATCTTAACGTCATAAAAGATAATTGCTCACTTGATTTAATTAATTGATTAATTCAATTCAATTCAATTAGAGTTTTCTGCAGTCATTACAGTTTTTGAGGGTATTTTGGAACAATATTTCGATTATGTTTATTTTCCTGTAATATAAGACCTTCTTGGCATGATATTAATTTTAGGATTATTAAGTTCACAGTTTTGTAATTATTGAATTGAACGAGATAATAAAATCATAATATGCTTGGTTTCAACAAAACAGACGTAAGAAATCGATGAATTTCAATTTTTATTATAAAATTTATCACGGCCTTCTTAACCAGAAGTGTGATATTTAGCGTAATCTTGCTGAAACCGAGTAATTGTTTCAAATTCCCTCATAGGAGTACTGTTCAATTTTTTGGACAACAATCTGCTTTATCCTTAATAGAAGACTTAGTAGAGTTCTGTAGAAGATATTAAAGTAACGCAACCATCTCATTTTTCTAGGAAAACAAATTTTTACTAACATTTTATTTAGATAAAATCTACTGAAAATTCAATTCCACATAAAAAACCAAGAATGATTCCAAAATGGTGCAAATCTTTTAAAAATAAGAAATATTTTAAAAACTGCTTTAGCATTAGTAAAATTATCATGTTTTTAATACTGAAAAAGAATTAAAGGTAAAGTCGTAAACGTTTCATTTCTCAAAGGAGGAGTTCCTGTGCTCATGATCTTAAAAGTTTATTAATGATTGATTTCAAATATGAAAGATTAAACCACAAGACGCTTGTTTATAAACATTTTGTTTCCTTTTCCGTCATTTTAGGTATATCATACCTCTTTCGATCAAAGTTTTGAAATGACATGCTTTTCTTAGACTTCATGTAGAGAATCTTAAGGAAATAGTTCACCACAATATGTACGTAAATAAACATTTTCGTAAATAAACAATAACATAATGCTTACCTGCAGACGGCGATATACCTATAGAGGTATTATACTCGTATGTATGCATATAAAAGCTTTGTTCTATTTTATATGAACTTTTAGTTACTCTCTATCTTAAACCGTTCTTCAGTTAAGTTGCGTATAGAAATGGAACAGAAAGTGCTAAGCCTAATACCCTAGACACACGGCGCAACAAATTATTAATTAACTTTATGATGATTAAGCATTGCTTGGTAATTATGAAATTGGTGACACATAGTCACATCTTTAATGATGACAATCAGCTGAACAGTTTTGACGCCTTGACAGTTTTAAAAAATGGATTAAACGGAGATATTGAATTTGTGTTTTATGAATTTTAATTGTCAGTACCGGCTTAACATATCTTTACAAAATACTCTGGTCCGAACACATAATTTATATTTAAATATTGCTTCAACACATAGCACAGTTTATCGTCTGGAATAATGATAATTACAAAACTTGCTCGATTCTAGCTCATTTGATTACGATAATGATCAAGAAAATTTTAATCTACTTTCTGGTCATTAGGCGTCTCTAATTATGATAGGTATGTAGCACCCAGCTACTTAATTAATAATTTGTTTTAATCTATGGTATAAGCCGATTGCAATTTGGGCTTTGAGCAACTTCATTGAGAAATAGCGACTTTTCAATAAAAGTATTGTGTATAGTTCATTTAATTTGTTTCTCAAACTTTTGATAACTATAATCATAAAAAAAAATTGAGTAGTGAAGTAAAAAAACAACAGCGTATTTTGGAATCATTTTTAAGAGCCTTCGCAGAAATAATAACAATTATAAATACAACAATCGTAGGACCACATTAATCCTGTTTTGTAAATAATAAACGAAGAGCGTAAGACTTAGCCCCACAATCATACATTTTATTTACTTGTAAGAATGATAGTTTTATAAACTTTAAAATTACTTTGTTATTAATTTATTACACAAAAAGGCGTTGTACTCTTTTCATCCGCCGTATATTTCGCTGAGGCCGGCGCCGAAATGTCTTTCTTCAAGTCAATACCAGACGCCTTTTGGTGGGCTGTGGTTACAATGACCACTGTGGGATATGGTGACATGAGGTACAGCAACAATACCAATAAAAATCATTTTATTATATATATTACATATGTATTAAAGATTGTAAGACGATTAGTAAAAAGGCAAAACTCTTTTATGTGTTCTTATCTCTCTATTTCTATAAAATTAACTGAAATATTTTGTTAAGTTCCACGTGATTATTTTGCACTCCCTGTCAATCTCCTAGTGCCAATTGCCAACATTTTGTAGAATGATTTAAAACAATGTGATCGCAAACGGATGCAATTTGCACTGATTTTAATGGGCCTCTGTTGTTTAACTGTTTAGTTTCATTTTGTGTTTGTATTGATTTGTTTCATTTTCGTTTCATTCTCCTTTATGCAGTTTGAATGATATCCGTTTAACAAAACACGTCTTTATATTTTCTTGTAATTATCAAATAAATTTATGTAATTGATATCGTCTTCGATGTATGTTTCAATGCAACAAAGTGATATGATGATACCTTTAAACTTCCGGCTGTGTCAGCAAACAACTAACACAAGTCTTTCTATTCTTTTCTTTTTGATTTTATTTAACAAAGATCTTTTTTTATGTTTTATTTATATATTTACATAAACAGCTTTAAACAGTTAAAATTTTTTTGTAAATGTATAAATAGATATCGGCTACGAAGCATATGATTAATTTAATATTGAACTGGAATTGACTATGTTCCACATGCGGCCTTGTGATTGTCGTCTGTGTCTCTCAATGTTGTATATGTCTACTATTACTTTACATAAACATTATCAACTTTCCGTTACGAACAACTGCATTCTTCTGTAATATACTTGCAAAAACATTTTCTTTCATTTTACAATTAAGTACAAAAAAGCTTTGTCCGTTCATAATTTTTTAGTTTTATTTTTATTTTTTTATTTTTAATACAGATTTGTTCTTTTGAAATTACCAAATGAGAAAAATAAACTAAATATACAGCTCGTATCGAATCGCTTTACACATTTACAGTAACCGACATTTTTTAATGTTAGTACACTATAGGTGCGACTAAATAAACAGTGTATAAAGATAAAAATAAAACAAGAATCAACTATCAGCTTAAATGGATGCGTGCGAGTAGGAAAAAACTGCAAGGAAAACATATGATTTAGGCTAGATTTTAATTGATTCGAAACTCGTGATGTTACTAAATTCAATGATGATACAATATCTACTTAAATCTAGGGAATATTAAAGAAAACAACATATAATCAAATCCTTCTCATTACACAAACATTAACGTAAGAAGTAGTTTTTATGTTACTTTCCTTTCATACGATCATTGAAAAACACTAAAACACAACATACCGCCAAACAACGCCATCTCTCTTACTAGCAGTCAACTTAAAAAAAAAAAAAACAAAAAAAAACAAAAAAAAATATTAATATGAAATTAGAAAATATCCACAAACAAAAAATTTAATTTATTTTAGGCGTTGTACTCTTCTCATCGGCTGTTTATTTTGCGGAAGCTGGAAGCGAAAATTCCTTCTTCAAGTCCATACCAGACGCATTTTGGTGGGCTGTAGTTACCATGACAACTGTGGGATATGGTGACATGACGTATGCAGAAAAATTAAATTTTAACGAAAAAAACTTAAAACTTAGCCAACTATCCACTCACATAGCAAAAATAAGATGTTTTTAAGTCATTATATATTATGTAATAATTTATTTAGCATTTATAATGGTCATAACTCGTTTTGAAGTTGTTAACAAACTGTTTGAAATCACCGAGAATATTGTTAGTTTCAAAATGCAGTGTGGGTTGAATAATGTCAATATTCACTTCACCAGTTTTCATGATATTAATGATTTACTCGTACGCTACAAACAATAATGTTTTCATGCTTGATTCGACACAAACGTAATTGGTTTTAGACACTTCACTAATTTTGGTTACTCTCTTTTTTTCTATATTACATTAGTACTCATCTAACAATAGTTTTAGCGCAGACATTTAACGCACGCTGCATGTTACTTCTTCATCATTTCAAGAGTTCTCATTTTAGTTAAAAAAAAAAAACAAGTCGACTTTTCCTGTGACGATATTCGCGTCAGATTTTCAAAAAACTATTATATTTTGCCTTAGCAGACTGATACTATCGAATTGAACTAATTTTCTTGTGCTACTGTTGATGATTTCCTTACGGTATTCCATAACAATGGAAGTACATAATTTAGGTTTGGGATGCACTAAATTATTCCTTTTCTGAACGCAGTTTTTCCGTGAAAAAACATACTCAAGAAGAAAAAGAGTTCCACTTTGTAAGTTGATCTAACAATTACGTTTGGTCTTCTGTTTCAAACTCTCTTTTTAAATCGAAATTAAGTGAATATAGCATTCGCCAAAAGTTACAGTCATAACAAGTAATCACATTTTAAAAGCGTATTATATCATTATTATATCAAGACGATAGCTGATTAGCAAATCTTAAATTTAGGTAAATCTCAATATTGAACAAATTGGCATCTAAGATGGTAACATATTACTGCTAACTTATCAGCTACCTTCGCATAAAACGATATAACGATTTAATGCATATATACATATCTCTCTCTAGTTCCCGTAACCCCTTGTGGGACATGGAACGGATGAAAACTTCACACAATTAAGATAACGATTGACCTACAATTTAAGATTTATTCCTAACCACCGACATTTCTCTGCAACCCCCAATGGCCTTTTTTTCAGCAGAAAACCATCATCAGTCATCGCCGGTGGTGTTCAAACATCGAACCGCCGCGTTGGAAGGTCGACACTTTCTCACTGAATCCACCGCCAATTAATATATATACATATGCCGGAAAGTTATTCAACCATAATGTTATAACTAGCCTGGTATAGTAACACACAATAAGGTATGTAAGTGTGCAGAAGTAGAGTACGTAATGATACCATTTATGATGGAACTTAACGTGGCAGGATAGAAGCTTCTTGTTAGATTCGAACGGAAATCCCTAGTAGTTGGAAGAATAAAACCAAAACGAAGTCTGCGACTCAAGCTCGCGCAATCAGGTTTCCTTATCAGCCCTTTATTGTCAAATTTCAATAATATCAAAAAGACAAACGGAAGAGTGTTCTTATAAGAGTAGGTGTTATAAGTAAGAGTGGTTTTACGAGTCAACGTGAAAGCATTTAGTTTTCCAGCAACTATAGATACCATCTAACCCTGATAATATCGGCATTTTAGCCTGGGAAACCTAGAAGGCCCGGGCGAGAACGGTATTTTTCGCTACGTATTTATAATGAATTTATCAAACACGTCTGTGTAGACAGACGGACGGATATAAGAGTAATCAGAGTAATTTTATAAAGGTTTGTCCTTTTGAGGTATTAAATTATAAAAACAGTCGATCTCGGCAGATTTCTAATATTTAGTAGTTTTTCGGAAGCAATCTAGAGATAGGCAAGTCAATAAGTCACAGTCGATAGCTATACTAAAAGTATTTTTGGAGATCTACTAGAATTATAATGTACCTGGGGACCTGTGATAAGCAGCGACCCTAAGGGCTAAGCCAACTTTTTGTTGTTTTGAATTATAGACCATTCCATATACACTTCAAATAATTTTTTAAAAAAATAAGGATACCAGCAGTTTTCTTTTGGAGGACAGAGATGAAGAAAGTGCTCTACTATTTAGCCGTCCTCAGCATCTTCTCCACAGTTTAGGTTGGTTATAAGTCTCACAGTAAATAGCTACCCCCTCAGGATGTGATATAACAGATACCAAAACATTTTCAACTATAGGATCAGCACAATGGGCGATGATGTGATATAACAGATACCAAAACATTTTCAACTATAGGATCAGCACAATGGGCCATTATGGTGTAAGTGTGCCTTCCCCTCGGGAGGGTGCCAGTCTAACGCACTCTAACTATAGGTTCAGCACCTCCGGATGTAGGAGCTTTCGAGCCGCCTTTGTTACTCTTCCATAGTGTTCATGGCACCACACTTATTTATTTGTTTTTTTTTTTAGCTAGTTCATTTTCTTTTTCAGTGTCAATGATATTGTGAAAGCCTGGTACCTTTGTTAACCATAATATCGCTTTTGCCCTCCATAACAGAACGTTTAGATAAGGCTTACAAATAGCTGCCTTTTTCTCTCTGTCCGAGATGGCAGAAAAAAATTGCATGTTTCTACAATGGTCTTTACCTCAGCTTTAGAGACGGTGGCGTGTTTTCGCAAAATATCCTCGCAGTCTATCTCGTTTTGGAATCTTCGCTGTAGAACGTGATCGAAAATTGCTTGTAGGTTACAGAAATAGTTACTAGAAAGTTCGCCTTCTTCGCCCAATTAAGTTTGAGTGAGAAGTATACTCGCAAGTATAGTCGACTTTTTCAAAGTTAAACTAATTCAGAGCCAACAGAAGCAACTGTCTTACCATCGATAGGTACCTGAAGTATCCTATATATAATAGTTTCGAACAGAGAAAGAAAGTAGTGCAATTCATGCCAGTTTTTCTATGTATAGGAATAGCAAATAGTAACTTTTTTTACTACATAATTTTTTTATATAGTATAGACTCCGGTATAGCTATCGTTTCCGCCCCTAAAACTGGTATAAAATTTACCATTCAAGGCTGAATTGGCTTAATTCTGTTAGACTTGAGGGATTCCAACAAATTCTAGGGAGAGACATTGACATTCCATTCATTTGTAAGGACAGGAGGTCTCTTTTCGTTGAGTTATTATTCAAATCTATTGTTGATAACCAGTTACACTGCATTTTGTATTAGTCCGCAAAGTTTCATCTTAAAGTTAACCTCTAACAAAGATCATGATATCGCCCGCGTAGAATTCACTAAACAGCCATTCTGGGTAAGCGAAAATAGGAGTTTGTCCATAATTAACAACCCCTCTTGTAGATTTCTCCTTTCTTTATTTAGAACTAACTAGCTTATGATTACCGTAAAAAAGCTTAACAAGTCCTCTGTAAATCTTGTCCACGCACTATATATGTCGTTCGTGCCCCACGGATTCATAAGAATCCCAACTTTTTTAATTATCCAGCTCTCATAGCCATCCTGCCTCAGGAAGTTCAGCACGGCTTCGAGCTCCATGCTCTGCACCTCCGTAAGTCCCGAGAACGAGTAACTACCCAGAAGCCTACCTCATCTTTTTGCCATGGAGTATAGCAATATAGGACGTCTTATATCTGGCGAGCTGCAATAGGCAATCTATCTATATCTATCCCTTATATACTACATATTGTCTAGTTGGTATAAATTAAGATTTTTTCACCTCTCCGCTGTCTTAATTTTTGCAGAAAATACCAAAGAGGGAATATTTGTAAAGTTCCAAGGCTTCGCGGCAATAGTTGCAATTGAAAGGGTCGTTCTTAGATTCCTTTGTTTTGTAAATGAAATGTTAAAAGTCGGTCGAGCTCGCGCAATTAAGGTTCCATAAGATCCCAATTAAACTTCAACAATCAAATAGATACACGGAAGAGTGATCTTATAAATTAACACTAAAATATTTGTTTTTTCAGCAACCATATGAGACTGATGTGAAAAAACGGTAGTTTCCTTATTATCTATGACTCAATACCTACTAACACTGATAATATCGGAATATTAGCTTTAGTAACCTAGAAGATCAGGGGAAACTGTGATTTTTTGCACATTTTAGGCTATATCTTTATAAGCAATTCACCAAAAAATTTTCAAAAACATATTTTTGGAATCCTTAGAAGAGCGGAGGCCAATTCGCCCCATTAAAAGCTAAAAAGTTCATAATCTTTGACTGTGGAAATATACAGATATAACAAGGACCTAACATTATGCTAAATTTCAAATTCCTACGTCATGTTGTTTTCGAAAAAAGTGTCTGTGATATACAGACGAACGGATGGACGCAAGGTTGATCTTATAAGCGTCGGTTTATTCCTTTTGAGGTGAAGAACCATAACCACATAATTTAAAAAAAATGTAAGGTAGAGAGGTTTGACTTGGTTGTAGTAGTTGCCGAGTCGTGTCCGTATCCGAATAATTAGAAAATGTAAATGTTCTCAATATTCCGATGCCTCATCTTATTCAATTGAAGTTATTGTGGGTTTTAACAGTTCCTTGCCGATCCTCCGACCGATATTAAGCCCTTCCGATAAACCTGGCAGTCTATAAGTACGGCTCTAAAATATAAAAAGTCGGAAATTTTGAAATATTTTCAAGTTAGTCGAATTTTAATAGAACTTAATAGGAATTAACTTTTAAACTAGATGAGTTAATTTAATTTATACTGTCTCTCTCTTTCTCTCCTTGAACATCAGATTAAATGCTCATCCGAAAAAATGTATATCATGTTGAAAAAAAATTTATTGTCAGCTGTTTCATAATTTGCTGCTGGTGGCGAAGTACAGAGAAATTGTAACATTCCGTCGTCTGCACACAAACACAAAATACTTATTCTCGCCGACTAGTTATAGGAAAGTGACTACAAGAAACTTAAATATTGTACAATTAGCTAAAATGAAAAGTCTTGCAATTAAAAGAAATTTAGAAGCAACAATAATTTTACTTGTAATTATTTTTTAAATGCTTCCTATTGTTCTCTTAACTTGGAAATGAATATTGAAGAAGTGATGAAACATTTAAGAAAAATATTTAGAATTTTTGCAGTATTTTTTAATGGAAGTCGAATTTACTCTTTATCACTTTTCATAGATTTTTGATTCGTTTTAGAATATTTTATATTAGTAAATTATTTAATTAGTAAACACTTCACTTCGATACAGTCAGCGCGCATGTCATCGATACTCACACCTCTTGGACAAGTAACACTCCACTCACTTACATATTTACACTCGAAAAAAACGAAAAAGAAAAATATTATAATTTTGAATATTATCGAGCAAAGCTTTTAACATCGAATGAATTCAACTTTTAGCATGAAACCACTCTCATTTTCCATCTGTGAATGCTGCATGTCTTCATATAGCATTTGTTTCGTGACTCTCATCTGTGTCGTTTACGGTGTAAGATAATATTGCTTACTTCAGCTTCTAAAAAATAGAAAAAACTACAACATGCAGCGTAACTTTTCTTTTTACATCATTTATTAAAAAAGAAAAGGAAAGGAAGCGCACCGACATGTTTTGGTTTTTACTTTTACACGCGCTTTTATTTAAAGAAAATTTATTTCGAGTGTGCGCTCAAATCTCATTTGCTTTGTTAACGAGAAATTTATTTAATTAATTTTAACGAAAATACTTTCTCTAACCATTTAGACCGGTTGGCGTCTGGGGAAAAATTGTGGGATCACTATGTGCCATTGCTGGTGTATTGACAATCGCCCTTCCGGTACCAGTCATTGTCAGTAACTTCAATTACTTCTATCATAGAGAAACAGATCAGGAGGAGATGCAGAGCCAAAACTTTAATCACGTTACTAGTTGTCCATATTTACCTGGTACTTTAGGTGGGTATTGTTGCTTTAATAAACGTTTATGCTCAGCAAGATTTTTCTATTACAGGTCAGCATTTAAAGAAATCATCGTTGTCTGAGTCATCATCGGATATGATGGATTTGGATGACGGTGTTGATTCAACACCAGGATTAACCGATCACCCTGGTCGTCAAGCTCCGTTTTTGGGAGCACAACAATCGATCGATAAACAGCAACATCAACAAAATGGCTTTAAACAACCACCTGGCGGAAATAATTTACAATTACGGCATAATAGTGCATTAGCTGTTAGTATCGAAACCGATGTTTGACTACTGGGTAAGCGTTACTTTGATTTATATCATAAGCATTTATGTTTTAGAAGTTTGTCCTTGTGGAATATGACCTAAACATCTAGAACAATATATATCACGGGGTAGAGCGGCAGAGAGATCTCAAGTATAAACTAGGTTATTATTTAAAATAATGTTGAGGAAATTTTCAGTGCCACTGGAAAGTAATCTATGGACTAAAATAATTTTCCAGTCTGAAAAATTCCTATTAGATGGAAATACCTCATCAGTTTACATGAAAACAAATCGCTCCAGTGAAAACTTCGAAACTGCTTGTTGTTTATGTGCTCTTTCAGATGAGATCACCCTCAATATGGTTACAAAAATTTTCCTGCTATCGCAACACTGATACATAAGTACCGATGAAGATTGTCGGGAATTAAAATAAAACAATATAAATTTTATCAATATTCGGTGGTTCTTATCTCCAATTTTTAAGTTAGCACTTTTTTATACACATAAAAGGTATCGATATTTATATAAAAATATCGATATTTTTTATTCTTCATATATCAATCCCTACGTGGTCGATATTTTATAATATCGGTATTTCCACACAAGACAATGCACTCAGGTTAAACACGTGAACAGGCATTACAGTTTACTTCGAAACGAAATTGATTGAACGAAAATTTTCAAGAGTTTATATTGAGAGCCCTCCCCGCTGGCGTTCTGTTCTACACAGTTTTCACCAAGCGCTCACCGGCTCACTCAATATTGCTGAACAACATAAGCGTTGAATCGTCGCACCGTCACGCAATTCAATTTCAGCCGACTGCAATTTGAAGAAAATGTGCCTGAGAAAAATTCATACGCAAGCCCACACCCAACCACCCCACAGGGCACAGACTGCACGTGCACCTTGGCCAGCACCTCACTGCAATCAGCCCGACGAGAGCAAAGCGATTTATTTTCAAGGAGAGCGTTCAAGTAAGTAAACACAGTAGTTCTCATTGAATCAACCGAAACCACGGTGTCAACGAAAATGCTGAATTGCTGAATTTCAGGGGACTGCTTTGCTTGACTGAAGGCATTGGGCAAGTGTTTTGCACTTGTGTAGGCAGCTCCGAACTGAATTTCTTCTTGGCGGAAATCATTTCTCGTTTGGCCCCCTCTGGCCGAGTAAAGTGAAACTCAGGCCGCTGCGTTGATTGAATAATTAGCTAAGTTGAAACATGTATGTTGAATTGTTTTAAGGAAATAAATTCTCGGTTGGCCAACGTTCAAATGTTCAATAGCCAAAACCACATTCGAATTGTACTCGTACTTTTTCTATCGAATGCAAAGAACCGGGGAGAGAGATTGGCTTTGGTCTTTTCGAATTATAATAATTGCAGGTGCTGGCGCTCTGAGTAAATTTCTTTTGCAAAGAAATTAATGTTTATGTTGCCTTACGTCTTCCCTGACAATGAATGTGTGCGATGACTTTTTGTTTTCACGGTAGAATAGGATGGCTGCTATTGGAAAAATTTAAAATTAAACATATCTCCCGCAATAAATATTTTGAAATAAAATCTTTGGTATTTTATTGGCCAGTCTAACTTCGTAACGCGTGCAAAAGCAGCCCACCTCAATTCTATCAGTTTCCGGAATCAGTAGAGATAATTCGCGTTCCTAAAACATCTTAGAAATTGAGATACCCAGCAGCCTCAGCTTGTCAGACCATATATTTTCCGTGGCAAAACCACGATGAAGTGGTTGGGGTGCTTAAAGTGATGTAAAAAATGCTTTACTTCATCAGACCAAGTGCTAATCAGCCCAAACCTTGAATACAATTATTACTTATCATTTATTATAGTTTGTAGAATTAGTATTAAGTTATAGCTTGTATTTTTTTGTATTTTGATGTAATAGCTTGTATTGAGCTTAAATAAATAAATTTTACAATTCCAATATCAGGTCAGGACAGCACACACCGCACTCTTCGCGTTAGACAAAGTTCACAAAATTTAGGACAAGTGCGAGTTGGACTAGCGCGCTGATTTGAGTAAAATCTGTCCTTATTGGAGACATCGTTTTATTTTTCCTGTAATATTTACATAAACCTCTATCAATTCTAATTATATCAGATTTTTCGCCATAGTCGTATTCGTATAGAACCCTAAAAACGATCTCTACGATAGGACCGTCAATGCAAACACCATTGTGACAAAGTTATAAAAGGAGTGGAATGATAATCGCAAATAAGAAGAAAAAACAATTGACATCAGCAATTAATACCCACATAACGTTGGGTAAATACAATTTGTAGAGAAGAGTTTAAGGTACAATTTAAAAAATAGTTTTTAAAAACAAGTTAACCGACTTCACAAAAAGCATAAAATAATTTTTTATTTTATATCTATTACGACATTGAAGTCGGTGTAAATCAAACAACTACAACAAAAGTATTTAATCGTCCTTCCTTATGATCCCGTGAGCTGAAATGTTCAGGTAGTTTTATGTATTATCTTCAATTGTGTTTAGGTAGTTTTTGTGTTTATTTACTTTGCACCGACCTCAAAATGTGGTAATAGATATAAAATGAAAAATTATTTTTTGCTTTTTAGCGCTGTTTGTGAAGTCGGCTCAATTTTTTTGTAAACTATTTTATTTTTTCCTTTAGTGTCTTCTATTCTATACAACGAAAAAAGAACCATCCAAATCGGTCCACGCGTTAAAAAGTAAGGTTCAAGCCCCTACCCCCACCTCCATCCCACTTAAATTTTTTTCTCGAGTTATCAATCAAGGAACATACTCTACCCAACAAAAAAAGGAATCATCGCAATCGGTCCACGAGTTACGCACCCCGCTCCCCACCACCCCCACCCAACCGCAACATAGGACCAAATTATTCTCCTATTAGCAATGAGGGATCACAGTATATACAACAGCAAAAGAACCATCCAAAGCGGTCCACGCGTTACAAAATTAGGTTCCACCCCCACCCCACCAACATTTTTTCTCGTGGTATCAAGCAAGGAACATACTCTACCCAAAATTATCAAAATCGGTCCACCTCGTACCCCTCCTCCACCCTAGACCAATTTTTTTTCTCCTATTAGCAAAGGGGGGTCATACTCTGTAAAACAAAAAACACATCAAAATCGGTTCACGCGTTACAAAGTTAGGTTTCACCCCCCCCCCCACCGCCACCACCACCCATAAAAAATAATAATAAATAAATAAAAAATACACGTCGAACTTAGAACGTCTTTGTTTTTGGGAAGTCGGTTAAAAACAGGATATATTCATGGTGTTTCGCGTAAGGCGTGTCAAAATAATTCGGGTAAAATCGTTCGGGTGATTTTCATGGTATGCACATCATATTTTTAATTTTTGATCCACGCAGCACAGTGACATCAAGCATATGCCAAAAAACTACTACCCCAATGTCATTTACAAAAATAACATCTGCAATTTGTAGAAACTTAAGTCTCATTAAACCCTAAAATGATTTTTATTAAATTAGAATTTGGAAATAATTACCTATTAGGCTTATTGTAGCCTCTCCCGTAATTTTATCGCTGCTGTCCCAATTCTGCTAAATCCTCTCTAGTGTTACAGGCCCCGAATAACTTTGCCTTTTATTGTTCCCCATAAGAAAGAGTCTAATGAAGTAAGGTCTGGAGATCTTGCAGGCCAGAAACACCCTGTTCTCTATGCAGCATTCTAGGAGCCCAGTGCAAAACTCCAATATCCCAATTTTTTTCAGAACATGATGATATGGACGTAATTCCTCTAAGTAAATTACCATCCAACCTTTAACTGAAGACTCTTCTAATTGTTTTGCGACTTGTCTCATCTCTACTTCTGAGTTTTTCCGGACGTGGGTGTTATTTACTGGTCAACGGCGGGAGAAACTTTCGATATTTCAGGTTGATATTTCCTGGTGTTTGAAGTTACATTGCCGATTTCTCTTAACATCCGGAAAGTTCGCACAAATACCCTTCTATGTGGTGCACGTCGATTAGGTAATCTCCTTTTGTATACCAGTACAGCCGCTTCCGTTTACTGCATGATAAATTTAAATTATATCCGCGTATTCCTTAAAAGTAAATTTTCTCATTTTATAATAATTTTATCTGATTCCTGTCTTTTATAGCAAAATTGACAGCAGGCATTAATAACAGAACGGCAGGATACTTGAATGTGAACTTATGCAAGCTTACACAATAAAATAAATTACACTAACCTTTTTGGCAGCAGTAATTAAAATTAATTGCCTAATTTATTCACCTAAACAAACATTATCGGCCCTTTTTATTAGAACTTCTCTTATTTTACGAATCTCAACTACAGTGAAGTAAAATAATTAGGCAGTCAGGGATTCCTAAGGAAGCGGTTCTTCTCATCCTTTCTATTTCGGAGAAAATTTGGAAAAATGCTAGATTTTAGGAAATCTCAAACATTTTTTCACTTTTTCAAGTGAATGTACCTGCATTGGGAGGAACTAGATCAACATTTTTTAAGGACATTGGGAAATTACTTTTGGACCTGTGTGTGTGATGTCGCTGCGTTGAGTAGATAAGAGATAAAAATAAACTTATGATGTGCATAACATTTAGTCGTCGGTGTAGTAAGAGATAACGTAATGTGCTACCAATCCGGAGGTCTCAGGTTCGCATCCCATCGACGGCGACCTATGGTTATTTTCTACTGACAACAGATTACGATAAAAAGGCAAGAGAAGATCCACTTGCTATCATTGTCTTGAATCCTGCGAAGTTCTTCTTCCGCCACATGCCCCATCCCTAGAGCTAGAGAGAATGAGATACCGTTATAATTTGGAATTTATGAATCACCCTGCAACTCCCAGACGGACCCCCCCCCCTACCCCCTTCCCCTTATGATCTTCATACTCATATATTTTACTATTTCTTCAAATACTACATCTTAAGGAAAAAATTTATTATTAACATCTGATAGCAAGAATGAGCGGTCGTAAGTCATTAATTAATCTCTCCAGAGCTCTATGTGGAATACATGGTATAATAAAATTGACATACTATTTGATTGTAACTAGATTTAACCGCAGATAAGATAACAATGGTATCGTTAGAAATTTGATATTTTACTTATCATAGTGCTTATAAATTTTTTTTCGTTTCAGTGAAAAAGACGTTGCGCGCTATATTTTGGCCTTGTGAAATGTTTCGTTGGATGCCGGAATCGCCAAAAGTAGGATGGGTCACATAAACATCGAATTAATTTCAAAACACCTATCAAAAAATCATAAGAATAGACAAAGCATCGATTTTGGCATTATATGTCACAGAACATCATCATACGCATCTGGAACTCTAGATAAATTAAACGTGAAATGTGGTGTTTCGTCATTAGCAAGCGGGTAGAGAGATCAGCAGACCCTTATCGACGTAATAGTTTAGCAAATTTAAAATAAAAGAAAAAGAAAAAGATATTTTTATTTATTGTTAGATAAAGTACAATAAAGGAAATTAAAAATCTATCTTTGCTACGTACTTAATGCAATAGCAGGGATATGCATCGCTTTCTTTCATTGTCATCACAAAGTATCAAGGAAAGTTCTCCTTAAAAAACCAAAAAAAAAAAACAATAAAAATATCGCCATCAGTATGATCGCATTGTCAGTTATTTTTATATTTTGTCATCGTTGAAGAGATGTTCAGTGGACTTCAGCAGAAAAAGTCATATTAAAATTAAAAAGATGAAAAAAAAAGCTAATAAAAAAAACTGCCGAGCAAATGTTAAGAAACAAAATATTTCATAAAAAAAACAATAAAAATTGAAAAATAAGTAAAAATACTTACAATATTGAGGCAAAATAAAGTAAGCGCAAACCCTTATTCTTATAATTACTATGAAAACACCTTTAAAGATATTAAAATTATTGTAACAAAGTAAAACAGAGCTGTTTATCTTTTGTATATTTTATTTAAAATCAAGAAGTTTACAAAGAAAACATTTTTAATATTGAAAGATAAATAGAGATGGGCATTATATACGTCATAAATAAGAACAAAATGAATGGAAATGTCAAAATAAATAAAAACAACAACAACAAAGAGATTAAAATTTATTACAAAACTAAATAAATTGAAAATAATAATAAAATCGTGATGCTAAACATTTTTAATATAAATAAATACTGATACCAGATAATTTCTTAGGACGCTTATTACTTAATTTATTGTATTGAGAACTAACGAATAAACCTTTAAAATTACTAAAAGTATTACTAAGACTAAACGATGTTTAACAAAGGCAGTAAACCATGAGTTACCGTGGCTAGTCTCTCTCTTGAGTATCGAGTAAAGTTAATCGGCAATAATAGAGTCATTCTTTATTTCGTCCTTTTTATTTTGAACTTCTTTTCTTACGTGTAAGCGAGACAGACTTATCGTCACCAAACTATTCTAAATCATTAGGAGAAATGAGCAACTTTTCTAATTACGTAATAATAAATCAACTAAGGACTAAGTAACTGAAAATATCAGAAAATGCTTTCTCGAATGTTAAAATTATTTAAAAATCTCAATATATGCATATCAGTAACTCATATACGAAAAAAGAGCAGTGACTACTGACTAGAGCTTTGTTAAGCGGTTAATGCGCATGTGTAGGTGCACGAAAATTAGGCTGTATCTTATTATTGTGTGTGCTGTAAAAACTCTTTCCACATAGATATACTGCGCCCACAGTATTTTCTGTCTCCCTCTCTCTCTCTCTCTCTCTCTCTCTCTATATCTTGCTCTTGGGGCAAATGGGAAGATCGGAAAGGGTTTTTAAGCTGTCATTTTTCACTTTCCAAAATTTTTTAAAACCGAAGCCATTAAATTTGTAACAGTTCGAATGTAATTAATGCTATAATTGTGATTTATTTACTTAACTTTTTTTAATTTCTAAGTGCGTTTAGTTGTTAAATGTCCATTTCATTCAAAGAACGTTAGCTAGGGTGAGTTCTTAACGGTGCTAGATTGTAGTAATAATTCGTAAAAAAATATTCGACTTACTTAGCGAAGATAATTTAGTTAGGCAAATCAGACTTAATTTTTTTATTATATTTAAAATTGTATGAATACTTTCTGTGATCGATATTTTCGTTTAAAGAATTATTTAAATATTAGAATTGCCTTTTCCTTGAAATTTTTCTCCGGCAGTACGTGTACACTTCTCAAATGAAAACTCAAACTAGTTTTGAAAATGTTAACATCTTTTTCTTTATGTTTACGACGACGAAGCCCATTTAGGTTAGGTTTGATATGGCTACCATTACTATCAGATGTTTGTCTTTAAGAACATTTAAAACAATAAAATACAAAGGACGTATGCATGAATAATCTGAACTTCCTTTCAAGAGTGATCATGGGATGATCTTCCGTCCAGGTAACTGCTTTTGTGTAAGAATCGGGCGAGCTTATTATAAATATGATCGAGGTAATTGAAACTCTTCTTTTACTCTCTGACCAAAACATGAGATCACTTAGGAATAAAAATTATGCAAGATCGTCTAAAAATCCGATACATGACAAAACTGTTACGCCGGTCTTGATCTCCCGTATTCGTTTTAAGGCAGATTACATATTTAAAAATAGGTTGGTGTAGAGCGATGAAATTTGATGCACAACGTTTGTGTGGCGAAATGTTTTAATATTTTGAAATTTGGACAAATTTAGTAATAAACACCTCTAATATCTTCAAGTTTTTATTTTTCATAATCCAACAGTTTATTTTGTTTCATATTTTTGATAATCCGAACTCAAAATCTAATAAATATTTCATTAAAATATTTCGGATATAAAGGATGAAACAGTTTGCACGATAGTGTAGGGCCGGCTCTACCATGTAGGCAAACTAGGCGAATGCCTAGGGGGACAAACTTTAGAGAATAGGTGCGGGCTGGTGGTGCGAAATTTCCGTTCGCCTAGGGCGCCAATTTACATTAAGCCGGCGCTGTGACAGTGCAACGGATATTTTTGGCAAACACCCATTTCTATTTCTTAAGTCTATCTCTCGCATTCAGTACTGCCAACAATTAAATTGTTATTTTGCTTGGACCAATCCCCTTACAAATGCAGTGATGCCAATTGGTAAGATAATTTTTTTGCTCATTTTGGCAAGCGTTCTTAGAAAAGGAAGTCACGTTTGAAATTTTTTTATGTAATGGAAGAAAAATTAATTGCTTTTTTGAAAAATTTATTCAAAATGTAATTCGAACTGTGAAATGTCTCATCGCATTCCAATCTACACTTCACAATAGGACAGAGTTTTTCGTTGCATGGTTCCTAAAGACGTAGTGTCGGACAGGTAATTGCAATCTCTATCAGCCTTAGTCCTTGTGTAACGATTCCAATGATCGGAGTTACTCATCTTATCTTATTGGAAAAAAAAGAAATCCCTTACTTAGCAGGAGTGTGACTGTCGCCCGTACTAAACTAACACAAAAATCTAAAATCATTACGGATTTGAAAAAGTTTTCTATCAATATCAAACATTTTATCAAGTATCTAGAGCTTGATTAAAAATCTCCCTGACTACCATGAGAGTTTTCAAAATTGAAGTGAAGCTTTTGTTAAAAGTAGCTATCCCTAATTCTAAAGTCTCGTGCTCAAACTTTTTACAACATGACCACTATATTCTTTCTACCTCATAATAATCAGTTTATTTTCATAAGGATTTGAAATTTAAATGCCTTTGAATATTTTGCTGTCACCGTTTCCGATATAAGTCGCTTGGTAAAAACTAGAAAACTACTAATACTTTCTGCATTTGCCAACAAGAATAGTGACGCCGAACAAGGATGAAAGTCGTTTCTTTCGTGTATTTTTAAAGTTTTCCTTCTTTCACGTTCTTGGGTTTCGAACCGTCAACTGCTGTTTTCTTAAAGCAATCATACACACCCGCCACCGCAAGATATACACTGACGTTCAAAATCAAGGGATCACCGGAAAAATCGAAAAATTTTCTTGATTTTCAAAACATATTTGAAAAGCTTGTTCTTTGTACTTTAAAAAATCATGCACTCACCACCACCCCGTTAGAAGTCCTTAAAGAAAAATCAAATGCTCCCTTAGATCCCTTTTAACAATTTCTATGGGCTCGAAAAAAATTTCGATAATTTAAAAAATAATTTAACTCGTTAAGCGGTCAATTTTCTTCTTGAAGACTGGTTTGGACCAATGGTTGGTGTGAATCACCACGCCATAGATGCAGGTTCGAGTTTTTCACTGCCCACGAGTTTTCCATTTGCAATTGCAATAAATAAAAAACTAAAACCATCTCTGGGCTGTTGTTTAGCTCATAGTAATGCAAAAACAAGGCATTCAATCTCCCTCATTCCCCGTACCCTTGCCACCATTTTCATAAACAGGCAGAATCCTAAGGGTCGTTAAACTTTTCTAACGTACAAAATCCCAAATTGCTGCATTTTTTAAAGAGTTTTTTACTATCATTTACACTTCGTGGTGTCCGTCCGTCTGTTCGTCTTTGCACAGTATTTAATGACTCCAAAGTCATCCTATAGTCATGTCTGCCCAGTATTTAGTACCGTGTATTTCTTCCCCTTCATCGAATTACTTCGTCATGCCTCTCATGCATGTCAATGCACGCCCTTATCTCCGCATGATAGGAGAAAAGATGCATTATAAATAGAAAAGTGGCAGTTTTAAAAAAATTAAGGTTTTGAAATCAAAAAACATTATTTCGAACACATAGAAATTTTTAAAATCCATAAAAAATTAAAGGATCATTTCTTATTTCTTTAACGAGTCTTGGCGGCGTGGTGAAGTGATAAAAGAATCAAGTGCATGATTACCAAGGTACAACGTACAAGCCCTTCTTCAACTTTGCAATTTTCCCCAATAACAATCGTCAACCGAGAATTCGATATTAAAATTTTTTTTTCAGGAACTTCGTAGACGTAATCTCAAAATCGGTTTTTTCGAAATTTCATTCCTTCCTTTTCTATCCGGGGTAGCTATTTCAGGCTGGATCGTGCTCGTAAACGAACTAAACAGATGTTTGCAGGTAGCTTTCTTCTAGGTCAATTTTCGAAAATTTGGTAAAAGGAAAAGAAAATGAAATGAATGAAAAAAAATACATCTCTTCGCCTTTTTAGAAAAATACCACGTCCAGAGGAAAGGCGGGGGAAAGGTGTTATACCTATCAACACTTTTTTTTATTTATTGGTACATAGCGTTAAGTTGTGTATGGAAAGAAAATAAAGTACCATATGACAAAGGAAATTGTATCAAAAGAATGATTCTGCAGGACTTAAGGGGTGTTTCCTGGTCAGAACTCTAATAAAGTATCCTAAAAAATTATAACATGTATAGAAATTTGAAAGGGCTATAAAACTCTTTTATTTTTGCAAAATTTACAGTAATAATTTAAAAAAAAAAATATCTTGCCCACAAGGAGAAAAACGCGATTGAAAATGGTGCACTCGATTAGTGCGGCTTTATGCTTTTTTTTGGTATACGATGTAGCCAAAGCCCAGGGAACAACCCTTTCATGTATTAATATGGCTTTGGCCGAGAGGAAATTAGGGTAACGGGAGTGAGGAAACGTAAATGTCCCACGGGGTGATCTGATCTCGAACTCAAAAGCCATGGCATGGCGGTCGTGCCGCACAACCACGTGATCCAACTCCGTCTTCTTGTACAAGGCACGCCGTATTTCAGCGAAATTTTAATATTTTTCAAAAATATTATTTTGGTTTCAAAACTTTGGAATATTATATACTGTTTGAAAATGTGAAAAACACGAAAATCGTATTTTTGATATTTTCGGCCAGGAAACACCCCTAAACAAAAACAAATTATTTTTCAGAGAATGATATCTGCTTCAGTATTTATAATTAATAATTTTTATTAAAAAATCAACAGCTTCTTCTTTTTTCGCTAATACACATCCAAGCTTGTCGTCACTATTTCACTTGTTTATACATTTTTTGTAACAAAAATTAATCAATCTTTGCACACAATCAAAACTGCAAAGAGGCGTACTGATGTCACTGATACATTACAAGTTCAATACTTCAGCAAAGTGAATACAGGAGAGTGTCTCGTCATTATAAAGAAGAAGCTTTTGATCATAACCAGTAACCACATGTTCAGAGCATTTGTAGGTTTACCTCAAATAAATTCCAAGTTGAGACTTTAAAAATATTCCGAGCAATACTACGAAAAAGTAGAATTTCCCAAACATTTCCTATGCTTTACTTTGAGAAGTGTCGATTTGTTTGCACCTCCAATGCCCAGCTGTTCGCATTTGCTTCCAGACTTGTATCTAGAGTAGAGTGTGGATCGTTGCTTAATATTACGTTCAAGAAACAGTCGTTTATTAAATTTAGAAATGCAAAGTTTCATAAAACCTGTGTGATTTGACGGCTCCACGGAAACGTATTACCAACCACGAAAAGAACTTTTTAAAATACTTTGTTTTCTGGTGTAAGAGATAAAATGCTGGATTTTCGTTCGATGAGTCGCAGGTTCTAATCTCGCTGTACATCTACTTAATTGCAATATTTGTTACCAAATCGGGTAACATTCTCGTTCCTCCCAAATTGTCTTTTTATCACATTAATTTTGACATTTAAGTTTTATTAATTTCGATATTTTGGGTCAGCTATTATATCAGATTTTCTATGCACGCAGCTGTCGTTATATTTCGTAATTTTAATGAATATGATGAATGAATAATTTCTTAGCCTTGAGCGTCATTGCATCAAGTAATTAAACATGCGGAAAGGTGTTAGGGTTATCTAAAAGTGCAGAAGTATTTTTTACGTAACGGATGAGGTCGTTTGCAATTATTTGGCTTAAAAAAACAAAAGGTTAATATTATACTATACACATCAAAAATGAGATTGAGCAATTGTGTGCATATTAAATATCTTTTGTGCAAAGTAGTTCTGAAAATTTACATTTTGTAAAATACTCAATGTCATTTCAGGATCCCTGAAACTTCTTCGTTTACAATTATATTCCTTTCTTTAATCTCTAATATTAGTGCCTTTTCTGTTTTAGATAGGATTCGAAATTTTAGAAAGTTGCAATACTTAGATTGGAGGTTTGGGTGAAACGGGCATTTGAGTTGCAGTCAATTTATGTTTCCTTCAGTATTTTGAGGTCACTTACTTACTTTATGTTTTATCTTTAAAATATGACTACTTAATTAACATGTTATTTTAACATAAGTACAAATTTATATTAGGTAACACAAAAATGACAAAAAATAAAAAAATCACAACGGAAACATAAAATGTAAAGAACTAATTATATTAAATACTCACAATATAATTACAAGATATGTTTCTTTAAAGTAAAGAAAAGAAAAGAAAAATTAAGTAATAATAATAATAATAAAAGAAAAACAATTAAATCGAATTTTTTTCAAAATTTTTACAAATAGAACAAAGCTAAAGAGAGAACGAAGTATTTTATAAACGGAACCATGCTCTTATGATTTTTTTTAAATAAATTACGCCAAAATATTATAAATATTCTTCAATAGGTACTGAAGTTCGTCGACAATTGTTGTCTTGCAGCTTTCTTCCCTAAACGAGCAGACATATCAAATTTTGGGGTTTTCATCGATTAAAGTCAACTTTTTTCAATTAACTTGTTCGGAACACTTTGCTTGTAGCTATGTTGCGTTTATTATTTTTATTATTTAACAAACAACTGCGGCCTTTTGGGCCAGTAATTAATTATTAATAAAATAATTCTTATGTATTTATGAGGCAACAATATTTTATTTTTTACGTGTTTTTTTTTTTGCTTTTGTGTAGAGTTATTGTTTACGGATTGAATATTTTGTTATAGCTGCTTCTAAATACCGTCCACAATATATTTCAAATACAATTTCCAGTGTAAAATTTAAAACAATTGTCGACAAGCAACATTAGTATTAATACATAACCG
The DNA here is from genome assembly GCA_964036015.1 of Leptarthrus brevirostris. Lineage (NCBI taxonomy): Eukaryota > Metazoa > Arthropoda > Insecta > Diptera > Asilidae > Leptarthrus > Leptarthrus brevirostris. The sequence goes on from OZ038374.1 coordinate 148,475,571, forward strand.
TAAATAAAAGCGTTGTAACATAAGAAATGTAAATTTGTAAATAGAAAAATATTTTATAAGAAAACATAAGGCATAAGTGGATATTTTAAAATATTTAATATTTTTTAATACATTTGTTTTATTAATTGCACTTATTTAAGAAAATTACAGTTTTAAGATATTTTTTTTTTGTTTTTCCAGGTAGTACTAAATTTTCGTCTTATTGTCTTTTATATACGTGCAAAGTCTTCATTACCAAAGATTATAGTCTTTTTAATTCATTCATCTGAGAAACTGAGGAAATTGCTTTAAAAAATTATAATATCCAAAGTTTGGTATTTCATTTATCGGATAAAGTTCCTTCGACGTTTAATTAACAAAAGAGGGCGTTAAATTTGTTTTAGTTCAACAGATAATTCTGAATTTACATTATAAACGTAATGAAACAATCTCAATCGACTGATAATCATTTTAAGTACTCTCAATATATTTACCGTTTTACTACATGTTTTCATCGTTTAATTTCTTTACATATTTCAGTATTTACTTTCTATAATCAATTCAATAGAACATGCCCAACAAAAATACATATTTTAATAAAAATAAGCCCATCGCGAACAATAATACAAACGCGATTATAAAAACAATGCTGTGCATTGTGAAAGCCTGTATTCTCTGAAAGTGTATCTAATAACCTGCCTGTCCGCCAACTAATTGTACTTATTTTTTCTTTTTGTGTTGTTGTTTTTCCGCCCCATTTCCCACAAGGGTTACGGAAATTAGAACAGAAAGAGAGAAATACCTCAAAGGGTTGATTAAAGTTAACAACTTAATCGATAAGACCTTCCAGGGCAATCGAATCGCATGTCGTGGTATCAAAGCAGTGCATAAAGTGCTAATTGGAGTGCTAACCTCGCTGGGTAGCACTCGTCGTCTAAAACAAGCAACCAACCAAAGATAAAGAAAGTGCTCCACCATATCCATTTTGGTTATCTACATTCCTGGTTGTCTTAATATTTTATCAGAAATAGATGACCCGTCAAGGTTTTAGTACTGCTTTGCTCGGACTTCAAAGTTCTTGATCGATATAGGAGTAGCAGATCTCTTTCTAGACTTAAGTCAGTGCTCTGCGATGTTATTTCGCACTAAATCCCACTAACTCGGCCAGTGTAATGTAGCACTCATATTAAATAGGCGTTTGAGTCACACGAAAACAAATAACATTAAAAATAATTTACACTTAACCCCCCTCCACATCCCATGTTATTTAATCACATTTACTAAGCTTTGTAATTCATTTAGCAGACCACGTGAATAGCTAGTTATTTATTTTAGTTATAATTTATTTTTGTAGGAAAAAAAATTTAAATTTTTGATTTATAAAGTAACGTCGATATTTGATTGATTACCTGTATTCTAATTACTGCCTCTCTTCTTCTAATAATATTTCAAACAATTGTCAAAAGCATTTTGGTTACAGTCCTTATTAAGCCTTTTCAAATGTTTGCTCTCTAATCATGTACAACGGCGATTTAAAAAGTTCTCGACCCATCCAAGAAAACAAAGAAAAGAAAATTAAAAATTTATTTTTTTTTTTCTACATATTCTCCCCTTGTCTCAATACACTTATTCAATCTATGCTCCAGCGATTCTATGCCACTCTTATAGGCCGGTTCCGCCAACTCTTCAAAAAACCGCTCCGCTTCAGTTATCACCTTTTCGTTTGTGGAAAACTTTCTTCCAGTCAGGTGTTTTTTCAATTTAGGGAACAGGCGAATATGGGGGATGGTTTAATACTTCGAAACGGAGTTCATGCAGCTTAAACATTGCAACAACTGACTTGTGCGCCGGTGCATTATCCTGATGAAAAAAGATTTTCTTTTTGGCCTTCTTCTATGTATAAAGTAGGTTCTCGAGTCTCAACGTTACAATGTTTAACAGTTCCCATTGTAAGAAATGTAAATTATAAAGCATGTGCTGTTTTAGCCTGCGTTCAATTCACTGCTTACCTTTTGATCTTTCAATTCCAGAAATGAAGATTTAAGTTTACACTAATGTCTAAGTTGAGCTTGGTTTCAATCAAATCAAGATTGTACTGTTTATATCTGAGGGCATTTTTATTGCAGGATTTTTGAAAATTTCGTTGTAATCAGGGAATTATAACGGCACGAGGAATATAGTGAGACAATTTTATTTGACGGTTTGCAGTAAGCGAACAGTAAAATGAGCTGCCTAGCTGTCCAATGTTCTACTGTACTATTGTACTTTGTAATACGTGTCCGTGGCGTAATAAACTCACGATTAAAATCAACATCGCGCTCAATCCCAATCAGTGATTCTGTCTGTAGCTGCACAATTCATGGTCATTCATCTTCAGCATCTAGCCAGTTAGGTATGCTATTGTGGTACTTATTTGTTATATAACGGCATAAAAGAAATTATTTTAATAGAATTGAAGATCTTATTGATTTTTTTTTTAAATTAAATTATGCACGACGATGAAAACATGCCATACAAAAACAATCATTTAATTATTGAAAGAAATAGTAATCTCATAATCCTGAACTTGACAATATCACAAAGAAGAACATTACGAGTATACATTAATTCAAAACTAACTGAAAACAAAATAATATAATTTTAAATATAGTCACCTATAAATGGCACGCACTGTAAATTCTTGTTAAATGCAGTTGAGATTGTACGCCGCATTAAAAATCAAAGTTTTCGCAATTTCCTAGTACAAACATGATTTAGGTGTTTCAATTTGATTTCGGTTATGCACCAACCAAGCCCAAATAAGATATTTTTGTTCTTTAGTTAAATCAGCTGATGAAGTTATTGCACATTTATAAAGTTTATAGTGCTTCCATATCGTCGACTCAAGCATTTGATGCAACCCCGCAAGTCGTGTAGTTTGTACATAAGTGAAATACTTCGATTTGTTTTTGAAGAACTGAAAAGCTCGCTATAATTCTACCACTCAATCATATTAACTTAAAAACTATCTATATCTCTCTTTCTGATTGCACTTTCACATTTAATTTGGTATAGATTATTGAATAGCATGAGACAATACATATTCGTAATAAATAGATTCTTAGTTCAGTCGCTTATTCTGTAATTTCCGTTAAGCTAAAAACTGGCCGTAAATAAAGACACATTAAAAGAAAACATTGCTTTCACTATATTAAATATACTTCAACTAGATAAAACTACCGTTATTGTAAATTAGCTGTTTTAGAGATTATAATGTGGCTTAAGATCGAATCATCCTGTAAAAAACAAAATAGAAGAGTCGAATTTAGTTGCATTTTATACCTAAGCAAAATCGCAAAATTTTCTTTGCGACCAAAAGATACGATTAAAGCAAAACCAATAAATAAAATATCTTCTAATAATAATTGTAGAAAATAGTTTAAATTTTCCGTTCCACTGTTTATTTCCAAATGTCAATTAGTTGAAACTGTTAACCAAATTAAACCTGCAACAGCCGACAAGTACTTATCCAAAACTCCAGTATAAATTGATCAAAGTTTAACAAAGCAAAAACATGAAAAAAACATAGATCAGTTGTTAAAAATGAAAATAATGAAAAAGGTCTAAGTAGAGGTTATGTTTATAAAGTCGTTGTATATGAACTCATAGTAACAAACGCACTTTAGGGCGTTACCGAAAAAGCTACCAATTAAGAAAAACTCAAGTAAAGGTCTTTAAAACGGCAAAAGAACGAAAACGCTGAAAGGTAGAATCAATAGATACGATAAAAAGAGCGAATTTTAAATATGACGCTATAGAATCATTGACATCCGTCTTGTTTCAAAGCCCACATTACAATACGAAAAATAGCGATAAAATTTAGAATAAAATTAAATTTTAAATTTAGGTACGCTAAATAGTTTACAACTTGTACATGGAACCGACTGCTGTGAGACTAAGTTGAGTATTATATAGTATGATGGGCGCATGTATGTATGGAAGCCAGATAGCAAAATCATTGAGAATATTTAAAAAAATCAAATAGAAAACAAAGAAAAAACACGAAAAAAAAACATTTACTTTCCTCTATGTTGTAATATAAGAAAATATGGCAAGTTTTCATTATTCGGAAGTTCGTTGAATTACGCAATCTAAATTCAATCAGAAAAAAAAAAGATTTTGCTTGTCTCTTTCTAATATCAGACGCTCAATAGTGTTACGTATATAAAATATATAAAAGATACTCGTATTTATCAATTTCTGGCAAGTTTTTCAAAATTGGGAAAGTGGAGGTATATGTGTTCAATTTAATGTTTAAGTGTAAACATAATGTAGAGTGAAAACTGTACATAAAACGCTGTATTTATTGTTATAAATGGTCAAGTTAAATTAATGTTGAACACTCTTTATTTAAAATCATAAAATAAATATTTTGATCTATTTTGTAATTACATTTTTTATTTCGAAACATTATTCTTGTGCCATTTGCACAGGCTAGACATTTTACAAGGACTCAGTGATTTCACAACGAACCCAAAACTGACTTATACAATTTTTGAAACTTTATGGCACTTCCCCCGCTTTTACATCAATTCGGAATTTACTGTTTATTTTGCCGCTCAGTTCTCAGTTTATTTTTGTAGAGATAATATATTGCTGATAGTTGCAGAACCAAGTCTGTAAAAAGTTGTTTATTAATTTAATTTTTTGATGGTTAACCAATTATTTTTAAATTTATACGAAGAATTCAACAGTAACCTTACTTCGGCAATAAGTGTGATTATGAAAGAACATAACATTACGATCCTCTGCAGATAACACAACCCTTAACACCATGACGTACAGAGATGATATTACGAACGTTTTTCAAAATTCCAAAATTCAACTTTTCAGCACCAAAAACTACTTTGAAAATTTGCTGAGTTCAATTTACTCCCTTCTCTCCCTTCTCTTGTAAAATCTATTAGAAAAGGACTGTTGGTTTCTTATCGTTTTCAAGCGGAATTAAAAGCGCCAGCGCAGCTCGCGTTATTTTTAAAATTCCAAATGAGCTTTTATTGACTCAGTGCAGCCAAATAAGTCGGGTGAAAAGGGAAGCACATTACAATGCGGTCAAATGCAAAATCGAATTTCATCTTTAGATTCTTAAATCGACCAATAAATGTTTGAGTAATAAACAATTATTAAATATGTTCGAAACTATAGAATAGCATCTAGTCATCCTGGTTGCAAAAATCATGCCTTAGCAGCTCCCGCTGCTAATCTTCGTAATCTTACTGACAGCAAGTTTTGTTGCAGCCTTAAGAATGGTCATCTATGAAACCATTACCATAGTAAATGTACGTGAAAGCTAAACGGTGTTTATCTAGAAGCTTGCGAAGCTGTTACAGCCCTATCTCATATCTTCAAGTCTTCTTCTTCTCGCCGAACTCGAGCTTTCTACATCTTCATTATTAAGACGGATTTTGCCAAAAGTCATTTGTGGGAAGATGCAAACGTTCTGCGTGCGTCCCGAAAATACAGCAGCTATGATGACCACGATAGTGTTTTAAATGTCCATTCGGTCTGTCTTTATCACTTTATATTATTTTTTTATCAGTTATTTTAATTTTCTTCCAATTAAGGCCATAGTTACTCAGCGGTCGCCAGCGGTAGGTTCAGCAGCACCAGCCACCAAATCACACGAGAAGGTTTTTAAACCATGAGTTGACACTGTAAAACCTATTTACAAATGACCCTTTTCCTACCTCACTTCCCTCTCAGAACTAAGCACTCAGCTGAGGGACTTCTGAACCAGGCCAGCTGCAGCCTCATTCCACTAAGTTCCATTATGGCCTTACCCAAAGTTTTCTTGCGTGTTACCTTTAAAGGTAAATATAATGGCCAATGTACGCGTAAAGTGACAGATGCGGTGAAAATTTTGCAAGACCAAAGGCAGTTGTCTAATATTTGTAAACAAGCCACTATATTGAAAGATACGTTTTAACCCCGCGTTGCCAATGTTAACGAACGTCTACTAATAACGCTACCACGGACGTGAAGTGGCAGAAGAATAAGTATCTTTTCAATGTCAAAGTTAGGATATTCCCGTACATGTTCAGACTGAAAGTTCTTTCCATTTTCGTAAGCTTTTGACGATCAAAAATGTTCGTGAAATTAAGGTTATATTAAATGGGTCCTTTAATACTATCTTATCTTGTTTCGACTTCTGTGAAATATGACGTTTAAGAGGCGAAATAAGTTTATACATATAATAGCACCCCATCATTCGAATCTTTCCTTCTGCACTACTTAGCCGACGACTAGGTGCGTTATTTTTGAGACAGTTTTCCAAACATGCCTTAGGAATCAAAGGCTACTAGATTTAATAACATTCTCGAAAAATTTCGTATTCAATTTTCGTTATACAATGTGCCTCTGTATAAAAACACATCGAAACAGAACCGATGCCAACCTGTATAATTCGTTTGTGATACGACATACCGCATATCCATGAGTTCCATTTATAATTTATGGAGACTATTTCTATGTATGCTGCGATTCTGCACATATTACTTTTCACCATTATAATGCATTTTATATGCAGCAATATCCTTTTTTGTCATTCTGACTACCTTAATACTTGAAACAAGCTTCAGCTTACTAATTTGCCATACAAGTCAATGTTTAAAACAAGTTCGAGCGTCTAAGGAAAAAATCAGACGAGTTTAAAGAGGAAATCAAAGGCTGAGGACATGATAGTGCTAATTTCAAATCGATGGAGTTTAATAAAACTATACCTACCCTGAAAATATTTATTAAAGGAAATGACGTTAGCTCAAATCCACTTTTAAATTAACTTTCTGGAGTAGCACTATCTTGCCCTGAGCCAAATCCAACACATTTGTCCTTGCAGATTTTAGATTTTCTCTAATTGGTGAATCCGATCGGTTTACTTTACGCGAAGTATGTCAAAAAACATAAATTTCCTCTCGGTTTCCTTCAACTTATGTTAGGAAAAGACTTAATAATTCAATCGTGCTAGTCAAATAAATTTATAAAAATTAATCAATTTAATATAATTGTTGAAAGTACGCTTCGAAGCTTTTAATTACAAGATGAGAAATCGTGAAATTTTCGTTTTGAACTTGTGTTTAATTATTTCTGAATCCCATCGTAAGTATAAATTAATCCAAACTTGCAAATATGTGTATCGTTGTATGCTTTAAATGTTTTGTGTTTAGCCGATAGCTCGTTTGGCATTTATATATTTACAGTGCTGTTATTTGAATTATTACTAATTAAATTGCGTAAAACAAAAGATAACGATAAAATGATAAGTTACAGGTGGACTTTCTTAAATTCCTGTCATCCATCCCATCCTTGTTAGTACAAGGAGTAAATGTATACATTATGGGACCGTCGGTCGTAGGTTTTTGGTGGGGGGAGGGGGGAATAGGGAAAGGTCCAAGGACTTCATCCCCAGTGATAAAAATACGGGTTCCAAAAGTGAAGGCGGGGGGGGGGGTGAAAATTGATATACTTGATAACATATAGATGAGCTTATAAATTTGTATGGAAGGTAAATATCCATTGTTGAGTGTCTGATAAGGGAGACTGAGTCGGGAGGGGTGGGGGGCTGAAAGCTCGTCAGATTGTGAATCGCGCGAATTTATGCTTTATCAAGTGTGTTTATCTTAAAAAATGTAAACACGCGGTTCAATTCTCTCAATATGTTTTGTGTATCACATCTGTACATTCTAAGAAATGTTTTGATTTTGCTAAACAAAGACCATCACGTGATGGAATTTCTGTACAAATTTTTATGGGGCTGCTCAAGGTCGTCTCTGCACCCCCCCCTCTTCATCATGTATACATTTACCGTAAATGGAAAGGGTTACAATTTTTGTTTTAACTATTCACACTACTTCATCAATCAAAGATTACTTCTCTACCATAGCTTTTCCATTCAAGTAGAATATCTCACCATAACACCAATGTTACATTCAGCGTCTAATTTTAATATCGGTTCTACTTTAAATTCGCTTGACAAAATCTACTAGTTAATATTTGTACAATGTGATGCCCGATTTCGATTAATTGGATTGTTGCAGTGCATAAAAGAGAAGGTATTTTCAGTGTGAATAGATATTACGCCATATCATTTTTCCTAGTGAAGATTTGCGGTCATTTGGATGAAAATTTTAGACTGTTACAAAAATTTTTTTTCCAATTTCGTTTCACCCAAGCCTATGATAAAGCCTCTTTCGATAAACAAAAATAACAGTTTGTGAATTACACCAATTTTTTTAATGTTTGATTATATTTTTCACGAAATTATCGCGGAGAATGAAATCTTTCCCTTTTTAATTCCGTCTCGGATTAAGCTCTCCTAAGAAAATTTGGTTAAAGTATGATGAACAGAGTAAAAATTATTTCCAGACTTCCTTTAAAAATTCTATTTGTCCTTAAATATTAAAGTGCTCTAGTCTAGAAAAAGTTTCCATCGTTTATTTTCGCCATTTTACTTAGCTGCTTCTTTTTAACGCTGTTTTAAGCTTAAAAGTAAAAAAAAAAACCTTTTTAAATTTCTGACTCTTTATGTTGTACACGTATGTGCGCACACTGCTATCATACCAAAAATTTAAATCCATAATTAAGAAATTTAAATTCTAAACAAGATTTTGAAAATTAACGGTAAAATATTTTTGCAAAATTGTTTTTCGAAAATGATTTGTTTAAATGGTCAAGTGGAAAAGGCTCAAATAAAACGCTTAAAATTCGTATTTAAAAATTTTCGTTCTTTGTAAATATGTAATTTTACTTAAATAAGCTAAAAGTGGATGTAAATTAAATGTACATATTTGTTATTAGCTATAATTTACGATATTTAAAAATTTTTTTACCGAAATATAGACCGCAATAAAAGAGGTAATAGGAAAATGTTATTCAAAAAAAAATAAGAACAAGCAAAAAATGTATAAGATAAATCGAAAGCTCAAGTCGAAATTGTTACGAACTTGAAATTAATTTTTTTCCACTATTTGTTTAGATATCGTTTTCCAATTGATGAAATTGTATACTTGAATAACGTTATAAATGTATTCAACGCCAGTTAGTATTCATGATTTGGTGTGTTTACGATTTTTTAAAGTATTTTAAGAAAAGCCTGATAAAAAATAAAAATTGCGAAATTCCTATAATTTTAATTATTGGAGGTGCTTTTTGACGTAGGTAGTGCTAATTTATGTAAAATAAAAAGACATTGAACAAAAATTAAATGATTTCCGAATTACATCACAGGTAAAATTAGTTCTTATTGCTTATTTAGTTCTGTTTTCAAAATTTTTCTATTGAAACACAAAACAAAAACAATTACAATTTGAATCGGATTACTAAAGACTGGAATTAGCGCTTAATTAAAAAAACAATTATTAAAAATCTATAAAGGCAATAACAATTTTTCATTTTATATTTTAAAAAAGATAGGAAGGAAACATAGTCAAGAAAAATAATAATAAAGAAATGTGAAAAGTAATTTCATGATAATCATAATACCCCAACACAATGAGTTTTGAGTGAAAGTAAAACAAAAAAACAATAATTATTTTTAAACTTATTATTTTATTAAGATTAGTAATAAAAAAAACATACAACAACAGAAATCAAACAATTAAAATGTTTCCATACAATGCAAAGTGCGAAGAGATGAAATGTAGAATATGAGTGATAGGGAGTAATACAGGTGATGAAAATCGAAACAAGAACAAAATAAAGAGCAAAAATAAAATGAAAACAAAACAAAAAAAAACTACGTATGAATGAATGAAAATAAAATAACTTATATATTGTAATATTATGAACAAAGGAAAAAAGCGCCAGATAAGCAAAATTAAATTAAAATAACGTTGTTAAGATTATAAAATGTTTTATAACCGTTAAAATCGCTGCGAATAAAATCAATCCACACATTCCTCTATGAAAAAATAGTAAAAGTGTTTTATTTTTAATTTTCTCCTACATAAAAGAAACCTTTTTCTAAAGTTCTGGAAAAAGTACAGACCTACGAATAGGCTAGTACCTTTAGAAACAGAGAGAGAGAGAGAGAGTCATCCGGAGAAACGTGCGTATATTCTAAAGCAATATACATTTATTTAAAGCCAATCAGATTGCTTTCAGCTTTTCTGTCCCTTTGAGCTCGATTTAATTCAGATATTGATTGTAAAAATTAATTAACGAAGTCTTTACATGGAAAATATTTCAAATACTTCTCATATCTGCGACCATAAAATATTTAAAAAAAAAAAAGAAGATAACCACTTTTATTTACTTATTTATTTATTAGGATTCACCAAACGCTGAAAACTTAAAGCAATATACAAAGAAGAATAAACCTTAAGCAAGCCAATTATTATGCTTTTTGAGAAGAGAAAGTCAACATAATCGAAGGCCAAATTGACAATAAGAGACGTAGTAGTTACTGGCTCATTCAGTCTATACTTAGTACGGTGATACGAGATATAGAAGAATTCAAAGACAGATATATTAACGCCACTTGCATTCGAACCCAAAAAAAAGCTCTGGCTTTCAGGTAGTCCAAGGATATCAAATTAATTCTGTCAGTGTATAGATTCAAAAGACGGTCATTGTTCCATTGAAAGCCACGAGAAGCAAACCTTAAAAACATTTTTTGAACGCACTGAATGCGCTTAACATGAACATTACAGAAAGGAAACGAACCTGATGAGCCCGCTATTGGAAATGTCGCTGCTCCTCCTTCCAAGGAAATGAGTCAATCTGCGGAGGCAAACGAGATGGACGGAACCGATCATAGACTGCCTCAATGCGAGTAAGATGGACTGCATAAAAAGGAGACAAAACTGGACACGCATACTCCAGGATTGGACTACTAAAAGTGCAGTAAAGAAGATTCGGAACGTAAGGATCGACAAACTTTTTTCGCCATATTTTAACACAACCCAAGGTCTTGTTAGCCTTATTGACAATACCGTCAATTTGATACTCCAAAAATGTGTTGACTCTAAGATTCTTAGCAATATCAGGTTTGGTTAATACGCTACTGTTTGTGATGAAGTCAAAGTGCAAAGAATTCTTTTTGCAAGAGAACGACATAGTGATTTATATTTTATGAGGTATCCAAAGCCCAGGAGACAGTCCTTTGTTTCATTTAGTATGGCTATCGTCGCAAGGGAATTAGGGCAAGGCAATGAGCAAAATTCGGGTTTTGCATTGCTGCGAGCTAGACAATAGCCTAGTACATATCCACAGGCAGGCCGTGATTTGAACCTGGATCGAACCCAAAGCGATTGAAAAAAAAAAACATTTTTAAAAAATTGTAAGCATCTTCAGAGCTCTTCATTTAGATGTTAAGCCATGTCCTTAGAAACGTACTATTTTCGATTTGAACTAGATTGATTTGGATGATCTTGCCTGGTTTAATTTTCTAATCGACTATAACTTCTGCAAGAAAGTTCATCGACGGTTGAAATATATTATAACATAGCTGGGGCTCTCTCTACATTTCACAATTTTCTTTACAATACAACGTTTAACTTTTCCTATTTGGACTTATCACTTTACAGATTGATATACCTGGTTTTTCCGACACGCTCACAATCGAGCTCTTAGCTTCTTAGATATCTCTGGTGAAGATGCATATTTCTCTGCTCTTCCCTCCAAACTTGACAAACTATGCTGATGCAGATGGTCGAAGTCTTTACGATAATTTAATTCTTAATCTAGATTTTATTAATAATATGACGAACCCGGAGGACGAAAGCATCCTTCTTGGAGACTTTAACTTACCCAGCGTTCAATGGGTATTCAAAGCTGATGACGATGACTACCTTCCCTTAAATTGTCTTACTGCTAAAGACTCCCATTTTCAGATTTAAATATGAAGAAGAAAACGTAACGTAAGAAATCTAGCTATTATTCCTGTTTGTAAAAAGGACATAAAAACTTAATATTTATTTACTTAAGCTTAATACAAGCTATTGCGTAAAAAAATAACAAAGTATAGGCCAATCGCGAAGCTTTCCTGCATACCTAAGCTGTTCGAATCTGTTGTATATTCACAGCTTGTATGGCAGTGTAAGGGGTCAATCTCTTCTATTCAATATGGTTTTCTGCCTATGCCGACAAGAACTAACCTGCTTGAATTTACATCCCGCATAATCTCTGCCTTTTAACAAGGTCTCCAGACCAACTACGTCTACACCGACTTAACTTGAAAAGTTGGGTTTATTGCTCGACGGGATCTGCTCTTACTTCAAAGATATGACGCACCTAGTATCTTTCCGTAATACTTTATCTAGAGTCGTTAGAGCTTCATCTGGTGTACCGCAGGGTAGTCATTTGGGCCGCTGTTGTTTATTCTTTCCATTGACAACATTGTCCCTCTAATTAATCTACGCAGACGATATGAAGATTTTCTCGTGCGTTAGAAACAGTTATGATTCCTCCTGAATGCAGGATGATTTAAATACCTTCAAGGGTGTGGATCTAATGGCCTGCAGCTGGCCTCAGGTCTTTGATTATACCTTTGCGGAAAATGTCGCTTGCAGTCCGTTACTGACCTTGATCTGAATTTTGACCGGAAACTCGACACATTAACTATATTGTTTCTAAGAGTAATTTAGTTCTGGGTTATGTAAAGCGGTGGGCAAGGGAGTTTTTATTTACCAGCATTTGAATAGATGCACTCTCGCAGGTATGGTTATATGGCATACAACGTATAACTTAAGAAGATTGCATTTACTGCATGTTGTTCACTCTCGGTATAACTATGGCATGCAGGAGCCTATAAATCGCATGTGTAGAGCCGTGAATATGTGTCGTAATTTTGACCTGACTCTTGCTAAGGATTTGCTGAAACATTTTTGTTGTACAGACAACCTAAAATGTATATGACCATATTTTTCAATTGCATAATATATCAATGTAATTAGAACACCTTTTAGAACATTCTGTAAAAATTTTTGGTAGTTCTTCTTTTTGGGTGATTTGTGTTTTAGCATATTCATCTTATCGATAGTCGTGTGTATTATGAGATTTAGTAATAACTCTGTAATTTCAAAATTATTAAGATGCCCTGCAACCACACATTGTTAAAAAATTGTTTTTGCCTTGATGTTGAGTTGAGACCGTAATTTTCTTTTTCTTAGTGAATGTTCGGAAAACATGTCACTGGTGAAAGTATTTTATTTATAATATTGAACGTATAAGTTTTTTATCAATAGCAATATTTCAACTTTTTGCCAGTGCAGTCTAATTTTTCCAAAAATCTTTCCAAAGCCCCCCCCCCCCTATCAACAAAAACAACAACCTAAATCCGCGCGTGACACACACAATGTCTTAAAAATAAGTTTTGATGTAGAATACCAACTCCATACCATACCAACTCCTCCTCCGTCCAACTGTTTTCGTCGTTGAAAAAAATGTATTATTTTGGCAGTAGGAAATTTACATCATAAATTGTGAAGAAAATCAAAAAACTGTTAAAAATTGGATTCATTGCATCTTCCTGATCAATACAATATTAGAGAAACGTTGTATAGACAAAAATTCAATAGCCTGGACTTTGAACGAAACAGGTAAAAGAACCTAATAAAGCGACGAAAGAAGAAGAATATAATATAATAAGGGCGTGAATTTCAAGCACAACCTTTCATTACGGATTTAATGACATTTCACCGAAAATTCCTAATTTATTGCGGTTAATTATGTGATTATTTACGCATGCAAACAAAAGGCTTTTCCACAACTGCGACAATTTTGGTCCCACAATCAGCTACAATAATTCCGCAATAATTTCTGGGTAGGCAATCTCCCTGGGCTCATTATACAACAAACTCCTGTCACATAACTTCTAATGACGTTGAAATGATGTCAAACATTTGGTATACCTGGCCTAAGCCGTCACGAATGAGAAACATTAATAATTCACAATTGCCCAAAAACAGGGAAGTAGAAAAAGCTCCGCGTAACCCCAGCGCCATGGCATGTTTTAGTGTTACCCTGTTCGCTTCTCCAAAAATGCAAATGGGGTAATTTGGAGCATGCGAGCTGCACCTCGAAATTGTCTACATAGTGAAATCCTGCTGCCTTTGAGTCACCTGTTCAAAAAGGGTACTAACATTTTCCACACCAGAGCTAAAGTTGTTGCTCGCCTTCAAACCTATGCGAATGAAAACAAAACGGGAATACTTCTACCGGTATTATATAATGTAGAAAACATTCTGCCTGTTTTTGCTTTTTATACAGGATGAATGTTCATGGTATGTTTTTACAGTTTTCACTACACTATTTGTATTGTTCTCGCATTTCATTCTTATTCTTCAGGATGTTAAAAGGATCGACGACGCGAGACCTGAAGTGTGCTCAAGTACAATATAATGCTATAAAGAATGAGTCCTGATTAGTAAGGGTAGGTATCCGTCCATCTGTTCTTTTTGTAATAATCGTTTCTATATGGAATTCTTTTACCACGGATTGTCTAAACAATTACAGATGAGTTTAATCGAATTAGAAAAGTAATTTTAATGTGCCGCAGATATCATCTTACTATACATTAACGTATCTGCAACACCTGGACAACTGTACCCAACACCTATACTAAACGATGCTACATAGATAATTAACTTCATTACCGCTTTTACATTTCGAAGATTCGTGAAAAATATACATACAGATACAGTAAAACAAGTCAGTAAATATAACAAATTTCGGCCAAGTCAGACTCGCGCACCGAAGGTTCCATACCTTGGAAGGTTGCTGCTTTCTAGAAAACTGTGCTAATTAGAAACATCGTTTTATCAATTCGAAATATTTCAGATTTTTCGCAATCTTCGAAGTTAAGGGGCGGCCTATGATATTTTCAGACATTTTTCATCATAAGTCGAAAATTATACGGCACAAAAAGAAAAGAAAATATATTTTATAACGTGCAAATGAATCCCTTTATGACATCCCACTTGACCTAGTAACCCCACTTTCAATTATTGACCCTCTTTCGGCTCCTTTGCAATAAAAATAAAAATATTTTTAAAATTTTTACATTTGCAATAACGTTGGGCAAGCATTATTTAAAACTATTTCAAATTTCAAGTCGATAGCATTAAAAGTTCATGAAATATATAGTTGTGACAGACAGACGAATTCATACCATAAGGGTCCTTTCTTCCATCTTGGTGCGGAACCGTAAATATGACGAGGCTGACGCACAGTGGTAAAAATCTAAATCTACCTGAACAAAAATATAATTTCTAAGGTACCCCAATCCTAATTAATTTAAAATTGGTTGTTAATAAACATGCCCAAGTAAAATATTCGACAAAATAAACCTCATTTTTTCCATTTGTTTATTCGTAATGACTCATCAAAGTGCATCAAAAATGCACTGTCTGGTAATGACAGATCTCAGTACCTTATTGATCGTTACTTTGGAGACATCATTGTGGATAAGTTTTTAAAAAAAGTGATTATTTGTGACGTGCGAAGGTAAGTAAATTTTCCAGCAATATTTTTTGCCCACTTGTGCATTAAAATTAACACAATTGAAAAAATCTCGCTTTAAAAAATATCGATTAGTAAATTAAGCTTATACATAGTTTGACTTCAGCGTCCTCCAGTGTTAATTTTTTGACATTTTTAATCCATGTTAAGTACTAGGAAATGCTTAAGAAAAATTAGTTTTTCCAACTGAATAATTTTCAAATTCCAGATACGTAGTCGGTCCCATAATGAACTGGCCTGATATAGTTCTACGCGACGTGTCGATACATGTTATGTTGCATCGAATAGTACGTTTATCATGTACTTTGTGTACGAACACGGGTTTTGAATGACCGCCGTTTGAAGATTAGAGAAATTGCAGCTAGACCTGGACTTTCTAAAGTACCATCCATCGTGAAATCTCTGAATATCGTCATATGAAAAAAGTCACTGGAAGATGGGTCCCGAAACTTTCAGGAGATAGTGCGCTGTGTGTGTTCCGAGTTTTTGGATATTTTTGGAAAAAATCCAAGAATTTGATCGAGCGAATGTTTACTGGTGATGAAACTATGATCTTTTATTATGATCCAGAAAGCAAGCGCGAGTCAATGGAATGGCGTTATAGGGGTGAAATGCCACCAAGAGAGGCAAAGGTGCAACAATCTACCAAAAAAAATATGTGCACAATCTTTTGGGATTTCCAAGGTATTCTGATGGTGGATTGTAAAGGACTATGTGTATAGTATAGTATAAGAATAGTATGCGTCAAAAATATATATTCATATAATAATATATATGATAAAGGAGAAGCGCAGAGCAAAACTGTCTAAAGGCTGCTGTCTAAAGGTTGTTGTTGCTTCACGACAACGCCCCCGTCCACACCTTCGGTTATTATTTATTTTCAAATTTAAAGCGAGACTTAAGGGGAAGAAAATTTTCAAGCGATGAAGAGTTGCAGGCGGCCGTCTTCAGTCATTTCGAAAACAAATATTCTGCTTTTTTCTGTACAGGCTTAGAAATGTTAGTTCGCAGATGTCAGAAGTTCATAGTTAGGCCAATTCATTATGGCACGTACCACGTACTTACGCTATTTCGCGAAATCAGTTGGTTTATGTGTATTTTTATTTTATAATTGTCATACGTTATGTTAACAGTGACACAGGTAATCGAGGTTAGAGGTGACAGCAACAGCGTGGACCCTCTGAGGGAGACTGGGAGGGGACGAAAAGGGGCCAGCTTCTATTTGGTCTGTTTAGGCTAATTCCCGGCGAGTTGTTGAAAAACTTCTTCTCAGAATAAAAACCATATTTATTTCAACCATAAAATTACAATTTCCAAGTGGAAAAAAGCTCTAAACTGTTCTAGTTAAATTCTGAACTTTTACCACTATGTGACGCTTAACAACAATATTCAAATCACGATTATCTCTAGCTATTAGATATACAATAAAATAAGTTTAAGATAATGTAATGAAGTTTAATGTTACTATGTGAGTTGAGAGTTACAAACCAATGTCGAGAAAATGAAACCCAAAATTTATATGGAAACCATATTTACGTGGATCTTAAGCAGTTAATATACCAAAAATATAATGAAATCGTAAAAAACATGGTTAACATGTTTAAGCAATACTACTTCATTTGTGGATCAGAAATTCTTTCGGGCGTTTAAATTTTAAAGGCAAATCAACAGAGTAGAAACATCAGAAATCATGTAACCTTACCAATCGTAGACTCTTTTAAAAAGTAAGTCCTCTCCTGGTGAGAGATCTTAACAGGTACAATGTAATAAACTCATTAAATTTACAACAAGATGGCACATTTTATGCACAAAGTTCAAGAAAGACCCACAACTAGGCCCCTGTGTCATCCTTTGTTCCATGCAAATAGCTCCGAGATATTTTCGTTACATGTCAAACGAGTCTAACTTAATGCCACCCTTGCAGTGGAAGGATATGGGGAAAGACATAAAAGCCTCGTTAAGGACAGTAATCTATTTTTGCTGCACATTAAAGTCGGACATCTATAGAGGGAAACAGCGCTAGACCCCGGCTGGAGCACTACCAAGTGCCGAACTGTGGAGTTTGCATTTGTCTTTCCTTTTAAGTCCTGAGGACACATCACATCAATGGGCCCGAAGGAAAGTTTTCAAGATATCCATTGAGCACAGAGACCAAAGAAAGTAGAGCAACGAAAGTGCTCACTCAGCGAAGTTGGATAGAATGAGTTGGAATTCAATGGAACGGAATGACACAGCTGGGTGCATCTGTTATTCTATTGGACTTTGAAAACCTTCATAGCCCTTTTTATTGCGGTTTGTATACCACTTTCGTACGAGTTGGTGAGTTATGAATACGGAAACTTCATCAAGAGAGAAGAGGTTTAATATTTGCACTATTCTAATAAGGATATGTGTGGGGCAAAGTGTCGGGCCCACTCTTCGTTTGGATGATTCATCGGCCTAATTGGTATGCAGTGATAATACTACTCCTTAGCATACCACCCTGCAGCTTTTAACTCTTGCGCCATTCTAAGCTGGTTCAAATAATTGCTTTACCTTTACATGAATGAAATGAAAAAGTTTTTTGCAATTTTGTATGTTGGCGACAGTGAAAGAAAATGCGACTTCTATGAATACAAATTTTGAAAAGTTTTTCCATCCTAATATATTATGTGTTCACAAAAACAGTTTAAAGAATTCTGCGTGAAACCTAGACAATGTTGTTGTATTACTTCCAAAGAGGCCATGAGGTTTAAAGCTGTATAAAAAACACAATGAAAGCCTACGACGCCCACAACTCACGGAAAGTAGCCAACATTAGCAAAACATCGACAAAAAAACTACCAAATGAAGACAATCGTCCATTGGAAACCCATTTTTCAGACAACAGAGAGCTACTGCAAGTGACGTGAAGTACAATCCCACCTATGAAGATTGAAACATTGTCAGCATTGTGATTTTAGAAGCTTTAGGAAGCGAAAGGAAGAGACTCCCAGCTATGATCCAAAACGGATCAGGTATCATTCGAATCCGGTTCTGTAATGTTTAGAAAGTATGTTTAGCCTCAAAACGATTTTACAAGAAGTCCATTTTTTGGTAATAATTATCTCAAAATTTATTTGGCTTGCTTATTTTCACTATACACAGAAGATTATTAACCTCTTTACTAGTTCCCTCATTTCTTTCGCCAAATCAATATTCTGAAGCATAAACAAATGTTATTTCTTCACTTTTATCACATTAGTAATCGACCTTTCATCCCGGAGATCTCAATTTCCCCGCCGTAAACGACCTACAGTTGGGAGTCACAGAGTAAAACAAATAAAACAACTACATAACCACAATTGAAGATAATACATAGTACTACTTGAACGTTTCAGCTCACGGGATCATAAGAAAGGACGATTAAATACTTTTGTTGCAGTTCTTTGGTTTTTTTTTATTTGCACCTACTTCAAAATGTCGTAAAAGATATAAAACTAAAAATTATTTTATGCTGCTTTTTAGCGCTTTTTGTGAAGTCGGTTCAACTTTTTAAAAAAAACTATTTTATTGCTCGATGGAGTCGTCGGTGTTATAACGCAGTGCATCAGCTTTTTGGCGCAATGCGGTGGTATATGCGCTGCGGATGTTCGGTGTTTTAAGCCTCTGCACATTGTGCCGTAGCATTTTAGATGTTGTGTTACATGGGCGTACTATTGCTGTGCATAAGCGAAACTTAGTTGCTACAAGTTGGCCAATCATACCGTTGAGATCCCCCATAACTGTTTTGATATCACTTTTAGAAGCCTTATCAAAGGTGTCGCCAAAGAGCTAATAGAAGGCCTCCTTAGTTGTTATAACCGCTTATTCGGTCGGCACGTAGCATTGAATTATGCAGTTATTACGTACCCTGGTCAGGAATCTGGCGGTGATAATTCGATCGGATATTGGTGACCAGTCCAGTAGTGATTGGTTAGCAACAAGCGTACACCTGCCATGCGTGGTATATCTAATTTTTCCTGGTCAGAGTATAGCAGCTCACCTCCTCTAGTTTAATTTATCCCACGATATTTATTTTATAATGGGCCATTTCCCGCTCCACCTCCATGATCTTTGCGTATCTACACTCGTCCCACAGAGTTCTCACGTTCCATATCCTTATCGTAGTTCGTTATTTATAGCCAAAGGTCATCATCACAAAATCAGTCCGAGGTGTCCGAGGCATACTAGACGTTTCGTGTGTATTTTTTTGTTTTTAGATAGGCGGGTTCCAAAGCTACCTATCCTATCCCAGAAGGAGGGCGCCCCGGAAGTTACCGAGAGTGTATTTGTATAGCGCGTAGGTACGCTCTAAGCCGAGGTGTTCTGGCTGGCGCGTGAGCTCCCCTCCACCTTTCTCAACCGGGCTTGGAACCGGCTATGGTGGAGTTACGGCACGGGAATTAGAGAGAAACATTTGATTTGATTAGCTTTGATCATTGGTTTACATATGATCTAACTGAATTATAATTGATACAATAACAATAAGATTTGGTGTTGAAACTTAATTAAACTACATTCAAGGTTCTTCATTTTTCCGCATGGATTCTTCTTAATGAGGTTTTTCATTGTAGGGTGTCATCACACAGATCGTTCTAAACGGTTATTCACTTTAAAAGGAAGCGCGAAAAGCATCTCTCAATTCTTTTCATTCCAATCAGTGAGATGACAAATTCAATTTAATTCATTGTAAGATATAATCACGAATTCTGCTGCAATTAAAGCCCTAATTTCCGATATCATAAAAGCCATATAAAGTAAAAAGTACCAATGCGGAATATACTCCATATAAATTATCCACGAAATTATCTCCGGTCATACGGACAAAAGTACGGGCCGCATCGAGAACCTCCTCCTTTTTGCGAAGTCGATTAATAAATCGAATTTTACTTTGGATTTGAAGTGTAACATGTGACGGTTTATTAAGGTTAGTTTGTAAAACCTCTTCGAATAAATCTTCACATTAATAACCTCAAGTTAGTTTTATATA
Source organism: Leptarthrus brevirostris (assembly GCA_964036015.1). Classification (NCBI taxonomy): domain Eukaryota; kingdom Metazoa; phylum Arthropoda; class Insecta; order Diptera; family Asilidae; genus Leptarthrus; species Leptarthrus brevirostris. The sequence continues at coordinate 148,496,035 of OZ038374.1, forward strand.
ATTAAGACCTTAACACTACACGTTTTCGACATCTACGCAGCCCTCAGCGCCAACAAGTTAGCTACAACCATATTCGCCCTTTCCTGTAAAGTACAAAACTTCCAGCGAATAATTGCAGTTGATTAAGTGCAGGGGAATGAAAGTTTTAACTCAATTTTGCTGCTCAAAATGCACAGTAATCACGTAAACGAGCATAAATATGAATAAATTACAGTCCCTCTGACGCAGCAGTGGACTAGGAACTCAACTTGATTGACAAATTTTCTCCAAAAGATAAGTTGCCATAACTGAAAACGACATCATCATTCGAAATAAATTCAAATTTAAAATCGGAATGGAAACGACACGTCAGAATATCGCTCTTAGCAAGGCAAGCACGTACACAAATTTGATTGCAGCGTGCCGCAAAAACGTGGTCTCAAAGCAAACATAAAATTTGGGACAAATACATGATGCCAAGATTGTGCACACTTTCGCGCGATTACGACAGTTGTCCTCTTTGCGAACAAAATACAAAATGGCAAAATGCACTGATTTCCACCCATTCTGCTCCTCAGCAATGTAAAGCTGAAATGTAAAAGGAAAACTACGTAGCCAGTCGACCAATTTCCCAAGGCTCCTCTTACTCGCGGGTGGATGGGTTAATGGTTGCAAATAGGGTGGCAGGCGCTCGGAAATAACGTAAGACGGCAAAAAATATCTTTGGCGCCTAAAATACACGCAAGCTTTTAGCAATCGTCGAAATGTTAATAGAAAGGACATTGGGACAACCATTTTTTGTCGAGAATTTGCAGGCTCCCAACAGTGTTGGGAGCCCATAAGAAGAAGACTTGAAGTTTATCCAAAACTCAAAAGGTCAAAAATAGTATTAAATTTTTAACCAGATGATTATTGTGAACGTGAATTTGTTTACCTAGGCTCTTAATGAGGATAATAAAAATTCTGAAAAAGCTCCAATATAGACCATGTCGTTTAGATAAAAGATAAAATAGTTTAAAATAAAAATTTGAACAGACTTCACAAAAGCGCTAGAAATAAAAAACATAAAATTTTTATATTTATTACATTTTGAAGTCGGTGCATTTTTCATTTTTGTGTACAACAAAAAAAGAACCATCCAAAACGGTAAACCTGTTAAAACCCCCTACCCCAACCCTATTCCACAAAAATTTTTTTTTCTCGTAGTATAAATCAGGGAAAATACTCTACCCAACAGAAAAAGAATTATCGAAATCGCGTTACGAAGTTAGACTACCCCTCCCCCTTCCCAACCTTAGGACCAAATTATTCTCCTATTAGCAATGGGGGATCACACTCTATACAACAGCAAAAGAACCATTCAAATCGGCCCTCGCGTTACAAAGTTAGGTTCCACCCCCCACCCGTCACCCCCACCCCTACGCACCACACCAACATAAACCAATAAATAAAAACATATCGATACCTTAAGTATTTTGTATGATAGGATCGTTTTACAGGTTAGGTAATTTATTTCCTTTTTTTCAAACTGTTCAGATGCACAGATGAAAACATCCCTAAAGGGACTTTAAAATTTGCTAAAGTGAAATGACTCGCTAGCACTAGATTAGTAGATTCTACCATTTCGCAAAAGGAGTAAATGGGGCAATATAACGAAAACACGAAAAAGGAACTAAAGCTTTAGTAAAAGCTTTTTGCCCCGCCAAAGAAACCCGTAACATTTGGTGCTCAGGGGTGACCCGTGCCAACAGTCTGCGTGAGATGTTAGTCGTGTCAGCAGTTCTAACCGTACAGCTTTTCAACCCGAGTACATAAAATAAGAATTCCAGTTAGAAATCAGTATTTACTGCAATCTGTAGGATTATTAAGTTAGTGAATTTGCTTAAAATCGTACTATTTGTGATCCTGAAAGTGATTGGTTCATAGTGTTAATTATTTAGAAGTTTTAATAGTGTTTCCCAACGAATAATCAAGCATATAATATAATTTTAAATTGAATCGCTTCAAAACATTTCTCCAGTAGAATTACAATACCTACGTACGATGAGGTAGTCTGACAGACAACTGTACCCTCTCGTATTCCACATCCACTAAACGCACCAGTAGTTCTAGCTCTACTTCGCCAATTAGGTTTTGTGTATTTCTCTGTCTAGAATTATAACGAGTATACTAATCCCAGTGAAATATAAGAATTATTGTAAGCTCTACGTCCAGTTCAAATTATTTCGTGTAGTTTTTCCTTTGACCCAGTTTATATGTTTTGTGTCGTGACGACCGTCATACGTATGTGACGGGCAGGCTGATTTATGTATCGATGCAGCAAGGAGTTCATTAAATCCAGCGCTAATAAGCAGAAATCACGAATGTATTTAGGGGCAGTCGAGTCGAGAACTCAGGAAGTGAAAACGAACGGCGAATAATTCGACTTACGTAAAAGGTACCATTACTCAAACCGCTGAAATTTATAAGCAAAGTGAAAGATCCACGCTGTACAGTTGATCGTTTGGATTACCATCCAGAAGGAAATCAGAACATAGAAGCTCTGCCGGGACCCACTTAAAAGGACGGACAACTTGATATCCTGTAAAGGTAAGACATCGCTTCTTGCTTTTATGCAAGGGCCACATAGCGACGTACTAAGTCATGTAGAGAGTACAGCTTTCTTTCTTTTTGCTGAAAAGTTTGCCCACTTTAAAGCTTTTGTATGCCATTCTTCCAAAGAAGCCTTCTGAGAAGCACACAATCGGTCCTGCAGCAACTTACTCACTTAAACTTGCAGGAACAGGCTTACGAGCCACGGGCCTGTTAGGAGAAATCGATTTTCAGCCGGTAAAAGTTATATAAATGTTGATTGTGGAAAGGCAAATCTTATAAATTATGGAAAGTCTGTCTAAAGCCCGCAAGTTGTGATTTTATCGCATACAATCTGGAAGTAGGACTCGCCTTACGTAAATAGTCGTATTTTTTTTCTGTTCTATTTTCTATGGACGTTGTCTCGTACGAGGCCTGAGAAATGTTTTTATGTAAACGGCTTGTGCTCATGCTATACCATATTTGTGTTAAAAACTGACCTTTTGGTGATCCCACGCTAAAATCATTCTAACAAGGACGAAAGTGACCGTTTCTTCCATTCGGACTAGGATTTATTTTTCATTCGAGAAAATGAATAATTAATTTTCCACTTTACAACTGCTGTCCTCTTGGAATACTACCAAGAAAAAGGCAAAGGGTTCGTTGCCAGGGATAACGTTTATATGTTATGCCCATAAAAATACTTAATTTTTTCAAATTTCATATATATGTATGTATACAGTCAACTGAAACGCCTTTTTCAATACTTATTAATGCCCTAATAATGATCTTCCCTAGCACCTATAATTTCTTTTAACGTTTTCCTTATTTATGGGCAATTTCCTATTTTCCATTTTCAAATGTTTCCTTTTGGTATTACGCGTATGTGTCCATAGGTATGTAAATCTTTTTGAAATATTTACGAAGTTGTGAAGTTGAACACCGAAATAACAATGTAGCAGAATGCTAATAGCAGAGAACGATGAGATCCCTTTTTACCTCGTTTTTATTAACAAGCTTTAAATATTTCTTCAATGACTTTGAATGCTGCAGAAGTCCAATATGGCTGCCCTGGGAGAAATCAGAGGTGTTGTTAAAATTATTATAGAGTTCTTCGCGAAATATAACTGCAGTGATGAAAGAATTTCAATAAACTTCCTGAACACAAGTTGAAAAAACTATGAGATTTTGACATTTCAAACCAGAGCTTCAGAAATATTTTCAATACAAACTAAATTACAACTATGTAAATAATTTGGAATGTTAGCAAGGGATACTCTGCACTATTTTACTATAAAACGGCTGATTCGTCAAATACAAGATTTTAAGATTAAAGAGAAGTCGGTGAAAGAGCCTCTTGGTAAAATTCCTAAACTATATCGCAGTTACACGGAATGTCGCAAAGAAATCTTGTCTCCTCGCTACCATTATCTGCTTGAATTTTTCTATTATTTTCTGCCATTATTCAAATCTTTTGGAGAATCTTTTGGAATCTCAGTTGGATCAATTGGTTGAGCGGCATGACCACCATGCCATGGCCCCGGGTTCGAGACCAGGTATCCCCGTGGGTTTTTAAAATTGAAGAAAAAAAATCCACTCCATCTCTGGGCTGTTGTCTAGCTCGCAGCAATGTCAAAACAAGACATGCAAGAGTCCCCACTCCCCTTACCCTAATTCGCTTTCGGCCAAAGCCATGCTAACGAATCAAAGGTTTGTCCCCTAGGCTTTGCGCGCATCGTATAAAAAAAGAGAGATTGAAGATAATTTGCGGATCGCTATTTTATACTAAATAAAATGTGGTATATATAAGGGCGGATCTACGGGTTTTTTTCAATATTGTACACCTTCAGTAAACAATAAATTTGTTAAAAGCGTGTTGCGCGTATACAACATGAGAACAAGAGCGCAACATCCTTTTAACAAATTTATTGTTTATTGAAGGTGTAAAATATTGAAGCCGGAATTCCAATCAGCTATAAGTAAAGCTATTTGATGTTTATTATTGCGTGGAATTTATTATTAATTTTTAAGTTTCTCAAAGAAACAAAAAAAAACTTGGTTTTTAAACTTTATTTTTACTTTATTTTATTTTTTAGTGCTATTGCGGATTTAAAAACCTACCTAGTACCTACACATTTAGTTCAACCATGCACAACATAAGTTTCTACGCATTTTAACAGGCTATTTTTCATTTTCTGAACTACAGCAGGGCCATTTAGTTTATAGCATCAATCTTAGAAGGAATTTTCGCAGTAAATTTAGTACAGCCCAGTTCTTCAATCTGTAGGCCTTCTAAAGACCTAACTCGACTTAAGGCGACGTACGCTTGGCCTGCAGCAAAGAGCTTAAGCTTATTTTTCATTTCAGTACATTTATAAAAGCTTTATTTTCAGTTTTTAAAACTACGAATTATTTAACTGCTTTTTAGTTTTCTTATTGCATACTTGAAAATCTAAAACCATCCGCCCTCGTGAAGCTTCCGCCATATTAGATGTAAAATGTTGTCACATAGTTTATCGTATTTTACTTGTTAAACGGTTTCATTTAAATAAAGGGGAGTTTTAAATAAAAGTTAATTCACCATATTGGGCTTACAATGACGTCACGTAGCTTATCGCATTGTACTCATCGAACCTTTTCATTTGATACCCATATCAAGTTGGTTGTGAAGAAAATTGTAATCCGCCATCTTGGAGTGTCCGCTTTATTGGATATATTAGATATACTTTATCGCATTGTGAGCGTATCTCCATACGTATGCAAAATTTCAGCTCAATCCGATATCGGGATGTGGGTCGAAATCGACTTGAAACATTTGACCACGGATGGACAGGTGAAAGTAATATAAAGCTTGTAAGACCCTGAAAGCTGTTCTACTCGGCGGGCACAGATAGAGCGACCTGATAACCTGTGACCTATCTATAAAGATGTGACCTAAGTTGAAGAAAGAGAGAACAACGTTATTATTGGGAAAGCAGCTGGAATCTCCGTAATATAGAGCTAGTAGTTATATGTGCATTCCTGATTAAAACAGAGTTGCTTAGACGAAGAGGTCAATCACTTACTTATTGGACTAGAAAAGTTCACCAGCTGCGAGTTATAGGTCCTAACTAGGTTTCTCGATAGCTGCGGCTGGTTCAATTAATCTCTGCATAGCGGTACCAAATCAATTCAGGTGAGGTTCCCGCGAAGAGGTACCACAATGAACCATATTAAAGTCTGGAAGGCCGACTAGTTCACTATCCGGTGACAGCCAACTAACCTAGCCTAACTTAACTAACCTTGCCTGAATTTTCGCTACACACACCTTTGGTAGCCCAAGCAGTTACTTTAACCATGACAACGCCATGATCTACTTAGCTCGAAAGGAAATATTCTGATATTAGAATTACAATATAATTCGCATACGCAAACAGTACCAGTATGAACACGGTGCTCAAAATTTGTATATTTTTAATACTATATTTAAAATATTGTAACGTGTACGAGAGGTTGGCCACGAAAGCGGAAGTAGTAAACTGTATCAGGCGCATGTTGCAGGTGGCCAGAAATCAAGGAAGGGAAATGTCAAATGTAGGACGACTCGGTCCTGTTGAATAAGCGAAGTGAAAATGTATAACAGAAGCATCTAGGACTAAGTGGCTGAAGTTTCTAGAATTAAGCTTAAATAGGGCTAAGTAACAGGCTAACTAGTTTTAGTCGTGATTTAGACTGAGAACAGTTTTACTGTGAAGAATTAGTTTTGATTCAACCAGTGAAGTGGTAAGTCCGAATAAATAAAGTTAAACTGTAGGCAGGAAAATTGTAAAGCAAACTAATCAGTGAAGTGAATAAAACCTGTGAACATTTGTGATTCAAAATAAGTATCTTAATTAATCCGCCGAGCCCAGAGAGCTCCGGTTACGTTACAATATAATATAGAATGAAACTTTTCTTAATACGCACAAAATATTCACAAAATTTTACACTTGACCCGAGTGAATTTGCGCAAAATCAAAAAACTCTTCTTCTCTATTTAATCGATGAATAATATGGGATACTTTAACAAGATATATTTCAAAATTGAGGTATTGAAAACATTTAAATAAATCCACAATTTTTGGAGCAAAATTTTGCAGGGATAACATAAATTTTTATTACTTGTTATATTTTTTTACCTACAAGACTCGACTGAAGGCACGACTTAATAGCCTTTTAAAAGAATCTTAACATGTCAGATCAATATCGTTTTGTGTTATGCAGCTCGTATCTAAACAAATTTCCAAAACTGACAAGAATCTGTAATTTTGGCCCCCTCCGAATAATTTTCGTCTAATTGGTCATAACTGAAAATAATCAGTTCAAAGTGTTCAGGGTTTTATGCAGATAATTGGATACAGAACTATCCAACCTCAATGTTGACTCGCAGTATGAGACACTATTGCAAGGCTTACAAAATATTTTGGCTTTCACAATTTTTTGTGTGAAGACACACAATCCCCAAACCGCCGATAAATTCTCACAGAATTCTATAGGAGCAAGTGAATTCATTCGAATTAAGCTCCATTTCAGAGTGCCTTCTTTTCTATCCAAAGCCAAAAAGTAAACTGCTTTTAAATGCAAATTGATTGGTAGTGAGTGATTCGTATTATTTTTTTCAGTTTTAAAACAAGGGTGCAAGCTGGATATAAATAATTTTCCATTTTTAATTGGAACTTGGAATGTTTATTTTAATTATTTTAATGAAATTGGTTTAAGTTCAGATTAGGTTAAGAGATCCCTTATTTTGGCTGCATAACAGTGCAGTGCACAACACTCTTCTGTCGAAATATAATATTTTACATATATAATCTTGTTAGATCTTTGAATCTACCACTTGCAAATATTTAAAAGAGATAAAGTTTCCAGTATATTCGATATGTTCTAAGTCTTGATACAAAACCAAGCCGTGATGGTTCTAACCCTTAGAGGCCACACCAAGTACTTTCCGACTGGTGATATTGTAATATAAAGTAATGATGATATCAGCAATATTAAAAACAAAAAACATATAACTCATATTATTCTACTTACAAGATTTTTAAGGCTGAAGATTAGGGTTAGGTTAAAGTGGCTGCACACAGAAGATGGCGCGCCGAGTCAGGCATGCCCGTCTGCTTAAAAGGCAATGGCCCGAAATTACAGCCACAGCAGCGCTTATAATGTTACGCTCGAGTGAGATTAACTCTCTTGATCATTTTAAGTCAAAGAACGGCCAGATCTGTCAGGTAGTAAACTAGCTGTGTTCCCTTTGCCATCTACCATTTGCAATACTAAGGAATGCTTGCTTAATTTTCAGCTTGCATCTGGCTAGAGGTTTTATGCCCGAGTCGCGAAGAGGAATACGGATTCTCGCTAGCTCATTGGCTCTACAGTTTCCTGGTAGCTGGTACCCAAATCAAGCGAAACGAGATGGTTAGGTCCAGGTGTTCCGAATAAATACCTCCACCTTCCTACTTGGAACCATCAGTGTACAGATGTACTGACTCTCTTCTTTGATTGGGGGCCATCCTCCCATTTCGACCTGATGGGAATAGAGGTGTCGAATTTAGTGCTAAAAAAGGCTTGGATGTGGTAATGTCAGTATTATTAGTACTCTACCGTCCAGAATTTGACAGTGTCCTTAGTCGGAACACGTCCAAGTCTGGACTGAATTTAGCCTGGTGACAGACAAGGATGCCTGGTGACAGACAAGGATGCGGTTTGCTTGACGAAAGGATCCACCGGCAGGAGGTAGAGAATGGCGTTAAGGATTTAGAGAGTACAGATCCGAGGGCACCTGTAATCAGTAGTATTGCCATCCTCTACATCTTTTCTAGTATTTACTGGTGAGTTATACAGCATACAACCAACCCACATGTGAGTATAGGTCGTATTACACTAATATAGAGCCAGTAGACAACGCATGCTCAATCCAATGCATGACAATCCATGCTTTTACCTATAGCCCTTCAATACGAGTGCAGCACTACTGTAGCTTTACGAACTCCCTTTTAGAGTTCCGGATAAAAGAGGTTTCACTGTAATTGAAATTAAAGTTTTTTTTTATATTTAAAACAAAAGTAAAAGTACACATATCTACATGCCGACGAAACACGCGCAGACTGTATTTATTATTGGAAATATTCGAACCAACTTATTTATTTATTTAAAATAATCACTCAACTGCACTAAATAAAGAAATTCATTCATATACAGTGAGAGAGTATCAAGAAGAGAAAAGAACTTCACCCAATTGGATGACAACGATTGCAAGTGGACTTCCAAATTAAGGTAGTTCCGAACCATCTACTTTAATCTGTATATATTCGACCGACGCAGTAATATTTAAGATTAGGCTATATTAAATTCAAATAGACTTTATTCAGTTAATTAACTAACTAGAGTAGTTCATCAAGCCTGTGAATAACGTCTCCACCTGGCTCTCACAGGAAATAAAATGCAATCTATCAGGCAATTTTCCGAACATACTTCTGCATAGATTCATTCCCAGTAGAAAGAGCACAGAGTTTCGAAGGAAAATAATTGCTCATTTTACACCCTTGTTGTCCCCATTACAGTGGCACTTTAATGACTTTTTATATCTTTTCGAAAGTATCTCGAGGCAAGAGGCTATTTTACGGAGATGCTTTCTTGAACCTCATAAATTCCGGCCAAGAAATAACTAACTCTTGAAAATCTTATCTGCCATCGAATGAAGGAGGACATATACCCTTGGCTCCCAGAGTGTAATTCTAACTGGGTGATGGGTACTTGAGTCGACTCGGAGAGAAGTACAAATAGTTAACTAAGTTCAGCAATTTAAGCGCTCCTTTAACAAAATGTTTAATTTATGGAGGAGTTGCCTGTGGATTGCATACTATATCACGGGAATTGTAGGTTAACGCCTTGAATTACCTCCAGGTAGCTTGCCTGCAGGCGACTCATTTCACAAAATTTATTCGACTTATTAGATTTCTTTGCATTTGGAATGTTTCCAGCTGAATGAAACTTCATTGATTTCATTGATTATACAATTTGGCTTTACTGTGAATGGAAACTAAGCAAATAAACAAAGAGCTCTTGCGTGTTTCGAGGGTGTGCTTAATGGGTCATACTTCATATTGATGGAAGTTCTTCCAAGAATATTTCATCACCGAGCTTTTAACTGATGTCTAGCTCAAATTTAACGTGGACGACTGCCAATTTCGTCAGTAAAAAGGATTTCTCAAATCAGTCCACAAATTAGAAAATGTATTGAGGCACGCAATAATAACAAATATTGAATTCAAAAAGAAATGTAAACACCGAGATAGAGTATAATTTATATACAAAATTTCCAATCAGAGCTGAAACTTTTTAATCTATCTAATCGATACAAATTTAGTTGTTGGTCATTAATCGCAGTAATCGATCCTTTCCCCAATAATTTCAGGCAAGTTGTTTACAAATTTATCCAAATTATACGAGATTTTTGTTGATAACGTTAATGTATGTTCTCATGCACATGCCAGTAGAAAACAACCATGGATTGCTGCCGCCGAAAACCAAACCTCCTGTCATGTGAACAGTCTGTATGTTACCCCTCACATACTTACTCTAAAAAAGACGAAATTTAAAAGCTTCCCTGTTTTTCTGTTTAATTGTAAGATCAACAATTTTGAATAAGTAGCATCTGTCAGTCCCTGCCAATGCCTATACTCCAATAAATAACAGTATTTCACTTCATTTCATTTATTCAGACTGTCGGTTTGTGGAACAAATTTAAAAATGAAGACTGTCTGTAAGTATATAGCCATGAACGTTACTGAAAAATTCTTATCTTAATTGAAATGCTAAACAAGAGACACAGTCCTACTATGCTCCTTCATCTCTAGTTAAGAGTCAAATAGTCACTTCCGGATTGCATTCACTATTTACGTCCGCTGCTGAACCCCAACCGGAAGGGTATTCCCAAAAAAAATACGAAAAACCGCCAACGAATATTGCGAAACTTACATGCCTTGATGATTGCGTAAGATGTATGTGTTCCAAAGGTATTCAGCTTACGAATCCAATGACGGTCTAACTCAGGGAAGATTTTTACAATTCTAAGATTAGCAGCAGTAGAAAGGAGATATTCCGAAAGGCAGAGTCTCCATTATACATTATTTAATATTTTCTTTACATGCTTATATTTGTGCTCATCTTTAGTAAAAACTCGATTGCCAGGGTGACAATAATGATTGTTGAAGCATTTCATAAGACATTAGCTTTTCCACGGCATTAGCTAGAAAACACAATAAACTTATAGGTCGGTAATCAGACATACTACTCGGTCAGTTATTTTTAGCAGTAGTAATAAAAAATAAAAAATTAGAAGTTGTTATAACGGTATGGAAGATGTGTGTTATAACAGGGAGCAGCAGCAGCAACAACAACAGCGATGTACGATTGAGAATATAGAATTTTCAAATTCAAGTACATTGTCAAGGCTGAGAGTATTTGGAAATATTGTCTGCACATAAGAAAAAACAGTATAACGTTTGCTCCAGAGCTTTTAAAAATTGCCACTGTTCAGCACGAAATCGAGGATATAACTAAACATAACCAAGCTATACGCATAGCATAGAGCAAACACTAATTATATTTTGCTCAATAAATTTGTTAAAAAGACGCCTGATTGTAAGGATCCTTATAAATTTAATTCCTTAATTAATGCCAAAAAGCTCGCTTGCTTCTCTGTCTTTGGAGAAAAATTAGCCAAGATTTAAGATAGGACACGCGAAACAAGAATATAACTGGCGAAAGTGTTTCCGGAAAGGACATGTAATTCAGTCTGAGTCATCTCGTCTTCAAGGCTGAAGATTTTTGTTCCTCCAGCAATTACTTTCATAAGTCAAGCTTTTAAATTTATTACATTTTATGAAATAATTAATCACTTGGCTTATTAAAATAGAGAAACAAGACACGTACAAATCGTAGCTCAAGCACATATTAATTTTGCCACGTGTTTGCGTTTCTAGGCGTACTAAGATGAAGATTAGCTGGACTAATGGTGTTTTTCTTTAATGATTAAGGTTATATTTTTCCATTTCTCTATAGTTCCCGTAACCCTTATGGGGCATTAGGCGGTCGAAAGATTTCACACGATTTACGGACAAAGACTTCAGGTGGTCCATCGATTTAAACTTGGTTTCGAACCATAGATACATTGTGGCGACAGCCAGCACTCTGCTTTAAAGTTTTTTTTTATTGACACAAAGTTGCAGCAATTAACTTCTAAATACAGAATATATTTTCCCGGTCACAAAAACAGTATCCTTTGACTCAGATTTTGGGCATAAAAAGGAACACACAAAGGGTAGTAGAGCAGTTCATTGTTGTCTACGACTTAAACCGTTTAATAATATATTGTTTGATTAAAGTTATAAAATAAAAAACGTTTAATTTTGTTATCTACTCGACACTTTCAAACAGCAGTGCCCCCCAACCAGTGGTAAGGTATGTGCTATTTGAAAAGAACTAAGTCAACATGCGCCCTCCTCATCACGTAGAGCTAACAATCCTCAAACAGTTACCTCAAAAATATATTATAGTGTGATAGTGGCATATAGCAATCATTGAAGAGGCGATCTTATCGAAGTACTAAGCTGGTGCATGTCATACAAAGTTTGGTAACGAGGAACGTGAAGGAAGTCGGTATTCCTGAGGGAGCGGGGCGGGAAAGAGATGTTCACAGCGCTCAGTAATTCGGGTGAATTTATCGATCTCTGTAATAGATCAAAAATAAAGGATATTCAGGCGATCTTACGTCTCTTTTCGAGGAAGTCCAGAGAGATGAGTCTCAATCGATCAAGATAAGGGGAACGCGTCAGGGTCAGTCCAGAGCAGACCGTGAAGTGCAAACCTTAGAAATCTGCGTTGCAAATGTGAAGTAAAGTAGGGAGCCCGCACAGGGTTAAGTACGGAAGTTTGGTTAAATAGTGATCCTCAAGCTCCCTAAACCATTTCTTCAGAAAGCCCTGCGTCGAGTTAGTCCTGACAACGATCGAAGCCAAAAAACATCCTAAAAAAATAAAAAGACGAGAGTTGAGAACCACGCCGAAAGCTCCGTAAATATACAATCCACCTGTTTGTCTGATCCGTTGGTCGGTAAAGAATAACTCAGGAATTCAAAAGTAAAAGCGTAGCGCGTCGCTGACTAGGGCCTCGAAGATCTTTGCAACATGATAAAGGCCAGAAATTGGTCGGTAATTTGAGATATCACCCTAACTACCTTTTAAATGGAGGGAAAAACTAAGATGCACTTCCAGGGTACAGGGAGACGACCAGAATACAAGGACAGGTTGAATAAATAACAAAGGACACATACAAAGTGACGATTGGCATCTTCTTTTAAAAAAGGAAGCAGGAGTGCAGTCGCAGAGAAACCCTTCGACAGATTAGATAGATGCTCAGCGTCGCCAAATATTTAGTCGCAGGGCCCAAGGGAAGTATGTCAGAGCACTGACAGATGGTTACAAGCACTAGAGGAAATATCACAGGTTGAACCACAGAAGACAGAAATCCGCAAAAAAAAATTTGAACTCTCCCTGTCACGATAAATCAAAGAGGAAGGATAGGTATCACAGTTATGCTTGGTTTATAAAATTCCAGAATTTCTTAGGGTAGGCTGACGACGTGGATCTCATGTTGGCCAAAAATGCTGCATAGGAGACCTATAACCAATAGGAAAACCGATGACAAAGATCCGAATAAGATAGGTAATCCTCATCCCTCCTCCAAGCACAGAGCTTTCTCCAGGTTTTGCCCCTCAGCTTCCTGGGATGTCACGAAGTACCATCGAGCCAAAAAATACATTGGACAAAACATGCAAAAAGGACATCGTAAAAAGCGCCTACGGCCAGATCGACATCACACTCTCCAAACACTCGCGACCAGTTACAAATCAGAAGCAAGTCGTTGATGGTAGTAAAGTCGGCCCGTTTGGAGTTGAAGAAGCAGTCACCTAGTACAGAAGATGTGTCCACAGCATCGAAACACATAACAACCACGAGCCCGGAATGATTCGAGTGTTCCGGAAAAAGGGGGTAAGATATCTCCTCTCTATCCTGCAGTGGGGGTCGGGTGAAAACACAAGATCCAGAAAGCTATCCGCGTCATTAGAAACATCACAACATTGAACCAAACCAGACGAGGCAACGGATTCGAGAAAGGACAGAACATGACAAGCCAGAAATGAGGGTGTCAAGCCATCAGCGTCAGAAGACTCCCAGTTAATAGCAGGAAGACTGAAATCACCGGAAATCACTATATCATCGGTGGGAAGCAGGGCATGATACAAATTTTCAACGAACATAGGAAGCAGTTCGTATACTGGGTTAAAATGGGGGGAATATAGATAGTTAAGACAAGCAACCTTCTATAAGGGAACCTCAAAATGACGTACAGGAGATCCAAATTACCAGCAACAAGCACAACCAAGATAGGAAAGCTTTTTGGCTGAGAGGTAGGACTTAGGCATAAAATCACAGACAATAGAACTTCTCTATTGTACTTACTTCTGGCCTATTCTGATATACACTATCCTATCTGGTCCTTTTACCATTACTATACGTATATTTAGTTCAGGGAAGCTATATTCGTTGTTTTTCGTGATCTTATCAATATTCTTTATAGATATATGTTAATGCTTGACTGAGGCAATTAATTCTCCTTAACTTTTATCTTTTTTAATGTTTTCTTTCCGATACGCTTTTTGAAGTATTACAACCTACTTTAGGTCTTATATCAGGTCTCAATTGTATGACGAATATTGTTATGAAATTAATGCTAACTAAACATAAAACATAGCTGGGTGAGAGTGAGAGGTAATCCTGACACATACAATTTAGCATCCATAAACAATCTTTTCGGTGCTTGGGAGATAATATGTATATAATTTAAGTCTAAAGGAAACCGCGTAATACATAAAAGGAATACAACTACATATATACAAGCAGAGAGCATTCTAACGACAAAATTAATTTTGCATCTTTGCCAAATTATGTATAGTATCACACACACCTTTCAATTCAACGACCTTCAACGAATAATGTGCTTGGTCTTACAAAGCAAGCAAAGGCCCTTTGAGACTTCCCAAATCACCACGAACTGGAGAAATGCACATTAAGCTCCAAAGCTGCAATAGAATTGTAGCTAATTTCACGCTCTAATTCCAAGATAAAACGAAAAGGAGATATTTAATTATGTGGACAAGTTTACATGAGAATTTCCCAAGCTGCATTCATAGTACTAGACAAATAAATTACTATAGGTAGCATCACTGCCGTGGCTATGAATAGGTAAGGTATTGCGGTAAGGAACTTTGGAGAAAAAAAAACCTCAAATTTTCCGTGCCTGTCATCAACTTTCCCATAATCCTGTTGAACGCTTTGATAATGAATTTTAAAATTTTGTGGAATACGGGTCGGACTTGTTCATTGAAAAGAATACGGGAAAGCGGTTTGGAGATGCTTGTGGAATGTTTACCCTTGAAAATTCCTTAAAATTCTTTGAATAATGAAACGTTTTTCGGAACGGGTTTGTTCACTTTAAAGCAATGCATAAAAAAATTAGTTCCAAAACTTTAAAAGCCTAAACAATTAAGAAAAGGACGAATGTTTTTTTGGTTTTTCAACTTTAAAAGAAATTAATTAGCCTGAGCTTCTACGTTATCCGGCTAATGTAACAAATTCAAAACGGTCAAAACTTTCTCTTTCTAGTTTCTTTAGTTTTGTGCGACATAGAGCGCAACTTCACTCGATTTGACAATAAGATCGTAAGCGAATCTACAATTTAATGTGAATTCCTAACCGACATTACTCTACATCACCCAATTTCCACCACCCACAACTTGATTCACTTGGAGACTTAAACAATTGTGTTTCCGTCATTTTTCATGCATTATTATAATTGACCAGAATTGCGTTTATTTACTTGTCAAATCAGAAAGATTGTTGTGACATCATGATTTTCTATTATGCTAAATCTATTGTTTTCTTATGTTTAGAAATGGCTCTGTAACTGTCATAAAAAATTTCTCAACTGTGAGATTAACAGTCATTTATGTATATTTGACATAAAATGGGTCAATTTGGATGTGAATTTTACAAAATTTAAGGAATTCAAAAATTTACATTTTCCATTATATGCTGCCCTTCGTGACGTATTTACTGGCGTTTTTGTAAGAAAAGTACGCGAACACATAAAGTACTGCCTCTACTCTACACCACATAGGCCATACGAGGTTAAGGTAATTAAAGATTTACGTCGCTTTATGTGCTGTTATGTAAACCTCAATTGCTTTTAGTCTAATATGTTGCAAGTGTTGTTGTTGACCATATTGAACATACTACTTCTTCATTAATGCCACTTATAGCCGCGATAAAAATTTATATATTATGCTAATAAACTTGCCTTTCCTCTTCTCTCAAGGATTTAAAAAAATTGACTCATTACCAGGATTGGCACTAATTCGCTGTCAATGTGCTAAAATTCATACCGTCGATTATTGAGAAGTGCAAAATCCCAGGAAATTTATGTAAAGAGAATTTAAGGAACTTTTTGCTTTTTGTTTGTTTCATAAAAGGATCTACAAATGTGTCAAGAATATATATTTAAATTTTCAGGTCAAAATTCAAAATAGAAAAAAAGTTATACAGATTTTTGTATATTCCTTGTAACTTTAAACTTTATACGCGTTTTTCTCGAACTGACATTGTCAAATTTTCCCAAATTCTAGCTCAACAAGTTTTTGCCCGATTTTAATAAAACTTGGCTCATTTTGTCTATTGTGCATCCCCCCACGGACCCTGGTGACCCCCCCCCCGTTTAGAAACGCGGCTGCTTTTAAAAGTTGTTTTTCAAATACGCGCCATTTTTCGAAAAAACGCATTACTTCCGGTTTTGGTTTTGGATGCATAACTAAATATGTCTATATTAAAATGAAATTTAATTTTTTTTTCGTCAGATGTACTGGAAAGGCTATATTATTTCCGCAGATTTGAGCTCTTTTTTTTTACTTCAACTTCAAGGCCCTCTATACTAGAGAAAAAAAATTATAATTATAAAATAAAGATCCTAAATTATCATATGTAAAAAAATTTAGCTCTAAAAATAAATTTTTCACTTAAAGAAAAAACGACTCGCTAATAGTATCTTAATTCAAAATTAACTCTGTACAAATAAACTGCAAAATTTGTAAGGCTTTCGTAATTAATTAAACATTTAAAAGTAAAAACCAGAAATTTTCTGGTTCGAAACAAAAAATAATTCCGTATTTTTATGCAACCATACAAAAACAAATCCTTGATTAGTTTCATAATTAACACTATGTGACAACATAGCCATGATTCCCGCAAAAACTCCACGTACTCCATAAAATTTGCTCAGAATTTTAGTATTCATCCAAACATCCTTCTTAGCAAATACAAGCAGCAATTTAGAGAACGTGTCAGAAGATGACAGAAACAAGTTGTTGCGAGACCATAAACAAGCTGGAGTTGGATCTTATACGCGCATTGTGCGGAAGCACAAAAGTTTGGATTTCTAGCTGGAAGCGCTAGAGAACCCTTGTGGGTGCTCATATGCTCATACTCAATAAATGCCTATGAAAAACTCCGGATCATAGCTCGGGGCTTATTTGTATGCCGCACGAAGGGCCAATGGCTTCTCATATCCTCAAGCGAATGTTCTTTGCGGTTTTTGTCCATCATTAAAGGAATCGAACATTGATGCAGTGATGATAATGAAGTTGCTTGTGTCTGAAATAGCATGCAGACTGCCCTATTATTACCTTCATGCCAATGGGTCATGACTTTACACCTTGCTCAGTGTTTCTCATTATGATCTAGCGTGAATGGTATGAGCAAGCGAAACTCGAATAAATTACTTAACACAATTGGAATAAGGACTGCCCACTATGTCCCAAGAATTACTAAAAGAATTTTCAGGAACACGCATAGAATGATAATGCTAAAGGGACCCACCCTTACTCTGTACTTTCCAAATGCTTTCGGGTTACATTCAGCAACTCCAACGGAATGCTAAGCTTTTCAAATATTTAGTTAATGTCCTTATACATTCGGAAGGAACAACGGAATATTAGTTCATTTCGTGAAGCTGGAATTTGATTTCATTCATCTCATTGCCAGCAAATCCGAAAGGCTATAAAAAATAAGTGCGCACTTCTGTGTTCTTGAACAAGTAAAGCAAAAACCAGCTCGTAATTTTTGATTCACAAAAGAAAATTTGTGATAGTTTACAAACGTTAAATAAAATTTAAAAATTGCTCACGCTGGCTCTGTGGATCGTTTGCTGATGCTGTACTTTTTGGACCTGAATATATAATTTTTCAACGTGATCGTCATCTTCGTGAATGCTCCTGTTGGTGGAGGACTTGTCTGTGCTGTATGACATAGCATTCCATGCTCCATTGTTGAGCATTCCAATTCTGATGGTTTGGAGTTTCTGAGCGTCGTTTTGAACTTGACTCATAAACGTGTCGTTGCTGCCACTGCTTACTATGGGGGCGACAGTGGACACTTACGAAGGGACGAATTAACCGATGTCTTGCGTCCGTGTGACGAATTGATACTTTTTGGAGATTTTAACCTGCCCACTGTCAATTGGGTGTCTCTTTAAAGATGGTGGACTATCTACATCTTATTCGTCCACTCCTCTGCATCCTTCATGTTCCATTGACAGACGTATAATTTATAACGGTTAAATTATAATGCCCGATTCAATTAATCTTAACCTTCTTTTTTTTACTAAAACTGTTGTCCATTCAATACAAGCTACGTGTTGACTTAGATCTAACTAGATTGTACAGTTTCCTTAAAATACTAAAGTGTTTAATAGACAGTAGCTTTCAAAATTTTTGACAACTCTTCTGGTTTAACACAGTGCTCCAATATAGATGACTCCGGCAGATTCTTGGTCTTCTTTTTTAATATATATGTATGTGGGATCGAGGCTTCTCCATGAAAAAGAACTTTGGAACGGAGAATCGGCAACAGCGCTGGTGGCCCAGTGGTTAGGGAAATGGAGTATCATGCGCATGGTCTCGGTTCAAACCCAGCTAGCCAAATGGTTTTTTTAACGCAGATTCTCCGATTCCTACAAATTGGTGTCAGAAGTGGGATGGGAAGACCTCATACGACGTAGCCTCACAATCGGTTATTAAAAGACGTAAAAGACGGGACATCTGGGGGCAGATGTCATTTCAGGACGGCCGAGTTGTGGGATCGAGGCTTCTCCATGAAAAAGAACTTTAGAACGGAGAATCGGCAACGGCGCTGGTGGCCCAGTGGTTAGGGAAATGGAGTATCATGCGCATGGTCTCGGTTCAAACCCAGCTAGCCAAATGGTTTTTTTAACGCAGATTCTCCGATTCCTACATGTATATGATGTTGTCAAGGCTCAGGGGATGCCCTATGATGCTAAAGCGCAGCCTTGGCAGGAAAGGAATTAAGGATGAGGGAAATGGGTTAGGAGGTTGAATGAATGAGGTGTCGATGTACGCCCCGTTTGAAAGTTTCGGGATCATATGACGAAGGAAAAACAGAAAATGGTAAACTGTTCCACATTCGTGTTATTTTGCTTAGAAAAGATTCCCGAAATTTTACGGTACGTCCAAATTTGACCTGGAGAGTATAGAGTATAGAGAGTTGGAGTGACTTGTAGCTCTTGTATCGCGCGTTGTCATGTGTCTACAAGGAATCAGGCTAGCAATTTCGTTAGAACAATGGCCATGGAAATAGCGATAGAAGAGTGCGATACAACCGAAATTCCGTCGATGCTCCAGAGATTCAAAGCCCTCAGTTGGCGAAAGTACTGATCCATGAGGTACACTGGCATTTGTTTCGTAGGAATCAAAAACAAAAATCTCTCTATCCATTTAACGAGGGTAGGGTGCAGATCAAATGTTTAAAGCTTGGCTAAAAGGGCAGCATGCCAATTGCCAGACTCTATCAAAAGCCTTTGAAATAGCAGCGACGATTTCGGACTGACCAAATTAAAAAAATTTAGATATGATCGAAGTTAGTGCAGTTGGTCTGCAGTTAGACGGGTCGCATGCCTCTCCTTTTTTAAGTATCGGCTGGACATGAGCAAGTTTCCATGCACTTGGAAACATTCCTGTTGAATATGACAGGTGACAAAGTTTGCGCAGAGGTTGATCCAAAGCAGAGGTGCAGCATTTTAAAACCAGGGGCGAGAAACCAGAAACAGGTTCGCCTTTTCCAATGAGTCAGTAAAAATATTCCCATTATAAATGAGTGGTGGTGTTGACGAACAGGTGAAATTGTTCTTTACGGATTTTACTAGCGACCAGAAGCCCTTAGTAGAAAATAACTTCCCTTGAGTAGAAAATACTTTCCGTCTAACGCTCTGGTCAAAATTGAACTTTGCCCGACTAATTACTGAATTGCAAGTATTTCGCTTATCCCTATAGATACGTCTCAATTCCTCTGAAGGGCACACTTTATATTCCTGGAAGGCTGCTTCCTTGTTTTTAATGGCTGCGAAACAGTCATTATTAAACCAGTTGGAGTTAGTTGGTTTGATGTTTTTGAAGCTATTATATGAAGAATAAAGCGATGCACTCCAAACCATAGGATGTTTAAGATATAATAGGTGCTTTTGTTAACGTCTCTCATAGAAAAGTAATCAGACTCAGGTCTCTCAGATATTTATTAAGTCCCGCAAAATCATCATTTTTATAATGCTACACTAACTTTTTGGTGGAATTTAGGTTAGCGGTTGTCAGAGAGGAGGTGGAGAATTCGGCGGAGATAAGACAATGATCCGAATTGCCCAAGGGAGCAGTTACCGAAACCGAGTACTTGTTGGATGCGATGTTAGAAATAGATCCAAAAGTTGCCATGTGTCCCAAAGTATCAGGAACACGAGTCGGTCACTCAACCAGTTTTTGTAAATTAAAGGACTTACTAAATAACTCGACGTGTCTTCCAGACGGGTTTGTGGTAGAAGAATGCCTGAACCACTGTGTGTTATGAACGTTGAAGAAGAAGATATTTCCAAAATTTTATCGATATCGGAAGACAGCTTATCGAAGGAGCACACAGTGTCAGTGTCAGACATATTTTGGCTTAAATGGAACTTTCGGTTAATGCCTTGTTGATAGTAGACTTGTAGCTGTAGCATGCTAATTTGTAGCCTGATAAGCTGCTGCCTAGCTTTGAACAATTTGACAGCAGCTCTCGTTGAATCAAGAAGTGTTATTCGGTTGAAGGATTATAAAGCTATAAGCGATAGTAATCGCCAAACGAATCTTTGTTCGGTTTATCAATTACGGCAAAGTGAATTCAGCTGGTATTAGACAATGATTTAAGGTATTGAGCAAACCTATTTGTCCGGTTTGTGCGGGAGGAATTTGAGCCAGAACTCGTTGTGCAAATTAAATTCAACTGCTAGCTCGATTTCGGCAGTAGAATGAACAAAGCTTTCTTTTTTAACACAATGACTTCTTTTAGTAATACTAAAAGAAAAGGCCCCAACAATAAAATCATTATTTGTTTCTAACTCGTTAATATGTCGCCCATTTTGTAGGTCTTTTCGAACTGCATCAAATAAGTTTTTCGTTTTGCCTCAGTAAAGAAGGTCAAAAAATTCCGTTTTCTTGCACACTGGGATAAGATTGCACATTCGAATAAAGTAAAAAGAAAACAGTTTTTTCAATTTGTAAAGATTCAATTTCATATGGCAGAAATATTAGTTGACAAACGTTTCTAAAGAGATTGTTTGGCTACGGTGTCCCAGATTTGCCTACTACTTCTTAACTGAAAGATCAACTTGATGAGTTTACTAAATCCCAGGGTAAGGGAAAACTAGTTATTCGCCAGGCAAATTACTAATGGCTCACCTCAAGTTAAGTTGAAAAACAGACAATTTCATACACTTTACTTTAACAAGCAGCCAGTTTTTTCTCCCCGTCTAAATAACGTTTAAATTAAATTTGCTACGTCTGATAAAAAAAACGTCTTCGTTTGTACATCAAAGAATAACTACAAGAGTGTAGTTAAGTTTCAAGGAATTCTACTTGATTTATACCCAAAAAACGACGAATTTACAAGAGCTTCCAATAAACCCACACCTAGCACTGCCAGATTTCCACCAACATGGCCTAGAATTTACACAAACTTTTGTGATTTACATGTGAAAGCACTCACGTTAGATACATTTTGAGAGAGTCTCAAAGATTATGACAAGATTTTGCCTAACCATTTAAAGTTATCCTTCAGTCCTTAGTGATTAATTATCAGCTTCTTGACATTTAATTTAACAAGCTTGTTGAGGTTGGCCAGCTCGTAATTTGCTGCAAGAATGTCATAATTAAAGTCTCAAGGAGTGCAAAGGAGAGTCACTAGAGTTATGTACATATATAAATATGTGAAGTTGAGGACATTTTCACCTTAATCAATTTCTACTAAAAAGGGGTTCTTTGGTGTATAGTATATATATTGACAAACATAACGAAGGCCAATGGGATAAATAATATAGAAAGGGAGTTAGTTACATACAGAACCACCAGGTATATTTAGATAAAATGTTTGGAATTTATATAATGCCAAAAATTTCCTTACTTCGTGCTATTTAAAGCACTACAATTCCAGAGGCGGGCTTATGTCCATCCTGTCCAATCCTGTCAAAGGTGATGTCCTATGATACTAAGCACAGCCTTAGCAAGAAAGGAATTAAAGGTAAAGGAGAAAATTCACGAAAATTTCTTTTGGGTTTTCAACAGAAGAGTATCTTTCAGCTTAATTTTTCAATATTCTAATACATCATAAACGCTATTTTACCTACACAAATTTGTTCTTCTCCAAAAAAAGGGATTTCAAAATGTACGTACTTTTGCTTCAGCGTCCGCTTAATTTCAGATTCAGATTTTTGCATCGATAGTTGTTACTATGCAAAAACGATCCAACCCACAGAATAATAATTTCGAGTTATTGGTGTTTGAAATTACTTAATAATTTTGACAACTCTCTTGCGCATTAAGCAATGAATCAACAGTCAATCGTAATCGATCTCGATAACTATTTCGAGAAATGCAAACAAAAACTTCATTATCTTTCTCGAAGTTATTTACGAATTCAGAAAACAAATCGTCCGCAAATTATTTTCTGGTATTATATCAGAAGTAAATAATACTTCTTTAATATAAATGGCATATTATATTTGTATTCACTTAGTAAATACGATTTTATTACGAATTATTGCCGATCGAGGAAAAATGAAGTAATCTTGAAATATTCTCGGTTCGGAAATTGTTTGTAATATCGAAATTTTGTATCAATGTTGGCAGGGTTATTACAATTCTATTACTTCCAAATAACACTGCACAAATTCTCTTACCTTTGCAGAAGAAATTCGCCATGAAATTAGCAACATTTATCTTTGCCTTGTAAAAATATTCATTATTCAAAATAAATGCTAGACTCAGAAAAAAAGCAATCATTTGCAGAAACATCAAAAACAAAACGCGAAAGTAAACGGGGCAGAACAACCATTCATTTCGTCCTGAAAGGATTAAGTGTTGACTATTTGTTCATTCTTTGTTCTTGCTATACAAAAAGGAAAGCACCAGGTTAAGTAATTTCCAGTATCTCACCGAAAAAATGGCGAAAAATTCGTAGCCGGTGTAGATTTCACGTCTAATTCAATTTGATATTTTACGGACCTTACATCTGATCCAACCCAAGCTGGCTGAACTTCTCACATTGAAAATTTTAATTGAATTTGAAAACATATTAAAGCTTGCGCGAAAAAAAGTTCTACTTGCGCCTCAAAGCGTAATTAAAAGAGAATTTTCCGCACCTCCTCTACTCATAAATTATTTTACTTTTTGCATGACGAAAACTGCGTCAGGTAATTGCTTATTTGCGTGTCACCGCCTAAAATTACTAAGGCCAGTGAAAGAAATCTTCAAAAGGCGTGTATGATAAGAAACCTATCAAATTTCCCAGAACCTTTAGAATTTTAAATAGTAATAAAATATCTGACACGCACCGTTGAATACTCCACGTGCTCAGAAGCCTGTAACTGTGTAATGCTGAATGTAATCTGAGATTAATATTATAAGGCATGACCTTTTTATATTTATGGGCGAACTCACTTGTTGGAATTTTTATTTTACTTCTACCTGTCTAACTTCTCTAGAATAAGGACACTTTTTGGATTCTGAGCACGAAACAAATATCTGCGAAGGTGTATTTTGAATTGAGTCATTATTTGTAAAGCAATCTTTTTAGGAAAACAAAAGCAAAGAAGCATACAAAAAAGCTGTTAAGTGATGCCGACTTTCTTGTACTAAATTCTGGAAAGGGAAACCATTTTTGAAGGACAAAACAGTTCTACAAGACGCTAGAGCTCTCTTCAAGTTCATCTCTGAAAAAGTAGTGACATCCAATATCTTGATAATACACTATTTGAATATTTACGAAATATGTACTCCCTTGGAGCTAATAAAATTGGATACTTCTTAATTTTTATGGTAACTTTGTTCTGAACTGAATAGTATTACATTTGCATTTATATCCCAGTTTTACTTAATTGCGAACATCACATTGACGTGCACTTGCTGACGTTCAAAGGAAGTAGTTTATGGTGTACCATCTATAAAGGGCGTCGATATTAGAATTTAACAGTGATCGATTTCGTTCATTTAAAATGCTCCGAAATATCTTAGCATCATCTGCATAACAGAGTATTTACGAGTAGCGTAAGATCAAGGTTAGGTCGTTATTGAAAATTATAAAAAGTAGCGGGCCCAGATGATTGCCCTGCGGTACAACAGACGAAAGCGAACTCATTGAGTGCGATAGCATAAAAAGGATTTCACCCAGTTGACAAAATTAGTAGGGCAACCAAGAAGCATTAGCTTGTAAAAAAGGATACTGTCAATCTGGTCGTGGGCTTTTCTAAAGTGATTAAAAATACAATCAACCTGAAACCTGTGTAGTAGTGTCGCAAATCAACGCTTAACAAATTTGCGAAATACAACAAAGATTCCGTTTTTATCCTGCGATTGCAGAGAGTTTAGACGCATCCGAAAAGTGTCACAAATTCGATAAATTAAACGAGTAACAGAGAACCGAAACAATAGAAGAACCACTTCCAAAACCATTTTTGCTCCGCG
Source organism: Leptarthrus brevirostris (assembly GCA_964036015.1). Taxonomy (NCBI): domain Eukaryota; kingdom Metazoa; phylum Arthropoda; class Insecta; order Diptera; family Asilidae; genus Leptarthrus; species Leptarthrus brevirostris. Next base: position 148,520,771 of record OZ038374.1, read on the forward strand.
CGCGTTGTTTATTTAAATGTTTCCAAGTAATCGCTGTAAAAGGATTCCATTTAGGGCGGAAACGAATTGATCGCGTAAATTAGAGTAAGCAATTCACCGCTCCTTGAAGAGCAAAACCTCCTCCACGTTTTTTTTTTTTAATTTTTCCGATACTTTGACGTCTTGTCAAGCCAGGGCTGATATGGTGAGTACCCATATGCCTTCGAAACGAACCTGTACTGAAAAAAACGTTCGCGTCGAAAACCGAACTCCAGTCGCAGCCCAAGAGCCAATCTTTAACTCTAGAAAACTCAGCCTTTTTAAAGGTATAACAATAATTATCATGCACAGAAGAAGTTAAAGTCATTGAATCAAAAGAAAAGACGACGTAGAGAGCCGGATGATAAGCGGATTCACACAGCAGAATATCAGAGCATCGGTTAACCAAGGTCCCAGATGGGCCAGAAAAGAACACCAAGTTCAGAAATCGTCCAAGCTCGCTAGACTACGCCAAGCCAGAGATAGGAGTACCCGCGAGGGAAGAAAAAAAGCTATCGTCCTCGCGTAAACATTCCAGCTGATATTAGGTATATTAAAATCTTATGGGTAAGAGGTCGTGTAAAGAACGATCTGTGCCATATAGATCATCAATACATGCGGTGAGTCGGTTGTAGATGTACGGAGCTGAGCAAGGGAGAACATACACCATGGCAATGTAGACGCTCTTGTGTGGGAACCTAAGAACAACCCAAAGAAATTACAGGTCATCAGCAATGTCCACCAGTCTACACGAGATGTCGCGACAAACAGCGGAAAGAATGCCCCCATTAACAGGCGCATCAAGAAGTGAAGCAATGGCAGGTCCCGATGGAAAACAGGAAATTCAAGGCTGACCAGCTAAGCACAAAGCAACAAAGCAACAAAGTTTTAGTAAGGCAAATCATGTCATTGCAAACACACAGCGTCGGATCTTTGTTAAAGTGATAGCCGCATTTTCAACGAAGATGATAGTAGCCTACTAGGAAGAAACTAATAGAGATGCCGTTACGTTTATGTATACGTTAATTTGCGTACATAGCCATAGTTTATCGTACATATGTGGCGTGGAACGAGGAAACGTACCTTACAGCACCAAAAATCGAATTTCAGGTTTTTAATGAACCTGCATGAAGAAAGTACGTAGAATCGAACGAGCATACCTTCAAGTTTGTGCGATAAAAATTGAAAAATCTATAGCGCATTTTGTAAAACCTATTTGAGAATACGAGCTTCGCGCGAGGGGAAAAGGTCCACTCCCTCCAGCCGGAGATAGACCATCGAAAGAAAAACGTGAAAATTTTTTTATCGAGTTCTCCTTTCGGTTTCGCGTTTCCATCGAAAACTTTTACTTTATTCCATATAGAGTTGAACTATTTGAATATGTGTTAGTTTTCTATATCCTCCTGCTTGCTCATTGTGTAATAATTTTAAAAACAATGGAAGTCGACATAGAACTTGCTCGAAAAGCTAAAAGGTGCTGTAAGGTACGTTTCCTCGTTCCACGCCACATATATTAAACAAAATCTCAATATTATCATCGATGCCGATCAGTGGGAGTGAACTGAAATCGAAATTATTTAGTCCAAGCACTAATTTGTTTTAGAATCTATATCGTGTTAATTGCTTCTTCAAAAGATATGCCTCCCAAACGTTCGCCACTTAGGAGATCACTAGCACACCACGTAGAAATAATCGAATTCGAGCTTCTCAAATATACGAGGGACGACAAGAGAGCAATGAAGCAGATCGTTTACGGATCGCTTATTCACGTGTATCAGATTCAGAAAACCAACATGCAGCGAGAATTGAAAGAGAACGTTCACGAGCTCTTCGATTCGATGTTGTTTTGAATCTTGCCGCATTTTAATATGATGTTAACTACGATTACAGTGTGAATATCCGCAAAATGGATAAGGTGTGGGAATCGCGGTGCACTTAAGTTCAACAATAAAACACCAGGAATGTGCTGCGCGAATGGCTAAGTTAAATCGCCGACATTGCATCCACCACCTGATCCATTGTTGTCACTGCTTTCGGGCAACTCACATGATTCTAAACACTTTTTACAGAACATTTGCAAATATAATTCACTGTTCAGCGATTCAAATGACATCTTTTGGAGCTGACATAGTTTTCCAAGATCAGTACACGCCTACTTTCAAAATTCAAGGAGAAATATATCACCGTGTATGTTTATTTTTACCGCTCAGTGATCAACGCTGTAATGTAATTCCAGGCACCAAACGCCACATTATATCCTATTTGCAAACATTTTCCCACCAACACAATGCATTGATTAAATTATTCAAAACTTCAATTGATAACTTGATGGCGGATAATTACGCAATTCAAATACGAGTCCACAAAACACCACTCGGACCTTCCATCAATGAAGTTGCGGTCTGTGGCAGCAACGCAATTGATGTTCAACAAGGTTAGATGAGGTAACTTATAACGAGTAACTAGCATGGGCGAGGCTATAATAACAGCAAAATACAAATAACTCAATCTCAAAATTATGATGTTATTTAAATCTGGGAGCATTTAAGATATGAAAATCTAAAAACATCCTTTTCATTTAAGTGGCGCATATAGGTCAAGTTCGAATAACAATGAATTGCACTAGACAGAAAATAGTCATTCCTATTTTTAAAAGTATTCTTCTGAAATTGCATTCTTGAAAAGTTTATCATTGTTTAGTTAAAAATAATATTCCCTAGAAGTGAATACGTTAAACATTGTTCCTTTAATGTTTTTCTTGCTCTAGTTCTAGTAGAATAATTGCACCTGATTCCACGGCAAGAATTAAAAGTGGACCGACAATTTACGGTGCATTCCGAACCACCAATATTTTTCGGTCATCTTCCAAGTTTTTTAGCGTTATCAAATGTTAGAAGAAAACAACCGGAGGAAAGTTAACCATTCACTTTTATAAAGCTACCACGCTATCATTTACAACACCGACGGCAATGCTTATCAATCAAGAATTCAACTCAAATGCAAGCTTACGCATAATTCGTGGAAGCTTTGCCCGAAAATGAAAACATAAAAAATGTGTGTGCTCCCCCTCGGAATTATTACGGTGGCGGGAAGAGAAAAAAAAGAGGATAGGGGGTCGAACCCTAGATTTTTAAAAGCAGAGTAATGAAGAAACCTTGGAAGACTTAAAGCAAGGATAGTCGATCTATAAGGCTCACAGTAAATTTTTCTTTAATAAATATCATTCACTTCTGTATGCAATCGAAAAAAAATATTTAAAAGGATGCTATTCGCCGCTACATGCGTCCCCCGTAAAACGATATCATCTTAATCCTAAGAATATACCCACAAATTATGGGGATCCTTTTTTGAAAGTCTTCAAGTGTTTTGATATATTTCGAAAAAGTTTTATAAACTAAAAGGGGATGGAAGAATTTCCACTATGCTATAGGCTTCGAAAACTGAAGAGCTCCTAAAATAAAATAAACTCAACGAGGGATGGCAAACAAAATTTCAAGGAGAAAATAGCTCAATTATGCTTCACGCTGACTTATACCCTTGTGTTACCACTCTATGTACCGCTTTCTCCTCCTAGAGGACAAATAATGTCAAGTCAATTTTATTTGAGGACAAGACACTTAGTTTTTCCCATTTTACAAACTCAAAAGTCCTCAACTTCGTAAATAGCAGAGGGCATTTCAATTAAATAAATTCACCATCGCCGCTTTTTGCTCAAGTTCCAGAGACATCTGTTGAAAGTCAATTTCAAGCAAATAGCACTTAAATTCAGTGGAAAAGCTTATTACCTATGGGAGTTTTTCCTCAGGTTTGTTTTTTTTTTCATTAATATTTTCGCAATTTAGCGAGGAAATGTTAGGCGTGCCAGGTAGAGTGCTTAAAGTAAATTTACACTTCCGTGCCTACCGAGCCGAGCCGCGTCTGAAGTGAACTTGGCATAGGCGCTTTCACTTACGGTGGCATATTTTGCATTGAGACTTAATACGTGAATTAGAGAAAATTAGGGGAGCCCCACTGAAGAAAAGGAGAGAAAATAAAACATGTCTAACTCAGCGCTTTTGTAGTCGGTCTCTTATGTGTTTGCAAAAACTATGCCGTCGCACGGGTATATCCTTGGCTGCCTGCAACCGTTATTAGTGTGTTTTGGAGTCCCTTTTATAATAACTGGATTAAAAATTCGCATATAAAATAAGAGGAACAATAAACAAGGGAAATTTACCTTAATTAAGTCACAGGAATTTTATACGCACGAGACGTTGGGGTGACAACATGTCCTGAAAAATGCAAATGGAAAAATCACTCTGCTGGAATTTTTAAAATAAATTCCGGTTAAGGATACAGAATTTCACTGTCCCTTTATGAATGTCAATTCGAATTCCGCAACTTTAATTAATAAATGAATTTTCCAATATGAGCAGAATAGACATAATGCAATGTATTCTTAGTATTTCTCTATCTATAGTTTAGAAGACGAAGCTTCTATCATGGCCTAGAATAATTTTAATAAATTTTTTTATTATTATTATTATTTTCTGTGTATCATCCATCATAAGGGTTGCAGGTTGAATTCGCACCAATTTCGCCTTTCTGCTAACAATAGATAACGTTAAAAGGGCACTAGAGGTCGCAGAGTAGTTTTGGTGGTTCGGTATCCACCTTGTATTGTATGTTTACTTGCAATCGTTGTCATACAATCGGATGAAATTTTTCGTAAGCCCTATTTCCCGCAAGGGGTTATGGAAATCCATCAAAGTTTACTACCTCCGAGTTTTTTTATTTACACTGCGTAGGAAAGCGTGTGGTACCTACTCTGTCTGAATCCAAATACAAATAATTGATTACAATTACTGATCTGATTCAATTAGAAATAATTGAGAGTCGTTTAATTTAAGGTAGATTCACGTGCATTTAAGTTTGACTTGCTTAAACACAAGTATACGGGTACAAGGGCACCGGAACATACCCGAGTACTCGTATGAATATAGGTACCGAGATATATAACAATAAAATACGTGGATTGAAAGCAACAGCAAATTTTAAACTATAACTACAGGGCTTGAAGAGTATTGTCCGTGGTTCGGGTTCTACCTTAAATTGAAGGCCCTCTTGCAATCGTCGTCTCGAATCGGTAAAATTCTTCAAGAACGCACATTTTAAGAATTATGTGTCGCATACATGTTGTGTGCACGTATTTTAACTTTATTGCACAATTATTAATTGAAATTTTACCTTTTATCTGCTGGGATGCCATCAGAACCGCTCGAGAAGCTACATATATGCCAAGTTTGAGATGTGCTTTAAAATAAGTTTGTCAATCACAAGGTCTTTAGATGCTAGATAGGTCGGTGAAGGCCTAAAATTCTTAATACCAACATCACAGTCTTTATTTAAAATTATAGTTCTAAAATATTCACCAAAGAGGTTGGCAGTCGACAGATAATCATTACTCTCGAACTCACCAAGCAAAAGAGTGGACGTTTATTCATCACATTTACGATTTGAATTAATAAATCTCCAGAGCTTCTTCGGCTCAGCATGCAGAGATATACTAATTTTTTCAAATTGTCGTTATATGATGCTTTAAGAGTAGAAACGAATTCGTTTCGCAACAATGAAGAAGTACAGTAGTCAGCATCATTCCTCGAGGAGCACAACATTTACCAAGCCTTGGTTTTTAGATTTTTAAATGTCTAAACGCATCATAAGTTAAGAGTAATAAAACAAAAATTGGCTTACACCAATCAATAACTTTAGATAATAGGAACAAATTAAATTAATATTTAAACAAATTGAACCGACATCACAAAAAGCACTTAAAAGCATAAAATAATTTTTAATTTTATATCTATTACGACATTTTGAAATCGGTGCAAATTAAACAACTACAACAAAAGAATTTAATCGTCCTTCCTTATGATTCCGTGAGCTGAAACGTTGAAGTAATTTTATATAATATCTTTGATTGTGGTTGGGTAGTAGTTTTGTTAGGTTTTTGCACCGACTTTAAAATGTTGTTACAGATATAAAATTAGAAATTATTTTACGGTTTTGAGCGCTTTTTGTGAAGTCCAACTTTTCTTCTGATTTTTTTACTTTTTAGTGTTTTCATATATACGACTCGAAAAATGCTGCTCGTACGAATATAGCAATTTCAACAGTTGCAGAGGCAGTGCACTCTATAGAAATGAAACATAATTAATTAAATCCGCAACATATAACGAAATTAGTCATAGTTACCCTTTCATACCCAACTTTAATTCCTACCATGGCACTAGTGTGCCACTACAGCCAGAGAATGAATCGTGATAGTCAAAGAAGAAAGAGTAATCACTCTATGTATAGGTACAAAATTTAAGTGCCCTGTAAGCAAAACTAAGAGAATAGTTTATTATTGTGAGTAATATTTAGCTAAGTAGTACTTGTAAACCAAAAAATTTACTTTTAACTTTTTATTTTTTCAAATTAACCACAAATGAAAGCTTGTTTCTTAAAAACCTTTTTTTGCTTTATTTTAATTTTACTGTTTTTTAGTTTTATATTCATTCCGTCGACCTTACTTAAAAATCTAAAAAGAACCGAAATCTTGAAGCGTCCGCAGATATAGAATGACGTCACATAATTTACCGTAAAAAGGGGTTGTTAAGAAAACAATCTTCATAGTCATGCAAATTTGACCCAAACATACTAACTAACTTACTAACTTATAGGTGAAGTTAAATAAAAGCTTGTAAAGCGTCCGCCATATTGGATATAGAATGACATCACATAGCTTGTAGTATTCCACCCGTCGAATCCTTTCGATTTATACCCATGTCAAGGGCGTTGTAAAGTAAAAGGTAATCCGCCATCAATTTATACTTCCCTCTCTAGAAAACGCTTGTGGGCTTCTCCCAATTCGAGACAACGATTGGAACTGCATCTACAATTTAAGGTAAATTTCCACCAACTGACAACTGACAACCCCTAATGGCCTTTTTTATCGTAATCTGCTCTTAGCATCAACAACCACATGTATGTCGACTAAGGAGGGGTTCGAACTTTGATCCTCCGGGATGGAAGGCCAGCTTACGTAAAATTAAAAGAAAATTTGTTATGTCTAATATTAAATGTCTTGAACTAAGTTCGCCCATAACAGGCCATTCATTTGCTTCACTCAATTTATAACTGACAAACGTGTATATTGAGTCACCACGGCACTTATTTCTGGCAAATATAACTGCTGCATCAAACTACGACATCTGAAGATTTCCTCTAAAGACAAGTCTTATGAAAACCGAATATTAATGATTCAAAGGTAGCATGGCTTCACTTTGCAGGCAAATTATATTGGCTAGGATACAAAAAAAAAATGGACAAGTTCCAAATAAATGTGTCGTAATTGGTCTGTTTTTCTATCGATTTGGTCGACTTACATCACCACAAAAAATATTTGGACGAGCCCAGAATTAAGACAATTTTCTCCCAATTTCGTTGACATTCCTTACGTAATATGAACATGAGTCGTATATGGGTATAAAACGATTCGCAGACGATGTGCCTTGTTTTAATGAAGTACAATGTGAGGTTTATTAAAACAAATTGCATATACCCAATACTTTTAAACAACAAGTCTAAACCGCGCTTATGGGAATTATAACCCTAACCATATCCCATTTCACCCACTCGAGTTTTTTTTTATTTTTTAGCTTTCAGAGTGTGGATCAACCAATCAATTAGCTCTGTAGTCGTGTTTATTGCTTTCTTTCATCCACTACTTTGTTCTATTCATAATGGAGCAGGTCTCAATCAATCCCCATTTCATTTCTATTGTTATAAATTCTAAATTGCAAAATCATAATCTCACTTCATCGGATTTTTGAATTTCTCTAGAGAAATAAGATAATAACGATATTAAATCAGACACTGATTTAGTCAAACTGAGTCTATTAATTTAATTTTAATTTATTCTTTTAATTTGTTTGTCGTGCACGTTCTAGGACTTCTAATGACTTCACAAATATTTTTCTTAGACACAAAATTAAGAGACCTGCAACAATGATTCCTGAATATTTGAAATTGAAAATTATGGTCAGTACACCGAAAAATTGTTTTAACTTACCTTAGCCTAAGTGTAAAGGTCAAAACCCAATGGCAGTTTCGACTTTGGCTTCGAATTCGGATTTCATATAACCATCAGCGTCGTCATGGACATAATAAAGAAGAAGAATTTCTTTTGAAAAAGTAAAAGTGTTAGCATTTACATAAAATGGATAGAGGTGATATAATTCAATTCGATATAAAAAAAATTTAAAACATTTATTACCGCACGCTCAAATTTCAAGTAAGAATTCCATTTCGTCAGATTTGTTTCCAAATTTTTCCTTTTCCTGCTTTTACAAAATGCACAAGTTTACACGCCTCAACTCAGTTAATTTCTCCTCCATTATTAAACAACAATTTCCGCTTCAAATATCAAATCTCAATTGATACAGGCTTCTGCTTCGTCATCGGACTGAAAACCGAAACCGTAATTAGGTTTTACAGCCCTTCCATGCTCATGTTTGAATTTGACAGCAATTGGTTCGAATCCTGAAATCCAAATGATCACAATTAAACATCGTTAGACATATTTAAGTGGTGCTGAAGAGCGCAAACATAATGAGCAACGCTAGGCGTAATATCCAGGGTAATATAGATGAATTGTCTCCTCTTTCTCTCACATTACCAAACGGAATACAACACATTACGAAATCATTTCGGTGCTTATTGCTCATTGTATTTTTCTCTCATCTCTACCTCTGATATTCATAATATGAAAATATTATGTTAAAACAATGGAAACCAAAAAGGAGGTTGTTTTGAGTATGCATTTAAGACTGCATAAAAATTAATTGGAAATTTCTGCAACAAAAGCATAACGATATGGAGAAGCCGGAAGTGCCAACGGTTAGAACAGAAACACTTATTAACACCCTCTACCTAGTCCGGTTCTACGCCAACGCCTTCAACTGTGGGTATGATTTGTTGATCTAAGTCCCTTCCCTCTCTACGGAAATTGTCCACGTATTGTGCGCAAGTCCAATTCAATGTCTTCCGTGGCTCGCGTAATGGTTGCAATCTAGTCTAGAGCCTGTTGGCACTTTTCTCAGTGTGTAGCCTATCCACAGACACTTTCGTCTTCGAACAATTATGGCTATACCGTCTTGGACTGTGAATCTATATAGTTCTTCGTTTGACAGGTCACTTTACATGTAGAATAACGGCACAACAAAACAAATTTTGACGTTCAATTCAAAGATCCGGATTTTTGTGCGTCTGGAGATGTTTTTATTGCGGCATATCTCAGCAAAAGTATTAAATACAACTCGAGCCTGGCTCATGCGAGCCTATACATCAGCTTCAGCTCCGCGATCTGCTTTAACTATACTTCCAAAATAACAAAATTTGTCGAAATGTTTTATTTAGTGCTCTTAAAGATAAATTTCATTTTGTCTCCTTGCATCCAAGTTTATAAATTTGGTTTTAATAGTATTGCGCCTAAGCCCTGCTTTGCGACCACTTCTAATCAGGGCTTCGGTGCTGCGCAATACGTTTTTCTGAACAATCAGCAAAAGCAAAGGTGATAGCAATTAAGTTATAGTGATCAGAAAGTTTTGTTTTTGTTTTAATCGTTTCAGCTGGTCGACATAAGCAAATTGTCTTAATTAAAAGTTTTCGTATGACATATTTTGACCTTTACCGCTTACACCGCGAGAACAATAATAGTGAACTCATTTTCAATCACAATTATTTACTGCACTGTTCAATTCATTCTACACAATTTCCTTTATAATTTTATTCACAATACGATATATTGGTATATAGTATAACCTTACTTATTTAAACTTATCACATAATTACATAACTCTTCGGAGCAGCACATGTAAATTCATCGCAGTCTAAATTTCGACTGGACTGGATTAACCAGGCTGCTACTCAGCCCTATTTTAGCTTAATTCTAGAAACTTCAGCCACTTTGTTCTAGATATTTCCATCCTACATTTTCACCTCACTTATTCAGCAGACAATAGAAAATGTCAATATTAAAACTCGTTCTTAGGAGAGGAAAATTGAATAAATTATTTTGAAAAAATACTATATTAATTATAATAATAATAACTGACAATAATTTAAAAAATTGTTTAAAAAAATTTTGTGAAATATTTTTATAAGAAATTAATAACGAAAGCTTTTCATAAAGATTTTTTAATGAAATCGACAGTTTCCAAAAACTGTTAAACGGCCCTCATCATTGTTTATAAAAATGTAAGTAATTATAATTTTAGAACCAAAGCTATCGGTATTTTTTAGTTTTCAATGCTCTTTTATTGGTGGGAATTAATTCAAATACTTATATTTTCTTCAAACATTTTAAATTATCCAAAAAAAATTTAAACAGTTTTTTTAAATCGTTATACCGGCCAAACTGTACAATGATAGGTAAAAAAACTGTTGGCAAAATAATGTTAATTAGTAAAAATATTAAAAAATTACATATTTTCTATTTTTCTGATTTATGAAGATAAACTAAGGTTAAGTTTCTACAATATGAGTTTAATTTGCACCGACTTCCAAATTTCGCAATAGATATAAAATTAAAAATTATTATTTTGTTGTGCTTTTTGTGAAGTCGGTAAAATTTTTTTTTTAACTATTTTATTTTTCAATTTTTAGTGTCGTCTACTCTGTATAACAGAAAAAGAACCATCCAAATCGGTCCACGCGTTAAAAAGTTAGGTTCAACCCCCTAACCCGGCCTCCCCCATCCCATCCTACCAAAATGTTTTTTTCTCGTGGTATCAATCGGGGCACATACTCTACCCAACAGACAAAGAATCATCGAAATTGGTCCAAGCGTTACGAAATTAGACTACCCCTCCCCCTTCCCCTTCCCACACCAATAGAACCAAATTATCCTCCTATAAGCAATGGGGGATCATACTCTATACAACAGAACAGCAAAAGAACCATCCAAATTGGTTCACGAGTTATGAAGTTAGATTAGAATACCCCCCCCCCTCCCCCACCCTAGGCCAAATATTTTTTCTCCTATTAGCAAGGGGAGATCACACTCTGTACAACAAAAAATGAACTATCCAAATCGGTCCACGCGTTACAAAGTTCGGTTTCACCCCCACCCTCCACCCCAACCCCACCAATCGGTGAACATACTCTACCTAACAAAAAAGAATAATCAAAATTAATTCATAATTGGCGGAATGATCACGTAACAAACATACAAAAAAAAACATATAGTCGAATTGAGAACCTCCTCCTTTTTTGAAGTCGGTTAAAAATGTTTTGTATCCTTAATTACAAAATTAAATTCTGAAATGAAAAAATTCGACAGAAATAACACCTTTATATTGACTTCTTTGCAACAGTAGCAGAAAATGAAATCAATTTCAGGCTCAAGAGCCCCTTTCTCAAGATATGTACTTGAAAGTTAGAGAGAGTTATTCCTTAATTACATTTTGTTTTATCAAATCCTCTTATTGCAGGATTTAGGAATTACCTCAATTTATGACTTTATAAGGAATAAAGGGAGATTAATGGTTCTGCCAAGTGCTTATAAAACTGAAATCCGAAAAATATTGCTCGCAAAACCAACAGATACGTAGAGCTTAGGTGTGCTTTGTTAACCGTATAAGAATGGTATAGATCAAATTCTGTCTGTAAAGCGTTACACCCACTGACTTAATGCCTGTTGAAGTTTCTCTTTTCACACCTAAATATGTGTTTCGGAAAGATATCTTGTTGTTACTGCCTGGACAAGTAATCCCTGAAGGAATTTAACAAAATATTGAAGAGTAAAACAAACTGTGGAATCTGCGGAACATATTTTACGAAACTTTATCACTGACAATTTGTCATTTTCGGGAAGATAGATGTTTTTTTTGTACTAAACTCAGGCTACACTAATAAATAAAATTTAAACTATTCGAATAAGTGCACGAATCTCTAAAATAAAAAAGTAATCTCAAGTCAATTTGCTCCTTCTCCTTGATCTAATATTTTACGTTTTCTAGCGTAAATGAAATTTCGTATGCAATTTTGCTTCATCCTCAATGGAAAACCCCAGCACGCAGACCCTAAGCTTGGCAAAATTACACCATAAATTGGCATAACATCATTAATACGCAATGAAAGCGGCTGGCTCTTGTATATTAATCCAATCGATAACTTTAAGGTCTAGGTTGAGAAACTCCCAGGTGGCTCTAAATGGTGAAGCACAAATGCGATTAAAGCGGCTAATCAATAGCTGAAACCTTATATGTATATCCTGAGAAACATTTTGTGCGTATGTTTTCCATTAGGGTGATACCACAGGCTGCTTACAAGGAAAGTTTGAATAATCTATTTGTTTTTAAGGTCGTTTCACAAAAACTTAATGGCTTTCAAATTGGCGACAAAGTCAATTTATTTTTGAATTTAAAAACGCTTAGCTGAAATTGATGTTATTTCGCCTTTAGGAATTTCAATAGCAAAAACGCACTACCAAAACTGGCACATATTGCCCTAAGAAATGATCCACCAATAAACACACCAGACCAACATAGTTTCTTTTAGTCATGCACCGTTTGCACATTTCTGCTTCTCAGTATTGCACTGATGAGCAGAAGTGCGGCATCTGCTACTTGAAAATTTTTGAAATAATTACTCATTTAAATTAACAATTTGGGAACCGTATTCCACGTTCGCTGCATTTTCTATTGTTTATCTAAGAGAACACGCACAAATTAAAAGTTGTATTGTAGTATTACAGCTGATGGCACAAGTTATACTTTTCCTTTTTTAACTGTTGAACAAAATTTTAAAAGTCCCTATGGTAAGAGTACGTTATCTCTCGCTCTCATTCTAAAAAGTCGGCCTAGCTAGGACACTGACACAACAAACGTGCCAATGAAATTTCATTTTACCTGAACATAACCGGATTTCCCTCTCAGATAACCTGTTTACTAACTGACTTTAACGTGGTTTTTCTGACGGAGAGCTGTTGCAGTCTTCAGTTGGGAATATTGTGATGGTCTTGGCTTGTCAAAGATCTTAGATGGCTATCACTATAGCATCATTGTTTTTCCAAACGTTGATCACACTATTCATTGGTTTCGTATCTTGGTCGTTAGATGCCACGTTGCCAGATGTGATCCAGTCGCTGAATTCGCTATGCCGTGGTTTTTGATACGATTTAGTGTGTTGTACAACGTTTTTTCCAACGTTGATCATGCTATTTATTACTACTTTAGTACGTTGCGCATATCATCTAGCCGCTAAGAAAGCTCTTCGGCAGATTCAACTGCAATTAGTAGTTTCGATGTTTAACGTTTCAGCGAGGCTAACATTATCATCAGCGCTCCGACAAGATTGGTGGAGTTGTTAAAATTCATATTGCATCTGTTCTTACACTGCAGTTTTATGCAAATCAGACCAGTGATGGGTCTATTCTGCCATATAGTTTCACCGTAATCCAACCGCCTTAATTATCTGCTCTCATAGTCATCCTTATACCTTAATGATCCTCAGTACGCCTTTGAGCTCTATGCTCCGCAGCTTAGTTAGCGCCGAGACGAAGATTTCCTCCAAATCTCTACAGCTCCGAAAGAAATCATGTGTATCTGACATGATTGCCTATGGTCCAGTGTCCCATTAAAACCCCTTCTAGGTCCCTGCCTTCGGTTCTGTTGCCACTAAGAAATACCCTGGTTTTTACCTTACTTTAGTCAGTTTACAGCTGTCGGCTAATGCAGCATGTATGCCGGTTAGCCTACCATGGCGTGGTTATCGTACCACCACCGTCAATGTGTACTGCAAATTAGACGACGTCGTCGCTTTTCCAAACGTTGATTACGATGATCATTTTTTCACCGGCTAGCCTTTGGGTATCCCGTTGCCGGATGGCTGGACAAAATCGCTGGCCGCTCCAATAAAGGACATTTTCTAGCCAATGTTAAGAGATATTATACATATTTGGATTACATAATTCTTGCAGTTATGTAGTTTCTATGTCTTGTTGTGGCATTACAATTCATCCTAGCATTTTTCGCGTTTTGAACAATTCATGTTAATAATAATTGACTGTTTGAGTACTTCGAGTTAACAAAATTAAGCAGATTCAATTATGGATCTTGTTATATTCCCACGCCTACACAGAATTTTAAGATCGAATTTCTGATGTTTAAGAATTTACATAAATTCAATATTAACTTAAATATTTCTTTTTCTTTTCAGATAATCGAAAGCAAATGAATTCATCAAAGAAGGAGTGTAATTCGTCATTGTCGTGTTGATATTCATTTCGCGAAAGTATTCGTTAACGCTTTTTTTGATGTTTAGCTCGTGTTCGTCAGTTTAAATCGCAAACATAATATTTTAAAATGAGAAAAGTAATATTTTTCCTATTGTATTTCGGATTATATGCAATAACAATTGGTGGCCAAATGAACAGTGATCCAGCGCCGGGGCGGTCTCCAGGTCCTCCTGGAATTAACACAATGCAAGAGAATCACGGAACCATCGATGATTCTCGGACAGTACTTTTGACCAAAGACGACAATTTCCCAGAAAGAAATGTCGATAACAAAGATGTCACTCAAAAGAGTGAAAATTACAAGAATCAAGTGAAATTTTACAATTTAGGCACTGACTACCACGAAGTGAAACAGGAAACACGTGCCACTCACGACTTTCTGAAAGACGATAACGATAATCCGGTCCAGTTTTCTGGCAATGGTGATGAAGGTGAACGACCACCAGAGCATCTATCCGACTATAAAAACCAGTTCAGTTCTACTACAGACGGTGATATTAGTTCGATGTGTGAAAATGAGTTAATCAATTACCTTAGGGCAAGTGACAGAATAGCACTTCTGGACCCAGGCGAACATCCTGGCGAAAATGTTTTTAGTGGAAGTGAAAAGGTTCTCCCCTTCAACATCAACCTCGCCCTAACGCATGAGATATTCGACACCCAGGACCAAATTTCCTGCGGCCTTATGTACAAGGGTAAGTTTACACAATGTAGCTTTACTCTTATTTCTTCGGTTCATTTAGGAAAAGTTACCAATTTATAGTTCTCTGCCGGATATCTAGCCTTTTCTCCCATGACGATGTTTTAGCAGAAAGGAAAACAACTCCGGGTCAGAAGGTAAAGAAAACTTTATGGCAAGTGGAATATGATTCTGAGACTGTTCTTTAGACAAAGCACCATATCTTATTCACTTCTGAAATGAGACCGATACCAGCTTGGGTTGATGTTGTGGCCCTCTGTACTTGTTCAATTATTCGATTAGTCCGTCCGTCACATTGTGAATTAAACAGGAGAACATTGCTGATTAATGTTATAAGATTTTTTATCTAAATTGTCTGGAAAAGAGATTGCTAACTTGGTTTGCACTTTGAATCAACATGCAAGCCGTATTCTTTATCATCATCATGCCGACATATGCGATAATTAAAAAAAAAAAAATATTTATTTCTTTGATGGACTACCCTAAAAAAATGCTTTAATTCCATTTGGGTAGACTAACCTTATGCTAATTTTCTACCTGAAATTTAAAACCTTTTCGTAACTTAGGTACCTACGTTACTGCAAAATTATGAAAAACGTAAGCAAAATTGTCCGCCTAACCTGGACACGGTGGAAGGCACCGAAAAACGCCAGGAATGCAGGGCGACGTTATAGGCAGGTACGAACGACATCACGTTAACATAACGATACTAAATAAAAGTCATTTTAAAACGAACACATTTGCTGTGGAAAATCATCATTTTCCCGCCTTATCAACACATGGGAAGTTTGCATATTCGCTCTAGAAGGACACTGCAAAGGCAGGCTTCTCCTAGTTTGAGCACTTAGCACGTCAATGAATTTCATTATTTCATTAGTTTTGCTTGGATAAAATTTCATTTTCTGTCGTGGTTAGTATTTCCGTAGACAGTGTTCCTACAGAAGTTGGAACGGAGCTATTTCGTTAAAGATTCAGGAAAATTTCACATGTTGGATAATTAAAACAATTAACTCACGCCTGCATAAATTATAAGAAAGTTTGTATTCACGAAGAGAAATTGCAGGCTTCGTGTGGTTAACATTTTGATAGTCTTCAGATACTCTGGAAATCTTAAATTTGTAGTATTTCTTAAATAAGTTTTATGATGTGCAAATATGAATAAAACCCCAGAAGTAGGCACCACTGAACAGGCAGGCTCCAGAAGTGTCTATCAGATGCAAAAGAGGCCTTTGTCATTTGGATTTCTCGCTGATTGTTCCTTTTGATTCTGCATTAAAAATAATCCCAGTTTATGGTTCTGGTAAGTCAGACTATCAAAAGCTTATAAGAAATTAAATTTTCAGTCCAATATCGTATTGAACAAATTTTGCATCTGATAGATACAGATTGGAGCCAGCATGGGATCCAATGGAGATGCGGAATTTTACGACCGCATCACTCATACGCTTTCCGACATTTCTTACGACCTATTAAATGCATATTATACACCTCATTAATCCTGCTTAAATTGCTCAATCTGTGTACGCTAAACCGCCATCTTTTTTAAACTGTCACTGCCACTGATTTCTTCTCTTCCTAAAACTCTACTTTTAACTCCTTTAACTTCGATTTCTGCAAGTCGACGGTGGAATAAGTGATAACGTGTTCCCCTTAAAATCCCGAGGTCCCAGGTTCGAATTCCACCGGCTGCGACACATGGTTGTTTTCTGTTGAAAGCAGATAACAACAAAAGGCAATTGGGGATTGCAGAGTAATGGCAGTGGTTCGGAATCCACTTTAAATTGTAGACCTACCTGCAATCGTTGTCTCGAATAGGGGCACCAGAGATACCGAACCAGGGGTTACGAGAACTAGAGAGAGAGGGAATTCCGATTCCAGCTGGATCGCTGCCGGTGGAGCTCGAACCTCGGACCACCAAGCTTCCCGGGTTCGAGAATCGGTCTCCCCGTGGGTTTTTAAAAATAGAATTAAAAGTCCACCCTTTGTTGCGTTAGCATGGCTTTGTTCGGAAGGGAATAAGATAAAGTGACTGAGGAAACTTTAAAGCCTTATTTTTGCATTGATGCGAGCTAGACATGAGCTCAAAGACGGGAGCTCATGTCTAGCTCGCATCAATGCAAAAATAAAGCTCTCAAGTTTCCTCAGTCCCTTTACCTTATTCCCTTCCGAACAAGGCCATGCTAACGCAACAAAGGGTTTGACTAGATCGTAAAAAAAACTTATCACTTATCCAACGACTGTACAGCTCCTTAGCTCACATTCCACCTTGGCAGTTGATCAATTCTACTCTGCTCTGCAGATCTTCATTTAGACTACAGCTTGACGAATTATCTGCTCTACAGATCCTCTAAGATTTCTATTCTTCTTTTAGCTCTTCGACTATTTCAGTTCTATCTTTTACTTTGCTCTGTCGCTTCAGCTCCGCAAAAGGCGATTGCAGTTGTCACTTTAACATTGCTCTCCTGTTGACGTTGCTGTAGTAAAGCATTTTTCCTTTTCCTTCAGGTCTCTGATCTTAAGGTTAAGTAAGGTTGTGTTACCACATCTGTAGGACCACAGTAGAATATTAGAATATTAAAGTTTAACAACAGGGCCAATCGTATAAAATATTTTCCGAAGAAGCTCTCTTGCAGTTGAGAATATTGGGCATGATTTTGCCCACGAGCTTTTCGGGGAGAAACCTTCGCGACATTTTTTATGTCCTTATTATTTCTAGCTTCCTGAGCTTCCTCGAAAAAGCATACCAATTAGTTAAACAGTTATTTTATGCAATAAAGTAGGTATGTAGTTCTAAGGATACAATTTGACAACCATTTTTGCAGTTTCAAAAGAATAACTCTGCATTAATAGCATGCTCAAAGTTAAAATAATTTCAAATCTACGTTTAATTTTTACATCAACTCAGCAAATGTCAGCAACAATACATCATTGCTGCTACCATATCCAGGCTTTGTTACGATTTTCTTTCATTCCGGAGGAGTCGCCTGCCATTATTGCATATCTAACTTATACGCAATGTGAAGTAAACACTCCAATGACATAATCAATATATGAGTGTTGAGAGACCAACCTTGAAAACCGAATTGTCAACTGGTCACGACGCAGCATAATCAATTTTGTTAAACATTGAGGATGTAAAACCACAGAGGTAGCATTTTTGTGCTGAGGTGGCATATGTAGGGATAGCACACTTTACTATCACAGTAAAATTCATGTCGTGGCTGAAGGCAACATATATACCAGTTATGTATATGAATAGCGGAAGGCCTTAGCTCCTTTTTGTGACGCTCAATATTCTTCATCGCTTCTATAGTAGATTTTGATTTTTCATAAACGTATTCTATGCTAATTAGTCTTTCTTTGCCTTCTGCAACCGACTAATCCTTTCTTCTACGTAATTTATATCTGACAAAAATATTTCACTGCGCATCTTCTATAAGAGGGAACGTCAACGAGAACAAGTTTTGAAGGCAATTGAGTCTCCCATAGCTTAAGCAACTAAATCCTGAGAATTACAAAGTTTCTGCCATAAATCCAACTCGAGTTAAAGCAGACTACGTGACAGTCAACAGTTAATTCGAGCCATTTACCATTGTTCAAACGCTCTATCCATGCAAAGAGCTTCAGTGCACTTCCTTAGCGTTGCGGAACTGGGTAACTGGAGATCAATAAAAGGTCAATCATCAGGAAATGGGTGCAAAGCCACCGAGGGTTGCAGTACATTTTTACAATTAAAATATGTACGAATTGCAGATAAAACACTTCCTAGTTAATACGATGTCTTTCCAATTTATTTACATTTCGGTTAATTGCATGGACCCCGAATAAGGTCCTTTCGGTCTGAAACGAGACACGCATTGGCTCAATATTTAACAAGTCCTGGCGAAGCTCATATTCCTGAAATGTAGTTGGAACCTCTGACCTTTCAATGTTAGCAAAAAGTGTTCACTCGCTCTGTATACATTTGCCTTTAAGAGTGCCTTTAAGACTGTGTTAGACCCCCTTGTCCGCCTTTCACTCGCCCATTTCTGCTAAGTAACGGGATTTACTTGCTAATCAAAGTGTTTACTTCAATTTCCCAAAGGATATTTCAGAAGACAAGGTCTTGTTTACTCTGGCAGAAATAAAGTCACTTTAAACCTACAAGGCGACATCCAAAGGCCTTATAAGCACGCGATAAAATCTGAATATTGCTAGTTTATATTACGACGCTAAGGCTTGCAGATCCTCTATTTGTTTTGCAATAGTATCCGGACACATATCGATTTAGTTTTTAGCTTTGACTAACTGCCATACCATTGGCCAGTAAATTTCACTAAATTTGGCAAGCTTTTGAGTCACTTGGCAACGTTTACGTAAATTCGAGCATAACAACATCAACGGCTCGAAACCTAACCGAAGGCTTCTGTCGTCTTTAAGAAAAATTTCGTCGGTAAATGTAATTCAGAAGTTTCCTGAGCAAATTATTCAAGAAAATAGAGTTGAAAAGGAAAAGCACTTTGATAGCTTTCATAGGAGGTGCAAATAGCCTGGGCGGAGATGAATATCAATGAGTGTTAAATAAAAAGTTTGTAAATGCAAATTAAATTTGCATAAAGGGTTCGAAGTTTCCTAAACCAATTGCCTTAAAAATGGTGTAGCTGGTCCGATTATTTCCTCGGCCGATAACTTACTTATCCCAACAAAGTGGAGCGTCTTCCAGCAGATACCAACTGTAAGCAGCCCTAAGTTAATACATTTGTCACTCAATTGATTGTTAAGGCGTGTTTTACTGGCTGAGACGATAGCATAAAAATCACTTCTAGAAGCCGAAAGGTTTTGAAAACGTTCTTTAGAACTTTTCCTCGCAGGAAAAGAAGGATTAATTCGGAGTATTAGACTAAAATTAAGTAAAAATTACTAATTTATGCTCACTGCTCATAAAATGGGCAAAAACACGAAATGCTACCGTGTGTGATATATGGTCTATTCTAGTCAAACAAGATTCTTGATATTTCGTATTACACCAAAATAAGGGATCTACTATACTACATATATATAATTACAATGAAAATTGCTATAACTGTGAGATTTTCTTTTTAGCAATAAACTCTCTGGTTCCTTTAACCCGTTGTGGAACATAGGGCGTCTATTACACCGATTTTCCACATGGTCCCGTTCTGCGCCAACTGTGGCCACAATTTGTTGATCTGCGTACTTTCCCTCTCGACGTATCTTCTCCATGTGTTGCACGATCGTCCAATTCGGCGTCTTCCTTGGATTCCGCCGGGAATCCAATCTATTGCTTAGTGCGTGGCCTATCCATTCTCACTTTCGCCTGAGAATACTAGTGTCTATTCCGTCTTGGCCTGTAAGTCTTCGTAGCTTTTTGTTAATAATGAACCCCGGCCAATGGATGTTAAGGATGCGGCGGAGACACCGATTAACAAAGGCTTGTAGCTTAGATGTTATTTACAGCCGTACAACAGAACACATTTTACGTTCGACTCGAAGATCCAGAGTTTTGTGCATCTGCAGATATTGTTATTGCGCCAGATCTCAGCAAGAGTATTAAATGCAACTCGATTCTTATTAAAGCGAGCTGTACATCAGCTTCAGCTCCGCCGTCCGCTATAAATATGCTTCTGAGAAAGCAAAATTTATCCAGTTGCTCTATTTGCTGCTCTTCCAGATAAATTTCCTTAAGCCCTACTCTGCGACCTTCTCTGCTTAAAGCTTTGGACATTTGGGCTACATGACTTAATTTGTTGGATAGAAGGCATACATCGTCGACAAATTCCAGGTGCGTAAGGTGATTAAAGAGTTTCCATCTAATCCCTCCCTGGGTGGTAGTCTAGGGCGGTGCACATTACATAATCAATGACGATCGAGAAAAGCAAAGGTGACAGTATGCATCCTTGTCTTACTCCATTCAGTACTTTGAAGAGCTCCCACAGTTTTCCATTGTTTTGGACGTGACATTGGGCTCCTGAGTAGGACTTCCTTATGATGGTGATAATTTTTTCTGGAATGCCTCTCCAACGTAAAGCAGCCCATATATATAATCGAGATCGACGCTGTCAAACACCTTCTGAAAATCGACGAACATTAGATGTAAAGGGGACCTCCATTCGGCGGGTTGCTCGATGATGATTCAGAGGGTGTTGATGTGATTGCTGCAGGAGAAACCCTCTCGAAAGCCTCATCGCTCAGAGTACGCCCGATTATATTCTTGATTCGCCTTAAGATGATTTTAGCGATCAATTTGGAGACTGCAGTTAAAAAACAAATACCACGCCAATTGCTACAACTTCTCAGGTCGCCTTTTTGGAAATCTTCGCAATTACGTCTGTTTTCCATTCACTGGGATAGGTCTCGGTGTACCAACATTCCTGGATTACGGGGAGAAGAATATCAGCCGCAGCAATGGGATCCGCTCTAAGTACTTCCACTGCTATTCGAAGGTGTTGTTTAGAACTTCTACAAAATATTCTCTCGACCTCCGCTGTTGATGTTCTTCAGTGACAAGAAGGGATCCATTAGTAAAAAGATTACAAAAGATCTTGTAAAGATCTCCACTGCCTTTCCTGATAGTGCGTTGATGTAGTTCCGCTTGTCACGTCTTACACTTCTTTGTACGCCTTTCTGTAGAGAGATCGTAGTCCGTTGTTTATAGCCAAAGGTCGTCATCACAAAATTAGTCCGAGGTATCCGAGGCGTACTAGACGTTTTGGTTGCATGTAAACCATACACCAGATAAGCGGGTTAGAAGCCTACCTATCCTATCACAGAAGTAGTGCTGCTCCTCGTGGCGTCCTGGTAGTCACCGAGAGTGTATTTGTATTGCGCGTAAGTGCTCTCTAAGCCGAGGTGTTTTGGCTGGCGTGTGAGTTCTTTCTCAGCCGGGCTTGGGCGGAGTTAGCAATAAACTATTTAGCAAAAATTTCAGTGCCAAGAATTTGTTTAATAGCTGAAGATAGCAGAGAATATAACGTTTCCATAAACGTTCGCGTGGAATTCTGTTATATAGTAGAGCTAAAGTAATAACTTTTTTATCTACGAAACCAAGTTGAAAATGCAAAGTAAGTGATAAAAAAATATAATTGAATAGAAGAAAAAGGGTAGGTAAAGTGTCTGTTGTACATCGGCATTAATTTCATAAATATCTGATGTCATTTCATTCAAGATACATCAATTGAAATGCGAAATATAAATCTTTCGTTTGATTTCACTAACAAATTGAAGCTTTTCAAATGCTATCGAACAAATAAGATCGATTTCCTGGTTTCAGTTTTCAACTTCTCTTCCTTGGTTATGTCGAATATTGTATCGGTCCAGCACTTCTCGGCTGGGAATATTTAAGTACTTTCAAAAACACTATTAAAGTAGTAATGTCAATTTGAAAGATCTTGTGAAAATCAATTATTTATTAAGAATTCATTAAAACACATTTTTACTGTAGGCATCCAAAAAGGCAAACTCTCATTTGTTTGCTTTTCGTGAGTAAAAAGTTTTTCATGCTACAATTTTCTGAAAACGAAATCCTCTGGAAAAACTTTTCACCTGAAAATATTAAATATTAAAAACACGAAGACAATATCTATGTGTATCAGAGAGACGTCTTAAAACCTCTTATTTCTTGATTCTTGAGAAAATTTTAAATGTCGAAAGGAGTAACGAAGCGAAAACGAATGACATAATTGATCGTACATAAAAACGTCGTCCTTAAGTAAAGTACTTTGTTGTTTTGCGGAGTAATTCATTAAAAATTAAAACGTGTGCTAAGTTGAATTTACGTTACTTAAATATTTTGTTACAAGCAGAAAGGATGCTCGACGTCTTCAGTGGTGTAGATGGCAATTTTCTCACTTGTCAGCAGTGTTTCAAATTCAGTCGGAGAATGTTCTAAAATCAACTTTCTAATGTTTTTTCATCGCAGCAGGTAATCTTATTCCCCAGGGGTTACGGGAATCAAAGAAATTAAAAAATGGTAATCATAAAATATTTAGTTTACTTAATTAGGTGCATTCCAAACAATTCATATCACTTTAATCGATTAAAAAGATTTATTTTTAGTGTACCATTTTAAGTTTCCTAATTTATGGTGTATTATCGTCAGTCACTATCGTATAGCCAATAATTTTTCCAGGAGAGATAAAGAATTGTTTGCTAACCTATTGGTTAGATTTATTAAATTTCAAATACCCTTTCTTAAGTAATAATATCACAATACAAAAAGAATACAGCTAAATAATACAAACATATACATTATATTCTCAAATAACAATATCAGGTAGGAGAAAAATAAATATAACCAAGCTGATCCCTGATTTGAGATTTAGACAAGTGAAAGTCAATAAAATCAAATTGATTATTAAACAGACTAGGCAACGAGGCAATAGGCTGACAGAAAACGAGACGGAACTGACAAACTCAAATCACCCAACAGTTCAATGGAATTAATCGTACGGGCAGGCAGTCACAAACAAAGATGACTCCAGACCTTTTACGCCT
Source organism: Leptarthrus brevirostris (assembly GCA_964036015.1). NCBI lineage: Eukaryota > Metazoa > Arthropoda > Insecta > Diptera > Asilidae > Leptarthrus > Leptarthrus brevirostris. The sequence goes on from OZ038374.1 coordinate 148,544,305, forward strand.
GCCCTCAAGAGATTCCAAAGAAAGAAGCATAAGCTGATCAGCAGACAGAGAGGATTAGATGAAGGAAGGCTACGAAGGGCGAATCTATCGAACCTGCGCTGGATAGCCAAGTCTCAGGTTTTGTCAAGTCTAATCAATGGGTTACCGCCAATAGTAAAATTGAAGAACGCCATAACAGTGCCCTTGCAGAAGAAGAAAATTAATAGAACACTAAGTCAGAATTTAAAAGAGTACAGTCATTATCATTTTAAGCAACACGGAAAATGTTGGCACCGTCAGCATAAGAGAGGATTCTCGAGTCAGAGAATTCTCGAAATTATTATTAATCTCACCACGAAATAAAACACGTTGCGTACGAGCAGAAAAATAATTACACAACCAGTGAACGAAAACTGTGTAAAACGTCCAAAAGCGCAGTCTTAAGCCAATCACCAAAGAGATTAAGGATCGTGAGAGGATAATTACTTTCTTAGTCGCCAAAACGCAACGTAGATAAGCCTGGAATTAGCAAATTTCCTGAATTGCTTCTGCTCAGTGCGTAGGGTATGCTTAGATCTATCTAAAAATTCGAAATAAAAAGATTCGAGAGCTTACTGCAGTTAGAATCGCTCCTCGAAATACAAAACCTCTTCCAAGCCTTATTCTTTAAGTTCTTTAAGTGCTTCGTAAACTTATTAAGCCAAGGCTGAAATGTGCGAGTTTCTAGATTTATATATGGGACCATAATTACAAAACAAATATTTTTTTTTATAAATATTTTGCATTAAAAGATGCAATTAAAAATGTTACACCAAAAATGTAAATTTTTTAGGTTTAAATTAGATAATTTACAACTAAGCAAATGCAATCAATTCAGACTATAACTGAACTGTGGTTTAGTGCGTAAATATAATCAATCTATTCTTTTCATCTCTTGGCCATCTATTGAATTGCCCCCAAATCTATAATAAAAGTTCATCCACTCGACAATCATACCGAATCATCATTACGTAATCCCTCTCACCGACAATACGAAGCATCTAAATTCAATGCTTCACTGTGAACTATTCACAGCTCTTAACTTACTTTACAGTTAATCTAGCCTTAATTTCAATAGTCTAATAACAGTATAAATTGATGTATAAACATCTTCTCTAAAGCTTCAACAGGCGTCCGATCAAATACTTGCACAGGTGCTGCTAGAAAATAGTGATATAAATATAATAGTTTACAGATCCGTCCGCCATCATCAGTGAGATTTAGTATCCCAAAAAAAAATATTGTATTCGTATGTTGTAGACGAAAAGTAAGAAAAATGAGTTTCGAAAAAGTCGAAATTATTAGGGCACTTTTTTCGCTAATGTAAATTAATTAATATTGTCACTTCTTTTTTAAGAGGTATGCCCACCTGGTAGCGCAGCCACAAACACGTAACTTTGGGAATTTTTGTTTTACAGAAACCAAACAAGCTTTCAAAAACCTCTTTTTTATTCCTTAGTGAATAAAAAAGGAATATTTAAAAAATTATTATCGGTAAAAGAATTACTATTTAAAATAATGTCTTTTTTTTTTTGTAGCAGTATGTGGTGTCCCCTTCAGAATTAAAGGCGGGTTTCAATCGCTTATTTATTGGTTCTTGAATAACAGAAAACATTTATAAATTTTTTTTTTATCGTTCAGAAGTTGTCTAATTTAAGATTATTTCCAACGTTGAACCGCTTTCTGGTCTGCATCGGATTTATTGCGTTTTGAATGATCGCTCCTCAAGTATATACCATAATTTCTTTTCAGGAAATTAGACGGAATTAGACTCCTCCTCAGGTTATTGAATTTTTCCATTTAAAATATATATTAAGTTGTAAGACGATAAAGAGATTTAAGAGATGGCAGAACATTTCACCAGGATGGAAAGCTTTTAACATTCTAATTAGTTTGAATTTCTCGTGGACAGAGAAAGATACAAAAATAAATCGTCTCTTGTCAGACTATAAGAATATTCTTCCAACTGATTTAAAATTATATCTTTACAAAACACGACGTTAAAAGTCACTGCCAATCTACATATTTTTAAATGAAACTGCACCTCTGATAGCGTGAACTCACTCGCCCTTTAATCCTTGCGACTCCTTGACTAATCAATTTGCTCTAGTGGATAATTTCTGAACATATTAAATAAGTAAACGGCAGGGTAAATGCACTTATACGAGGCCAACCTCTTATGTTGATATCCTTCTCTGGAATTTACATTGAACGCTTAAGTGCCCTGCTGAAGAGGACTCTTCACTTCGTACCCAAGTGCTTTTGGGTTACCGCTGCCTGCCTCCTCATCCAGGATGCTTCCATCGATCCTCATGCAATATTAACTTCAATCCAAATTCTGTTGAGCAATTTTACTGAGGTGCAGCATTTGATTTGTACTAATTAAGACAGTGCAGCTGGCATATGTTCAAAATCAAAATCGATTATATGCTGATCCACCGCCCCAGTCATGTATAGTTACGTAAATTACCGAACGAAATTTATTTAATGTTGAATTTATTAAATCCCTGGAAGAGGACTCGTTTTTCCCGACGACAAGTTACGAATTAATCCAGTTCCAGTTGACCAAAAGCAAAAATAGCATTAATTTACTTTTTCTAATCTTGGCATGTACCTTCTAGAAAAAGGGTAAGGAAACTGTTTAGTATACTCATTTAAAATTCTTTCCCTTAGTTTTTCACGTAAATTTCACGATTAATTTCGATTATGTTTATTGATATTTTAAGAGTACAAAAAAATATTTGCTCCTAAAGAGCAAATTATGACAATTATAATATGATGGAGAACATATAATAATTTTCCATGTAGCAACTTCTATTACTCGAATTTTCGCTAGTCTCAGAATTCGGCAGCCCCCAGTCTCACGCGGTTATTACAAGAACTTAGTCCTAATTTACAATAGTAGGTACTCGTGAAATTTTCATTTTTAAATCCTGACCACTTCTGTTGTTTTGGAAATTTTGATATGTTATTATATGCTAAAGTACCAATTATAGTTATGATAGTCTTTATATTATTCTCATTTTACCAAATTTACGGTCATTTCAATTTTTAGTTTTTTTTTTTTTCAATCTTGTTCTTTTTAACTCGACAACTACTGTACTTTTTAAAAAATATTCAGGGGCGATTTTTTATATTATTTTATATAAAACGGCTCCAAACTAGAAGATAGAGTAGAGTAGGTGGAAGTATATTCTCGGAACCTTTGGACCTCGATATCTCACTTCGCTTACCTGACTACTGCAGTGTGTTTCAGGCGGAAATCATGGCTATAATGATAGCCACGGGCAGTCAGGCTGCTATTAAATCCCTCACGGTTTCGGTACGACTCATATGGGTGCCTGCACATAGCAACATTCTGGGTAACTGTGGAGCCAACGAACTAGCGAAAATCGGTACCACTCGTCCTGATTCGCACATTAAAGACTAGCTGGGAAAGCCACTTGCAAACTGCTTTCTCAGACATCTCTCAGGATTGCAAATGTTAGTTGGCAGAAGAAAAAACACCTGCCTGATCACCCGATAGATATGGCCAAGGCTTAATCTTAAACGGTAAAGAGAGCTCATCTTAATCGGACGCAAATTAATAAGCATTACCGTGGCCGTTATTACGGGCCACTGCCTCATAACTAGGCACGCCGATAGACTAGACGCACCTACAAACGATTTCTGTAAGAGTAGTCATGATGAAGAGGAAGAGGAAACTATACTCCACCTCCTCTGCAACTTCCCGGCCCGTAGGAACCAGTTTTACGGCTCCTCCTTCTTTGAAGGGCTAACCGAATTAGGCTCCACTGACGTCAGGACCTAGATTGATTTATCAGGAGCTCCAAATGGTTAAAGCTAAACCCTTTCCGTCCCAGCCAATATTTATATTGACTCTTCGAGAATTAGTGTCCACTGGAGACAAGAAACTGGCTCGATGCACAGAACTTAATAGGTTTACCCCCTTCTTCTCTAGGTATTTTTATGGGGTCTACTTGCAGCCCCAATTGTGGTATCACAATGGACCTCTTTGGTCTAAGTGTGCCTGTTTAGGCAGCCACTCTAACCTAACCTATATAAAATTACTACTACTCTAACCTAACCTAGCCCATATAAAATTACTACTACTCTAACCTAACCTAACCTATATAAATGTTATACCCAAGAGGATTTTTTTTCTGAAAGTTACAGATTTTTAAAACCCACAATTAAACAAATGGTCGATCCTTTCCTTAATTTTAAATGTCAATTTACTTGTTTTTCAATAAAAATAACAATTTGAAACTTTCAAAAAAATCTTTTTAAAATTTTCATAATTCTATGTAGAATTGGAAAAAAATATCAAAAAAAATCGAAAATCAAAAATGGTTATTTGGGGGAGCGATTAATATAACTAAAAATTAAAAGAAACATAAGAAATATATATTTCCAAATGTTTCCATTTTTCTGTTACTGAAATTTCAATAAATTATAACCCAAAAGATAATTTCTTGAAAAGTTCAATAGTTTTCGAGTTAATAAACATTTGAAATAATCAAGATCAGACGAAATCAGAAGGGATCTGAGCTTAAGAATGAAAATTTCACGAGAAATGTCCTATATATGACCGGGCTAGAGAATACAAGGTCTTTGCACGAAGAAATGTCAAAAGGTGTGACGTCAATTTGGTCAAAACTCAAAATATTATTCATAATTTGTTTAGATAATTAATAATAGGACCAAGGACTTGGGTGTCTGGTTGAACAGTCGTTTTACGTTTACCGATCACATTGATGAGATAGTTATTAAGGCTAATTCTACATTGGGTTTTATAAAAAGAGGGGCAAAGGAATTTGACGACCCTTATATCACCAGGCTTGTCTACTGCATCTTTGTTAGGCCTATTCTGGAGTATGCTAGTTGTGTTTGGTCACCATTTTATCGTGACTCAATTGACCGGGTAGAGGCAGTCCAGCACCGTTTTTTGTTCGCTTTGCACTTCGTGGGCTTCCTTGGAGCGACCCTCTTATCCTGCCGCCGTACTCAGATAGGCTTAAGCTCATAAAACTAGACTCTCTTGAATTCAGACGTAACATCTCTAGAACTGTTTTCCCTTTTGAATGTCTTCAAGGTAACGTTGACTCTCCAATCTTGTTGTCTTCTTTTAATATATCGATTCCGAGTCGCTCCTCGATTTCTCAAGATTTTCTTAAAATTCCACAGCATCGCACAAATTACGGTTTTCACGAGCCCATCACGTCAATGTCTCGGTTTTTTAATTCGCATTTTAACAACATTGATTTTAATCTGTCGAAAAATTCTGCGAAGGCCAAACTTTCCTAACTACTCTGTTATTATTTTGTAATTATTATGTATTATTAATTATTTTTCTAGTTAATTAATTTTCTATTTTTCTAGTTATTTTTTTAAATTAATTATTTTCTAGTTATTTATATTAATTATTAATGATTGTAATTATTGTGATTCTTATTTTATTTTATAACTATTTATATTTACATGTTAAGTAATCAGCCCTTTGATGAATCTTAAATAAATAAATAAATAGAGATGGTTATCAAAAATGTTGCTTAAGTGAAACTCCTATGCATAGTGAAATCCCAGACTCTTAAACAAGAAATTCAATATTGTGTTCACCTTTGCTATTTGGACAAATTTCGAATGTTGAAGAAGTCTAAACAATTTAAGTTCACTTTACAAAAAACACTAGTGATCCATAAAAAATTTTAAATGAGCAAAATAAATACGCTTTTAATTCAAAATATTTAAATTCACTCCTCACTGGTAAATTATAACAACAATGCGGCGACCATCCGAAATTATTGCAGAGACCTTGAATTCTGTAGATCGTGCCCCAATGTAAATGAAAGTATAGCATTATTCCATTAAAAAGGGGAGATGCGCAGAAAATGTTCGCCAAAAACAGTCGGCAAGGAAAAAGGGAGGTTTTGTAGAAAATTTTTTATAAAAATTAAACTATTTGACAAATTATTATAAAAGTTAAGTTAAAATTAAACTATTTCACAAATTGTTATGATAATACGGTTCTATTCGGATATTTCGCCAATCAATAGAAATAAAAATCACCAAAATTGATCAAGACTTGCGACCTGTGTGACCCTACGTACAGGCCAACGGACGAAGACGCATGTCAATTTTCAAAGGCAAATTCACATCATAGTAAATATTTGAAAAAATTAAGAAATGGCTTAATTTTTTAGAGAGAGATCCCCTCTTCCCAAAGAGCTATATTAAAAATTGATTACTTGTAAAATTACACAAATTATTGTCAAAACTCAAGGGTGTGCAATAACAGAGACGGAATGAGATATGTATATGAATACTTCCGAAAGGATTGACAAAAAGAACTTACCACAATCTGTGCTCATCGATGGATACATAAATTGCAGCTTTGAAAAGAATCGACAAGTCAATACGATCAGTAAAAATTATATTCCCTTAATTCAGAATCTACAAATACTGCGATTCGAAACAAGCCGAGTCAAAATTGACGTACATTATCAGTACTAAAATTAAGAACCTACTTAAAACATATAGAAAGAAAAAAAATATTTAGAATTCTAAAGGAGAAATACTTCTGTTTAACAAAATATGGAGGGCTAAATTTGCTAAGCTCGTTGAAGGTATACTGACTCCTGTAGGTGAGGCAAGAAACGAAGACCTGCGTTAGAAGGCAGAAGTACGATTCGCCACCGATAACTGAATTTAAATCATAAGTTTAAAATGCGTACTAGTTTTACAAACTGTCCGAATGGTCTTTACAAAATTGGTCTAAAGTGATTGCCAGCCTTAGTTCCACAAACAATCAGACCGCCTGCATTCGTAGCAAACTGAATCTACCGACTGCCGAACTAAAGTTGTATAAACAATCAGAACAACCTGATTAAAGAATTTTATTTTAAAATTAAATACCCGACGACTTAATTGGGCATAGGTAATATATTTTTTAATATAATATCAAATCATCCTGAAATAAAAAAAATTAATCATTTGCGTTCGTCTTAAAATTGGAATTTTACCAATAGCCACACTCGCATTCAAAACAGATACACATGATTCGATTTGAAAAATGCCGGGTCGAAAGTGTTATAGATTTCTACTGCTAAGATTTTGAACCATTTTGAACCGAAAATTTTCCGAAACCGATAGATTAAATTTTCAAATTCAAGCAAAAAAAGTTGATTGTTTAATCTTTAAACAAGAAAAACACCAAACGGCAGTACAACTCACGATAATTCACTTGATAAAAAATTATTATCACAGGAATATTTATTTATATTAATGTCTATACATATGAACCATATTCATATTAATTTGTAAAACGAAGTTGATTACCTAAGGAGTACTTTGAGGTGCCCCAACAGGTCTCGTCTTATTTATCCTAGCTCACAAAATACAAAATAAATGTTAGCAACACAATTCACTTACACTACATAAAATAAATGGTAATAACACTCACTTCACTTCATAAACTCAAATCACTAAACTTTTTGATATCCACTGAGAAATTGACATAACTTACCACACAGGTTAATTCAAATAATTAACCGCCCGACTAGCCGTTACAAATTTAGTCACGGTACTCCACTGGGCAACTGGGCCCCATTTCTGTAGCATTTCACCCGTGAATAACTGGGATAACAATCCGAACCGCACTCTACGAAATCTAGTGATCAGGATCGCTACTTTAATTAGTTTCGCGATCAACAGCAACGGTGGATAGCTTCTCTTTTCTCCCCAATAAATTTATCTCTCAGGAGTCAACCGCTAGCGCAGGCTATATCTCGAACCCCGCTGTGTTCACGGCTATCTGCACCCCACGGAAGATAAACAGGAACTGATCCTCATTAGTCCTTAGACCAGACCAGGCTACACATATTTGTTCATTTGATACCCTCCCTGAGAGCTGTGGTTGGGAGGAAGATAGCTCCCCTTCTTTTAGAAAGGTAGTGACAGAGTCAGAAGCCGTTAATTTTCAAATCCTTAACACTTCTGCGAATTTTTTAGATTTGACTTGAATTATTTTTTAAATATTTAATTATTTTTTATTTTTTTAGATTTACACATTTTTTCCAAATTATTTTTATGTTATGTCTACTAGTAATTTCCCTCGAGTTTTTTTTAACTTGTCCTGTTGGAAATCTCGCGTTCTTAAAAAAGTTTAATTTTTCTTTAGAAAACGACACACGGCTCCGTATGTTGGTATGTACGAGGACGCGGAGAGTGCAATTTTTGACCCTTTTTCACTGATTCTTCTTTCTATCGATTGGGTAGCTGTTAGAGTAGAACCCTGCTGATTTCCATAATGAATTGTCAAATAGTTTAATTTAAAAAACATACAAACTACAACAACTCCCATTTTTCGTGCTTGGCGACTGGTTTTGTTTCGTGTATTCTATCTATTCATTACTGCTTCTATACTGATGGAACGGACTCGGATCTCTTAAATACACATATCGCTTCTCCGATGGAACAATTTTTCTATGTATCAAAAAAAGGATTGTAGAGTAAAAGCGTAATTTTCGAAATTATAAACTTTACCCATATGTTCAAAAGAGCAACGACTTAACAGTCAAATGTTAAATCGTAATTTCTGAAGAATTACAACATTTTCACTTACGCCATTGTTCCACCGGCGAAGCGACATGACCTGGCGAAGCGTATTCAAGTTCGTAACGAAGTGACGGCCTTTAGTTTTCGATATAATCGAGTGAAAAGTCCCGCGATGTGCACTTTTGGTTTAACCAACAATCTTACTTTGCTCAGAAACTCTTAATGAGATCGTTAAAAGTAAATTCATCACACAATTGGAATACATTAAATAATCCTAAACTCGACATTATCTTTAGTTATGGAGGCTCAATTCCTCAAAATCCAACAGGCTGTAGATACAAAATTTATCACAAGGTTATGTGAAGCTTTTTATATACACAACTGTTCTGACCAGTTAACACTATGTATAATATTTCGATATATAAACTATTGGAATGCACATAGATCCATGACTGCACTATAAATATCAGTAACAGTCCTCTCTATATACAAGCCTGGAAACTTACACGACCGCTAAGCATTGGTGGTGTAAATAAACCAAAACTTTCTACAGTAAAGAATAGGAAAAGCTTGGGGAATTCTACTTTTTAACCGACTTCCCAAAAACAAAGAGGTTCTAAGTTCGACGTATATATATTATTTTTTATGTCTGACCGGGCATAACTTCGTAACGCGTTGACTGATTTTGATAATTCTTTTATTGTAGGATAGAGTATGTTCACCGATTGGTACCATGTCAAAAAATTTTGGTTGAGGGGGGTGGGGGGGGGGGGGGGGGTGGAGCCTAACTTTGTAACACGTGGATCGATTTGGATGGTTCTTTGTTTGTTGTACAGAGACATTTTGAAGTCGGTGCAAATTAAATAAATGAAACAACTACAGAACCACAATTGAAGATAATAATACTACCTGAATGTTTCAGGTCACGGGATCATAAGAAAGGACGATTAAGTACTTTAGTTGTAGTTCTTTGGTCTGTTTGATTTGCACCGACTTCGTAACAGATATAAAATTAAAAATTATTTTATGCTTTTTAGCGCTTTTTGTGAATTCGGATCAACTTTTTTTTAAAAACTATTTTATTTATAGTATTTCACGCAGTATTTTAAAAGTCTCAACTTGGAATTTAATTAACGGGAACCTTAAAAATGTTTTGAACATGTGGTCCCGATAAAAAATTTCGCAATTTCAATTTTACAGGTGTTTTAATGGGAAAACTCTCTCTTGTGTTCGTTTTGTTGAAGTACCGAAGCATTTCTCTTTAGTTTTGGTTAAGACAGTGTGCAGTTTCATAGGTGAGCAAGGATTGATTAATCTGTGGTACAAAAATAAATGAAATAATGACGCCCCGCTTAGTGGTGAAATGGCCGAACTGTCATGTTTTCCTGGCTCCTATCTAGGGTAGGCTGTGCATCAGTGAACCATAACAAATCGCAAATGAATTCGCCGAAGATGTTAATGACGACGAATTAATATCTTCGCTTACACTTTCGTTCATAGCAGCGATGGTTTCAGGTGTACCAACATTTCATTGTCTTGCTGTCGTGAAGTGAATAATTCGTACGAAAAATAGGTAGAGTAAACTCATTAGGTCAAATTCATGAAGAGCCCTATGAATTTTGCGAAGTGAACACTGTTTTTACAGTAAATTTTCACAATTTGAAAGCGTTGTTGTTCGAATGTCAAGTGTTCTATTATTACGTATATTTAATGAGCCCGAAACTAGAGCAGAGTAGAACAGAGTAGCGATATTTGCGAGAAAATTTTAAAAATACTCAATTATAAATGTGTCCCTTCTCAAATTAACTTCCAAATCCAAATATCTCAATTGGCTATTGTGTCAGTTTAACAATTTACTTTTCTGCTCAGGAAAAGCTCATTGAACACTCGTCAAATCAGTTTAAAAGTGCATTATTGAACACATTTCCTGTTTTTTTCTGCTCCAGGTTGAGCTCTAGAGCAAGTCATTAAACAGACCTATTATTTTGAGTATTCTTCAAATTTTATTCTGTCAAAAAGAACTGTCATAATTAGTATTAAAAGAGAAAGTGATAACTATCGAAGGCTCAATTACGTAAACAAACACTCTTTACAAGGAATAAAGCAAATTATCTTCCATTTCACGTACAAGGAAATTTCACCGTACATCTGCTGATTGCAGATTGACTTAAAAGTGTCAGGAAAAACTAAGGAGGTTCAACAGAGCATTAGTGAGCCAATTAACCGAATATTGCAAATATTCCGAATTGCTAGAATACTGATAACTATTCTATAAAATAGCCTCCTTTCTCAAATTTTCCCAGTTATATCAGTTTAAGAGGAGTGTTTCAAGCCCTTCCGGAAAGTCATTTTGGGGAAGGGATAGAATTGTTACAAAAATGTTGAACTTAGTACATATATAGGTGTAATAGAAGTTTATATTAGCATAGAAATTCACTTCTGAAACTATACGATTTATTTCATTACGAGAACTTTTAAAATGACCCACGTAATTTGTCCTTCGAAATTGGCGCATATGTTCTAATTGAAGTTCTTATGGGTTAAATCCGTTAAGGGCAAGGATGTATTCTGCGAATGTTATGGCAGTTAGTTCAGACGTAAACTTCTTTAACCAATTTTGCAAAGTTAACCAAAACTTCATATCACAGGAGAAAATCCTCTCAAGAGATGTACTTAATGTATACTTAGGAGCAGGTAAATGAAAGGATTGTTCGTTTTTCTCTTACGTATAATTCAAATTACGCTAAATCTAAAGACGACGACAAAGACTTCTAATTAATTAACTCCAAATGGAAAGATGGTGACAAATGCGACTCGATAACCAAATTAAAAGAAGAAAATTAGTGATCAAGCTAAGGAAAGTTTCTGTAAATTTGCGTTGGAAACAGTACCACAAAATCGATTCTTGTTAGAATTTTGTGATTGAACAATTTATTTCTCTCAATGATTTATTTCTACTAGAATAAACTGAAAAGGATGTGCTATTCCTGCTGTGGACTAGTTTACCTAAATATTTAACAAATTCTTGTAAATAGCTTGAAGTTGCTTTGTAATTGAAAACAAGAGTGAATTCTGATTTTAGCCGTGTTTTGGAGAGACAAATCGTCATATCAAATGCAAATCACTAGGTAATATTCGGTTAATGTATCTATGAAAGAAGAAATTGTAGCGTTACGGTGGTTTACTAATGGAAAATCTTGATGATATCATTGTGTGACGTCACTTCTATTCAATCAATAAAGTACAAAAACACCCTGCGTTGGAATTCGCTCCCGTCTTCCATATTTGTGTCGTCTCGTGAAATCAATATTTTAAGGGTACGATAAAAGTTTACTACGGACTGCAAAAACTAGTAATTTAAGCCTTTGCCCTTCGCACCTTTTCGTTCGATGACTAAAAAGAAAGTACTGAATAAGACCTGCAAGGAATCTGCTGGTTAAAGATGACATTGGAGCACGAATATTGTGTAGGTGCATTTACCGTGCACGCCTTCGAGTTGTTTTCTTGATAATATATGGCAATGAACTGCAGATTCTGTGGTAGCCGTGCATGTTGAACACCTATAACATTTCATTAAGTACTTGCACGCCACAATCCATCAAAGCTTTCGCAGTAGTTACCCAGTCTAATCGCAGAAAACTTTTTTCTTAATTATTAACCTACGATTAAAACTTTGAGTCACAATTAAGGCAATTCTCAGAAATAATTGAGAACGAGTACTACATAATGAGCAATTTAACGTCATTAACTCTTAATTTGTTCCCGAAGAAATAACACCAGCTGAACAAAGAATATGACAATTTATGAAGCAGAACACTTTTACATTCAAAACGGGCGAAACAAAATTCTTGACAATTATAACTTTCCCCAATTAGTCCAATTACTTCTAGGTCCTTAAGGAGCAATCCTAATAATTCCTCTGAATAATTTTCTGGATTCCGAAAGCTACCCAATGTAAGCGATGTAACTATGCACTGTCGCTTGGTGATTCGTTCAAACAATATTTACTACTAGTCCGGGGAAGTAAGACTTTTGACTTGACAATCACTCATCCAGCAAACCGACACGGTTTTCAGGTAATATAAGCCTATAGAAATAACCCTTATATAAATTCTACAGAAAATTCTTTGCGGTGTTCGAGTTATAAACAATTAAAGTCTAAAAATTGCACATTTTCGCGTATTTTTGAATTTTGTTGATAAACGAATTACTTGAGCAACAATTCATAGTAATTACTGTGTATGAATTAGAAAAACCTACAAAATGCCGTTTGAAAATTGTAAAAATGTTAATTTGTTGCTTAGAAAATCGCAAAAAACCATTAAAATATTAGAAAATTTAAATTAACAATAACTAATATAAAATTCAACGAATAAACTTCATATTTCGTAGAAAGGAAGGTTTAATAGTGCTCAATAAGTAGTAAAAATTTCACATCGATTCGTTGAATAGTTTTTCCATAATTCAATTTGTTTATATCAGAGAATCTACTTTTGCAATAACGTACTACGAACAATTTGGAACAGAAAATGGTTTTGCGCGTCTCATATTGAAGGGGAGATGTTGCTCTACGAATACAATTAATTAGAATATTACAAAAAAAAACATTTTGACTATTGCAAAATGACGTTACAAAAGTGTTATTATTTTTACCTTATAAACAAATGGGTAACTCCGTTGCTTGGTCTTTTCTATATATTTCGTTTTGATTTTAAGAAAGCTGGCATTTTTTCACAAATTTAAAAAAAAACTTCCTAGGTGCTTCCTGAATGAAGCCTGAGTTAGGGTGTACGTTTCGTTGAACGCCTGAGGATCGTAAGACGAGGAAAACTTGACCGGTAAACTCCCGACCTCGAGGTTATAGAGGTGAGAATAACTAAAGTGCGCGTAGTCACATATCTATAAGAAATCAGGTTAATAATTTTGTTAGAATAGCTTCCGTAGAAAGCGGTAGATTTGAAGACAATCAGCACTACGTAGAGGGTCCAGAAGATCTTAAATCGTGAATGGAAGGGTGACAAAAATTGATATAAGAAATTCACAAAAAAAATTTGGCAACGCTGGACTAATTGTTCATCCTTGAAAAGTAGCATATCAAACAGTGCCTTAACTCTTTAATCTTGTCTACTGCGCTACAGTTTCTACATTTTACATTGCCAGAATTACTTCTTAAATAGCTGGTTCCTTTCCGTGTCCGTTACGAAGCCTTATATAGCATCAGAGGATTTTCGCTGATCCTACGTCTGTCTTGGTCGATATTTTCCGTGAGAATAATTAATAACAGTGAGTATAATTCGCAACCCCTCTGGTGTGCTGTTTGGGTAATATTATCCACTGTTCCGACCAAATTTGAATATTGTTTGTTTAGTCTTTCTTGCTGACAAACTTGAACTCTGACTTTTGCATGCTTAGTTCTAAATATAATTATCTCTTAACTCTTAATCACATTATATTAACAAGTCGCACGCCTGTGGCACACTTGTGCAAAAACAAGCCACTAATCACCATGACATGCGTAGTACGAGGATTATTGAAGCCAAAGATTTAACGGCAGACATTTGCTTATCATTCTGATACCAAGTTCATATATAAAATGCATCAGTAAATATGATACTAATGAACCACGTTGTCATTGTGCACAATTAAATACCACAATTAAATACTTCGCTTTAAGTTCAGTGTCTAGCTAGAAGTTAGTTCAAAAGTAAAAACCAAACATATTGAGAAATATACGTCATATCCTCAGGCATAGACCAGTGTTAGATTAAGCTCAAATTAGTAGATACAGACAGCATCTTGTGAACATCAATTTGCGCTTCCTAAACATACTGGCGCCGAATAATTACATCAGGCCATCGGATATAGCATCAATAATTTTTGACAAACAAGTTAATTTATCATGACGAACTCTCATTCATCGCAAATTCAGGACTCAGCCAAGTGAACGAACCCCCATAATACACGTCAATTCAGATGGATAAAAAGCGAATAACAACACTCCCCTTAAAGAGGCGGCACCTCCGGCGCTCATGTGTAATACATTCCATGCGAGCAGTTTACAAGACCGACTTTTATTAGCTGGAGGCTCCAGTGTTACATCATGTGACACCATATCATGGCTTTTATTGATTCAGCACGCAAAAAAATATTGTGAACCCTTCCAAACTCTGCTGTTTTATTACTTCATACCAACTAAAGTTCCAGAATTTTGAAAGTGTAAAAAATATATTAAATTGGGCTTCTGCTTCACCAATAAGTTATTAAATTTCAATACTAAACTCCAAGTAGCTTAGGGACATTTGAGGATACTGTTAGGAGGGCTTCCCTTTAACGTTTCGCTAACGCATGGAATAGTTATTTTCAGGCTTTTTTATAATGTTTTCAATTTAGTAAATCAAAAATCGAATGCACCCGCATGAAATTATTAACTTATTATCAAAAAGTTTTAATTCTGCTACAAAACTACCTAGTGATTCAGTTGGTTGAACTTATAATTTGGAAAGAATCGGAATAAAAAATTGTTCTGCCAAAAGAGGATTTCTTCATTCAAACGTGCTGGGGGCTTTTCTAAGGAATCATTCAGTTACCCCGGCATCCACCCTCGGCAACATTTAATCCATTAAAAAGTTGCAAATGAAATTGTGAGGTCGTAGTTGTTGCCACCGAGGAGGGTTGCCGATCGCAAACAAGTCCGACGGAGACATTTCACAGCCATTAAAAGTTTGTTCTGTTCGCTTTATAACAGAAAAAAAAAAAAAAAAAAGAAGTTATCATGTCCAGCAATAAAAAGGAAAACGACAATCTCTTTAATGCCGAATTTGTTCCTTTAAAGACTCCCCGAATGACCTGATACCAAGCAATCCGCCCCGCCGTTGCCCCATTTATTGATTCAGAAAACAATAGGTATATCCCGTGATGGGTTTTATGACGTATTGCGAAAAGGTAGCTTAAATAAATGTTTTTTTCCACATCTATTCAGTTAGATTATAGAAATAATAGTTCGTTATTAAATCGATCTTTGTTCGAACGTGGGCGAACATAGAATTTTATCGCAGTATGGAATTTAGTTTTTAACCTGATGTCTTTAAGAAATTAATTTGTTACTAAATAGCTGTGGATCTAAACAAGTACTTAAACTTTTCTTTTTCGGAATGAATTTAAATTTCCAACAAGTGCCTATGAATTACGCCCAAGTTAGATCATGGATCTGTCTTCATTCTTTTAGTATACGTTTCTTAGTTTAAGCAGCGCCATCCCAAACTCGAATCGAAATCCGATGCGCTTTGTTTCTTATGCCCCCCCCCCTCCCCTTCCCCTCACACACCAATAACCCTTAAAGTTTGAAAAAGCACCCTCTCCTCTGTATGGTTCATTTTTTTAGTTTTTTTCTTGATTTTATTAAAAATTGGGATGGAAAAATTAGTTGATTTTACTTCTCTTACCCCTATGTGTAGGCGTATACCAGATTACAAATAGACATAGATTGCTCGTGCCTGCTCGCACATCATGCGGGTTCTCGCGATGGACGCTTTTTTAACATTTCTGATAGGGAATTGACATAAATAAAAAGTATTTTCCCACCAAATCTGTTGTTTTCAAACACTTGCCTAGTGATAGAATTTTTTTTCTAGGCAAAGCGAAAAAAGCTAGTGACTTTTGGTCTCCACCATGGTGATGTTGGGTGTTTGTCGTGACACCCGCTTCGAAATTAAATGATTTGCGTTTTTTCAACGGGTGTATTTCTTTTAGTTAGCTTAAAGCAAATATTCAATAAACAATTTTTGCGATTTCAGTTTTTTATATATTTTAAATGACTGCAAAAGACAACAACAAATTGTGCATTTATTTACAATAATGATTTTCTTGTCCTTTCCAAGCTTCATGTTTGACAGTTTTGTTCCACTTTTTCCATGAAAGACTTTAGTCGATAAGGCCTAGTCAATTACAATGTAAACGGCTGTATCACTTAATGCCATAAATATTAAATGAAGAATTTTTTTATTTTATGAATTATGGAAATGGAATGGAATTTTTTGAAATGGAAACGGGTTATTTTTATCTTGTGACTTTATTTTTAAAAGGTTGTCTTTTTGAGTCCCTATCCAGTGACGGGCTTCATCAACGTCTCGAAAACACTGACTATGTATCTGGATCTCAGTCGAGACTGTTGATACCTCCACAACCAGCTAGCGGCCACTCGGCATACTCTGAACAATATTAAAAAAGTACCATTCATGCGCACAGTTATTTATACCCATGATCGGAGTTTCTTTCCATCAAGACATACTAGCTCAGCCCAAAGCCGTCGTAACCATCTTGCCAAACCGCCACGAGAACCAGCCCCGGGGACGAGCTATATCAGTCTACCTTATAATAAAAAAATAAAAAATAAAATCAAGAAAACATACGATAAAAAAAATACTACCCCGGGCGGTACCTCTTCGAAACCATAGCGAGAACCCAATTCCGACAACTCCGCAACGGTTAGCGAGAAAAGAAAAGGAAAAGGGATGCTTTTGCGTATTTTAAGGGTTGTTCGGGGGGTTGCGGATATGAAGCTCATCGAATTTTAATTCCCCGCCCACGAAAACAAAAGTTTCATAATTGCACATTCGATTTCGTGAAAAAACAGTTTTTGCAAATGTGGGAGTACTATGTAATGTAATGTATGAGTACTATGCCAAGCTTAATTTTTTGTGTTCATAGGCAATTTTTACGAAACATCAACGTAAAATTTGCGTGGCTCATATAAGTTACCGTGTAATTTAGGAAAAATTTACCGCCTAATACACAATTTTTCCCGAAATAAGCGGCAACTTTTACGACTCCACTGTAATTTTCCTTTTTTTTTCCTTTTAATCTTGCAAAAAGAAGATTGGCTTAGTGATAGTTAAATTGATTACTTTTAAGACTTTAAAATTCTGTGCTCGGAATATCCTTTGAAATCGAACGGAAATTCCGGTCTCATTGTTCAGGAAATTTTACGGTCATATTCCGAAAAATTAAAGTAGCTGACGGAATAGTCTTTTGCTTTTATATTGAGTATTGCACATACGATTTATATACACAATAGCAATAAACATTCCGCTACGTTTATACAAAACTGCGGTTCATTTAAGCACTTTCCTCCACGTTTTGCAGTGTTCTAAAGCACTTTTAAATCATATTCTAACCCGATGTTTTCTAGTAGAAACCTATTTCATTAAGTTTCAAAAGCAGTGCAGTAAACACTTACCCAACTCCATGACAAAGATTGCAAGTGAAGTGCAAGCTAAGTTGGAACCATCGACATTGCTTTGCAACAGCTAGTAGGCTTTTTACAATTACTTGATTTGTCGCGGCGGAACTCGAACCGTCGACTCTCATGTGAAAAGCTAACACTTTATGAGTTATACAGCCAACGATTTCAAACCAAAATAAGAATTTTTATTTCTAACTAAAGTAAACTCAAAGCCTGATGATTCAGTATTCCTCACATTTTATGGATCGCATTGGTGGAGATTTTGTGATCTTAAAGCTAAAAGCGCTCAAATCACGAGCACTTAAGATGCTTTCTTTAGTTCGTCGCTCTATTGCTCAGCTCTTTTGAGTGGCAGTGTAATGATGTTTTTATACACCAGATTTCATGAAATACCTTCTTGCGATTTCAATCGGTGCAGTAATATTTTAATTTTCTACTTTACATTCTTTGAATGCACTTAAATTTTCCGGAGTGTTGCTTTGTCCCAGGTGTTTAGGTGTCGTGTAGTTAGTTAAACGGACACACGGATTATAATGGGAATATTTCGAAATCACAGACAGTAGACGCTTCAGTTTTAGTTCTAGTTCTAGTTCTGATTGATTAATTATGAAAACGTAAATGCCTTGTAAATTCCGTACTGGAACTAAATTACAATCTTTTCTGTGAGAAAATAGGGTTCCCTCGATTTAACAATTTGCAATCACTGAAACCAATTAAACCTTAACGAGTTTAGTCTAACAAAACCATTTTCATTGCTCTTTTTCCAGTTCGCCTTTGGACAAACCAGTCGTCGTCAGTAGTGGATGACTTTTTTGTGGAGACTTTAACAGATAGCAAGCAGCGAGGCAGTTTTGTTGGTGAAGTTCTAAGCAACAAGTTGCCTTTATCCTGGTTTAGGTTGTCATTACCCGAAGACACAAGGTGGTCTACTGAAAACTCCCACAAAAGACTGTCGTGGAATGATGAATCAGACGAAAGTGTTCTTCAGCCCATTGACAGGTGGGCCGGCCGGAAAAATCCTTTTGAAGAGGCAAACTCTCGGAACAATGAGGTCATTTGCAGCACCAACAAATGGACGGGTAGCATGAAGGGTCACAGTGAAGCTGTCACGTTTTGGATGCTAAACGAATTTTGTGATAAAGATGACACTGTAGAATTTAGGTAAGTTGGCAATTTTCTCATCTCGATTTTCCAGGTGATTTAACTTTCTTGTACATAAGTAAAGAAACCGAAATCAAATGTTTTGTTCTTCCTAGCAAACGTACTCACATGGCACCAGCATGACAACTTTAGCCGAGGGCTAGTGTCATAAATCACTTGCGTATTGTTGACTCTGACTTTCATTCACAATCAATGAAACCTATGCGAGGTAGCACTTTTGTGTCCCTTCTATATTTCTCTTACTTAATTACAAACATTTGAGATCTACGTATAGAAATAATAAAATACTGGTAACCAAAAGGATACTTAAAGCTGTGAACATTGCATTAACTTTTCCTACGATAATGCCCAATGTAAAAGGGATGCCCAGTGATGATATGACCCTGGCCTTGGTAAGAATGAATTTAGGGGAAAGGAAGATCGGTTTTTGTGCTTTAGAAGGATTCCCGAAATCTTACAGTACGTCTAAAGTTGAAATTGAGAGGATAAGGATAAGAGCGTTCTGCAGATTTTGTATTGCGCATTGTGATACGAAAACAAGGAAACCAATATATATATTATATGTGTTATATTTTTGCAAAAAAAAGCCAACCGTTTTATCGTATATAATGCGATTTAACTTATATATGAGGTCCAACCAGATTGTTGAGAATGTCAATACCCAAAATATTGAGAGAAAGCGAATTGGATATATTCCCTTCATCGACTGCAATAGGTTTCAGGTGGACTAATTGTCGTATAAAAATAGTTTTTAAAAAAAAAGTTGAACCGACTTCACAAAAAGCGCTAAAAAATTAAATTTTTAATTTTATATCTATTACGACATTTTGAAGTCGGTGCAAATCAAACAAACCAAACAACTACAACAAAAATATTTAATCGTTATTTCTTATGATCCCGTAAGCTGAAACGTTCAGGTAGTATTATGTATTATTTTCAATTGTGGTTATGTAGTTGTTTTATTTGTTTAATTTGCACCGACTTCAAAATGTCGTAAAAGATATAAAATTAAAAATTATTTTATGCTTTTTAGCGCTTTTTGTGAAGTCGGTTCAACTTTTTTTTTTAAAAACTATTTTATTTTTCACTTTTAAGTGTCTTCTACTCTATACAACGAAGAAAGAACCATCCAAATCGGTCCATGCGTTAAAAGTTAGTTTCCACTAAAATTTTTTTCTCATGGTATCAATCAAGGAACATACTCTACCCAACAGAAAAGGAATCATCGAAATTGGTTCACGCGTTACGAAGTTACTACCCCTCCCCCACCCCCACCACCACCATAGGACCAAATTATTCTCCTATTAGCAATGGGGGATCACACTCTATACAACAGCAAAAGAACCATCCAAATCGATTCACGCGTTACAAAGTTAGGTTCCACCCCCCTCCTGCCACCCCAACCAAACCAACAATTTTTTTCTCGTGGTATCAAATAGGGAGCGTACTCTACCCAAAAGAAAAAGAATTATCCAAATCGGTCCACGTGTTACGAAGTTAGACTACTCCACCCTCCCCCCCACCCAACCCCCCCCCCCCCCCCCCCACCTCTCTATACAGCAGAAAAAGAACCATTGAAATCGGACCACGCGTTACAAAGTTAGGTTATACCCCCACCCCCCATCCCACCAACATTTTTTTCTCGCGGTATCAATTACGGAACATACTCTACCCAACAGAAAAAGAATTATCCAAATGGGTACACGCGTTACAAAGTTAGACTATCCCTCCCCCCACCCTATTCCAAATTTTTTTTCTCCTATTAGCAATGGAGGATCATACTCTGTACAACAAAAAAAGAACCATCCAAATCGGACAACGCGTTACAAAGTTAGGTTTCACCCCCCAAACCCCCACCCCCACCCCCACCCTACCAAAATTTTTTTTGACATGGTACCAATCAGTGAACATACTCTACCCAACAAAAAAAGAATCATCAAAATCGGTCGACGCGTTACAAAGTTATGCCCGGTCAGACATAAAAAAAATAAAATAAAAAAAAAAACAATAAAAAATACGCGTCGCACTTAGAACCTCTCTGTTTTTGGGAAGTCGGTTAAAAAGCATTGAGTTTTGGATGTATTCAAATGCGACGATTTACTCTTCGAAGCCCGATTGTACATATTACTTTATTTAAGGGCATTGTCATCCGCATAAGATGACAAGTAAGAGCTATATTACCAAAGTATTTAAGTCCTGTGGTACACCAGAATTTATTCCGTTGGGATCAGAGGTGACACCGTCTGTTATTATATATTTGGTAGAAGAACAGCATGACGGACTTTATAAATACGATTTCTGACTTATCAAAACTGAAATCTGAAGTAGTTATTGATGATGAGATTTTTATTTTCTAGATCTTTTATCGCTTATTATCGTTCATCATCGTAAGTCATTCAAAAACCTTAAGGGGCCTTTACACAAACCTATGTCCTAAGAAATAGAATATGTATTGGCTTATAGGGCTGTACTTTTTATAATGGCTTAGTTATTGTCCACAGGACAATGTACATGGTCCTGAATCCAAGGACAGACCATCAGTCATGGAACACAGGAAGAAAAATACTTTCGACTTGATTGCATATATTTTCTTTTATTTAACCTGACAAAATAAATTTTTATAATTCTTCGTCAGGTAAAAGTGGATTACTTTACAATTAGTATTAAATAGACGAAACATTTACGTGATGATCTCATGCATACCATTAGCGACTCAGTGATAAGGAACTTGGAAAAATATCTGATTCCTGACAGTTCAAACCAGAACAGGCAGGTTAAATTTAAAATAAATTAATTAATTAAATAAATTCAATATGAACTGTTTAAATTAAATAGACGGTTTTTGAAATTTACTAACCGAACTACAGAATTTTTAAAGCTATACAGGAATTGTTAAATTGTAAACAACACTTCACTTTGATAGTCGCAAATCGGGTGAAGTGGTTAAGTGAACTATGAAGTTAACCCTTAAGTTCTCTGTGTAGGAAAAAATATGATCGGATCGTTGAAGCTCGCAAATATATGTAACACAGTCATTAAACGCCACATACGACCTTTGTGCCCAAACTGATTCCAAGGTAGGGAACGAGAAGCTCCCATTGATATAGTGAGTGAAGAAGAAGTGATCTTACCAGCAGCACTTTCCGATAGTGTATTTCCATTAGAATAACTACTAACTAACTAACTAGAATCTATTGAACGGAGAACACCACTTTGAATTTATTAAAATGACGAACATCCATGTAATTTAATTAAGAGGCATTTATTAAACATATATTTCTATTAAAGTATCTAATTATAAGTTTTTTAACAAAATGGCGACGTTTAACATCATCATCATTGCAGAATTCCGCAAAAACCTAAAATTTATTTTCTACAAGGTATTACCGAAAGAAATATGTAGGGGTTTTGCAATCTATACAAATTTCGCATCAATCGACCTCAATAAATTGATATTAAGAATATCATGCTAACCTAATTTTTGTTTAGAAAAAAACCTAAATACTCCTTCTAAAAATTTGAAGTCAATCGGTTGCAAAATGTATTTGTGATGCTGTAGGCCAGTTTGAAAAAACTTCCTATTACTTACACAGATTAGGATCATAAATACTTCGAATTCTTCTATTACACTAACTATATTTTATCTACATTAAATAATAATTAATGTTCCGTCAGAGTTGATGAATTGGACTATGGAACGTGTCAAGGATAACTTGAATTAAGAGACTTCACAAACACAACTTGCTTGGGATAATGGGATAATGCAGAATCAAGTATACGAGTATTGACTTACATAGTTATTTCTTTAGTTTAATAACCGTACTATAACGTTTATGGGTCCGTACATAAATATCAACAATAAAGATAGAAGAATTTGGCAGAAATAGATATTCTGAGCTGAAATGAAACATAAATGTTGCGTAGCATAGAAAACTACCTCCATTAATTTGAGGTGGACTTCTATTATCCTGTCCATTTCTCGGTATTTTATATTAAGAAAATTTAACTTTGTGTTGGAACCTGTCTGAATAGCTTCTTGTAACCTCTGAAATTGACAATAATAAATCATAGCCCAAGAAGATGGGTTCAGCTCGAATAGTTAACTTGAAATCAGAGAGTTAATGTGACGGCAATTTCCAGGATATACTGACGTAGCTATAGAGCACGTGTACATACAGAAGCTCACGTTTAATCTACCATTGCGAGCAGCCATTAATCAAGTAGTAAACATATCTTCTCCATGCTTTGAATTTTTACAAGCCACACGCGTTCCTAAGAGATGTTTTGGCATTCGAATAAAAGACTATACTTTGCGATGGATTAATTACAAAAGAAAAAAGTCAGTTTGTACGTGGTAGTCCTTAAACCTGAGTACATCTGCAGCATATGCTATATTTATTTCGATCAATATTGGTTTGAGTGCATTTCTACATTAAGGAAGTTTAAAAACCTTTAAATGCGTGTTTACGTCACCACATCATGGTCGCATTTCTCTTTTACAGTGGCATTGTTCTTATTCTTGCAATGACTTGGAAACGTTCCTCTGTAAGGCCGATATTATTATCCTTGCGAGTTTTTATTAAGGTGCCTGCATTGTTAAAGATGTGATGGAATTTTAAAATGTTCATTGTTTGCACACAATTGAGTGTATTCCACACTGGTATCAACTTACCGGTCATCAAAATAGGTTTTCTTAATTGCCCTGTAAATATTAATGCCTACCGGATTATTGCATACAATCAATAAAATAGAAGTCCCCTATTTATCTTTACTTAATTTGCAACTTACTAACTATCATTGGCAGCGCACATTGAATCTTAAGTCGATCTAAGAATACGCCAAGTAAACTATGCATTAATGGCAGTTCTTCGCAACTTTTAATGATAATAAAAACTGAAAGAGATATGCCCGCCGGAATTTCGTGACCCGGCTTGTAATGGCCCTCTCCTGCAAAAACTAATCATCTGAAATCAAAGGTAGAATGTAAATTGCATATAAATCAGACTAATGATCGCCGTTTTCGAAAATTGTTCTTAAAAAGAATAGCGGCACATGAATCTGAAGTACGAAAATTCAGTCAAAAACCTCAGTGTATTATTTAAGATACTTTTCAAAATTGCATCGTCAATCTGTTACCAACGCTTAAAGCGTAGTGGTGCCAAATTTTAAAAGAATCGGTTTATCGGTTCTCCAGATATGACGGTCACCATTTTAAACATCACTGTTCTGACAAAAATGCCTTTAAAGTTTTAGATAAAATCCTACTGTAATACAAACTGAGCTGCATAGCGTGATTAAAAGCTTTGTGTAACTCCGAGAATTTTTGGAGAAAAAAATTTTTTTTCGAGCTATCTATATAGGTGGCCCCTTTAAATACAAAATCTCAACATATCTCAGTCGATAGAATGAATATATATCCATACACTCTAAACATCTTGGGTATTGATGTATCCAATCTTAGCTGGACCAACGATACAGGGTGTTTCACAGTGAGTATGCAAAAATTAAGGATCTGGTAGATCTAGGTGATCTAGGTGTAACTTGAGAACGGTAAAAGATTTTTGGTCGCTTTAAGTTTAATTTAAAAGAGAACACTTTAGCCACTATTTAAAACTCAGGGCAATTTTTCAAGATATTCCCTCTGAAATGAAAAAATTGATTTTTTTTCCGAAAATTTAAGTTTGCAAATCAAAGTAGTAAAAAAACAATGACACAGCATTTAGCACCATTGTGTTACCTGTCAACTGAGATATTAATAACACTAAAACTATAGAAGATATACGTTAAAATGTAAGACTGGTTTTTTTCATCGTTTCTCATCTAGATATACCAGATCCTTCATTTTTGCAGATGCGCTGTGAAACAACCTGTATATTTGCAATCGCTTAAAATTCGATAAAAAATTAGGTTTCCCACAGAGTTGTAACAAAAACTTCACTCTATCTGACTTTGCGGTAGTCTACAAGTTCCAAAATATAATTCCCATATTTGGGGCTGGATATACTGCATAGAATAATAATATCTATAATCTCTGAGAACATTGGCTCTCTGGAGTATCGATGCAATGTTGTTTGTTACATTTCAATCTGATCTGCTATCTGCTATTCTACAGTCATCGTTCTAACGAAATTGCTAGCTTGATTTCTTGGAGAGTAGACACATCACAACGTGCGATACAACAACCTCATGTCGCTCCCACCCCTATACTCTATCGGTAAAATTTGGACTTACCGTCAAATTTTGGAAATCCTTCGTAAGTTGAACAAATAAATGTGGAATAGTTCACCGTCTTCAGTTTAGTAAAAGAGGTCTGCAGATTCCCTGGGGCAAACGGCTCACTTCGCTGCCACCTCTCCGTAGAAATTAAACGAATGTTATTAATCAGAATCCCCTTGGCTACAGAATAACGTAAGATTTTTTTGTTTGCTGCAAAATTAACAAAATGGCTGCTATTTGAAAAAAAAATCGATTTTTCCGTTTTTTTCTTATAAAAACATTTAAAAAAATGCAATAATTAAGGTACTGAAAAAATTGTATATCATGTTTTCTGAATATTTTCAATATTCGGTCAAACACAGTGGTCAGGAAAGTGTGAGCCATTTTCAAAAACCTGTTTTCGAGAAAAACGCGTGTGCTCGGCATTTACCGTGCCGACTTAAACGCGTTTAAAGTACCGAAAATGATCGAAAGATTAATAATCTGCAAAAAAAATCGATTTTTCAAACGAATCAAGGTAGAAGTCTCCCTTAATTCCTTTCCTACCAAGGTTTCTCATTAGCATCATAGACCCTTTGCCGATTTTGTTAGGATAATAAACATTAATTAGGCTGCACATGATTATCTTTTGGAATGATTGTCACGAAAGAATTATCAGGATCGGTCGATAACCCATTTCTCTCTAAAATATTTCTAGCAGTTAAGTGCACGAAGGTTGACATTCCCAACAATTTTCATGGACCGTTTGGAAGCTATCAAATATTGCAAAAATCTAGCTGCTCATAATGGAGAATGAATACTTAAATTCAACATATTTCATTTCGTTGATAACAATCCCTGCGTCATTAAGCTTTGCTTACTTACAGATGGAGCAGATTATTTCTTTTAAATTATCATATTTCAATACAGCCTGGGGTTTTCATTTTCGTCGATTCTTCCTAAATGGCCAAAATCCTATAATATTCTCTTAGTCCACCTTGAGCCTGAAAATATCTAATCGCGGACAGTGCCGTTGAACGTTTCGGAATCGTTCAAGCTACCACATTTATTTTAGTTGAAAAATCAAATGAATATCCTCCATCACATAAGTCTATGAGAAAAAAGAAAGACCTCAGCCAATAATATTAATTGTTCTTTACAAACGACGATACGCGGGTTTGAGAAATTTTAATTAAGCAAATCTGTATAAAAAATTAATATTAAATAAAAGAACTTAAAAAAAACTTTATTTCCGTTTTTTTTTTCAGCGTATTTTTTCGTACAAGCAATAGCAGTAATATCGTATATAAAAAAAAATATTTGGTAAATGTTAAAAAAGGTAAGTGTGAATATGGGGTAGTTGTGCAACTAATGAAAATAACTTTAAATGTTTTATTTCTTTCAGATTGTGAACTCATTTTAAAACAACCCATGGGTTCTCTCGACTATACATCGCTGCCACTATACAACATCGACTGTATGGTGTATTTTCCGTCCCACGAAGAGGTTTCATTACCGTACCCGCCAGGAATTTTAATTGAGTTAACGCGATTAAACGTGCGCTGTGACAGTGGCGGCTTCATTCAAGTTTCCAATAGATCGGAATTGTGCGGGAAATTAGAAGAATTAAATGAAAGCGAACGGACGTACCATTTCAACGTAAACCAAAAGTCTAGCGTTAAGATACACAAGAATCCAATGTTTAGCCTAAAATTTCAATTAGTAGACTATTGCTACAATATGACGTTGGTGAATCGGACCGGGTCCTTCTATGTTCAGTTGTTTTGGGATACACTAGAGTGTTTTTTTAGGATACATTTGCCCTACGGCTACAAAATCGACTTAAATTTAGTTACAAATAACGTTAGTGATTTAGACCAAAGTGATAAATTCGTAAACGAAGATATACGGGTTAACTTATCGTCGCAGGTTAACTTTAGTGCAAGCAATACTAGCAATAAGATTAGTGATAAATCAACGAGTTCGTATAGTGATGAATCCTG
Organism: Leptarthrus brevirostris; assembly: GCA_964036015.1. NCBI lineage: Eukaryota > Metazoa > Arthropoda > Insecta > Diptera > Asilidae > Leptarthrus > Leptarthrus brevirostris. The sequence continues at coordinate 148,571,479 of OZ038374.1, forward strand.
TAAAGGCATGCTGATCCTTATACGTGACGCGGAATCATATAAGTGGTCCCACTGTGTGCATGAAACTAGTGAGACAAAAGTATTCTCCCTTGTGTCCCAAAGTAACACATTAGAAATGCAAGTGCTGAAGCTGCCTCCAGTGAAATCCCTGAATAGATTTAGTGATACTTCGATGAGGACCGAAGTAGAAGCGAAGAGTTTGCCATCGCTTTACTTTACATATAGTGCAAAGCCTGTGGTGGATATAGTTTCAGATTGTGCCTTCGGATGGGTGGCTGTGCAACAGTTTTGTATGTCAAGAGTGGAGGAAGCCATGTCATGGCAACAGGGGGAGCAGTACTGTGCTAACAATAAAGGTCATTTAGCCTCAATTCGTTCTGAGGTCGAACAGAAGATGATTGATCAATTGCTCCTCAACAGGTATGTATAAACTACTCAGAAACTAACATTATATCCCCGAGACTTATTCCAATAAAAACAAATACCCGGACATTATTTATCGTGGCTTGGCTGTTCTATTCGCTAAGGGGAGAATTGATAGGAGTGCTTGCAAGATTTATGTTGGGGAGCTGTGGAAATTTATGAACCCTGCAGTGGATGCATAGACGTACATATGTACATATATGAATTTGAATAAATTATGTTTGGAAGAAAGCATTCATTTCTTATCGTTGGCATTAGATTTTTCGAATGGAATAAATTCTTGGAATGAGTATACTTTGACATTTGAAGAAGAGGCAAGTCTATATTTATTGAAATCAGCTGGCTTTCGCTTTTTAAAGCCAGACAGTCTTCCTCATTATAGTATATTCAGGTTGCTTTTTTGCTTACAAAATATTAAATCGACAAAACCTAAAGTAGCTAAATTATTAACAACTGCAATTACATTAAGGGGTTACACCTATTTGAGAAATTTTTTTCCATTTTTCTTATTGGCTTAAATGACGTAAACACATCCCAAAAAAAAATCTCCAATAGCAACTTTAGTCCAACAACTTTTTTAAATGACCCTCACAGCTAAATTTCTGAAGCAATCTCAGATGCTCCGAGACGCAGTTTCAAAACTTTAAACGCTATTATCTCGAAACCATGTTTTTAAAATCGGCCTTACAAATAATTCTTACAATTTTCATCCGATCGACTTGAAATTTTAACTGTAGCTCCTTAAATAGATTTTAAAGAGAAGTACACACGATTTTAAAGATTTATTAATAATTACATTGTTATGAACATTCAAAAACTGATTTTTTGTTTAAAAAAAAAAGTTTAAATTCGTGTCAATTTGCGAAAAATATTGCGTTTTAATAACGGTGTGGACTTTTCTGATAAATTTCATGTAGATTATAAAAAAAAAATTTTGTCCTAGGTTCAGATAAAAAAAATTTTATTCGTAAGGCCGTAGACCTCTTTCAAACAAAGACATGATGCTTCAAGTGGCTGTACTGCTGCCATTTTGAACGAAATAATTCAAAAAAATTGTTTGTACACCTCATTATATTTACCTATAATAAAGCCTCAACATTTTATTTTGATTATTTTATTTCATCCTCAAAAATAAAATTCCTCAAAAAAGTCAAATTTTCGACCGTTCTAAAAAGTGTAACCCCTTAATAGGGCGCTGCCTTTGCAAAATGATAAAACAAACCCTCGTTGCATCTTCTGAGATAATCGTAATTGCTTTGGGTCATAAGGTATTTACTATATGAGCAAACAAAAAAAGATAAATTTAAATGTTTTAATAAAGTTAAAATGGCCGAACAATGCAGGTTCTGAAACAAATTCTAAATACAGTATATATCATAATTATAATTGCGCTCTAATTTTTTAAATTTCTATTATTTGTTGAGGCGGAAAGAAGCCATTGACGTTGGTCTATCAGTTCGACTATCTGGAATTTTTCAAAACCCCTGTAATTTCTGCAACAGAAAACAAGCACGCTTTCAAAGCGAAGGGCCGCAAAATCTGCAAACATCTGAAATATTGCCTCAGTTTGTCAGGATACATGACTTAGGATTTTTTTATGATAATGTCAAAGCTCAGGGGTTGCCCTATATTTTTAAAGCATAGCCTTGGGAGGACAGAATTTAACGGAAAAGGAAATGGGGTAAGAGGTTGAGTGAAAGAGTTGACGATGTACCCGTCGTTTGAAAGTTTCGGGCTTATAAGACAAGCGGAAAATAGAAGATAATAAACTGTTCCACATTCGTGTTCTTCTGGTTACGAAAGGTCATCGAAATTTACCGGTATCATCGAGGACTTGGAGAGCATAGGGGTGGGAGCGCCTTGAAGTTCTCGTATCGCGCGTTGTAATGTGTGACTTCATGAATCAAGCTAGCAATTTCGTAGAACAATGGCAGTGGAAATACCGACATTCCGTCAAAGCTCGAGAGAGATTCTAAGCCTGATTTGGGACTTATAGATTAGCGCCAAGTCAGATAGACTGAAATATATCTTACATCGGTGTTAAAAACCCAAGCATTTCATCGCATTTTTAGTGATTGCAAGTACAGCTAAGATTAGTGGATGCCTCAATATCCAAGATATTTCGAGAGGGTTAATTGTATTGGGTGGACTGGGCGTTTTTTAAGAGACATTAAACAGCATTGCCGCATTAAACATAACACGATTTTCTCTGCTCTTATTTTGCTCTGCATTTATTTTGTCAGGATCAAATGTAAATCCGTCTTGCATGCTCCACGGCGAATTTTCTGATAAGCTTTCGTTAGTGTTCACATCTTCGAAGAGTAAACACTAATAGAACGTTTTAAGTAGACAGCTCCCGTTCTATTTCTACGTCGACACAGGAAAAATTAACTTGTTTTTCAGCAGGATAACGCTTTTAGCATTTGAATAAGCTGATAAAAGATAAAGATTAATATAAGGGTTGTAAGAAAGGCTAAATCTATCTACATCTATAGAGAATTTCGTCGGTAGTATGATCAATCGTATTGATAATTTAAATAAGAGGCAGGGAAGTAAAATAAATTACTAAACGCACAAACAAATACTTTATAGTTTAATTTGTTTGCTGTTGCCTATTTATTTATTTTAAAATTTTATACGGTCGTAATATGGGATACGATTTCTGTAACAACCACTGCAAAAAGGTGTAAGGGTCCTGAATCTTAAGTGCACAAACAAAATTTCTATTTATTAGAGAGAGTGGCGAATTTACAAAAGGACATAAGGAGTACCTACTCTTAGTTTAATTCATTCCATTCGAGCATGGAACTGTCTTTTAAACTTTAAGGGTATTCCATAAATGCATCGAACTACAGGCAATCGGCCGTCGTGTAATAATATCCTCGACAAAATGCTAAAGACTAAAACTTTTCCTAACATTAATGAATTTTGTAGAAGAAGCTTTTTAGATTTTTTCATTCGTTATTCAACTGAAAATTTCTTAAAACTTTATTTCCTTATGTGACACATTTCACTGTTTCTGTGCCCCATTTTGTTAGCATAACTTTTTCGAGAATCTGTTCTTTGTGGAAAAAAGCTATGAATAATATATGCCCAAATACCACTGAACTATGTAAATATTAGAAGAAATTTTTGCAAAACTTCGCTAATCGATAAAAATTGCATTTCAGAGACAGACATGTGGGCTTCATTTGCCAGCAAATTTTAAAGAAACTTTCAACTTCTAAAAACAGCACCAAAAGACTTTTGAATGATTAACTGCTTAAAACTATCTAGCCTTCCAAATAATTTTCTAGAATAATTTTAAAGTATAGCAAATAATTGGTTTTATGCATATCTAGAAAGAGGCGTTCAGTTCATTAAATAAAACTTTAAAATTATTCGCTCCCATTCACCTGTGCTGTAGTTAACCAGAAAGCTAAAAGAGATGGGTTTATCGATTCATTATTTATTCGTCAGGCCTTACTGTATTTTATGGTGTGATATTTAAAAGGATTGTGCTCATATTAATACGTGTACATAAAATCGAATAAACAATAACCAACTTCTAAAAGACCTCAAGGTAAAAAAACCTCTCTAACGTTAGTCCCGCTTTTTTGGATTTTCGAAAAAATAAATGTTCTGCTGTAATAAACAAATTTTACCATTATTTTTATAAAGAAAAACAAGTTTTACGATCAGTCCTCAGTACGTGGAACAGTTTTCCATCTTCTGTTTTCCCTTGTCTTATAAGCCTGAAGCTTTCAAACGAGGCGAGGAAGTTTTATTTAAGCCTGATGAAAGCCCTTATTCCGCTGTTGCGGCGACCCAAAGTGGATTTTTGCCTCCGACACTAGAGGATGTCTCTGCTAAGGGATTTCTTTTCGGTAGACAGTACCTATATCTCGGTAAGCCCCACATCTGTGACCCATAATTATTTTCTAGTTTTTCTAATGTTAAATAAAACCTTTGAACTTCAACGTTTTTTTATTTATTTATTTTTTTTTAGATGTCACTCCCTTCCCAGACCCACCACTAGGTGCTAGATAACCACATAGTAATAACATCTACTGTTTTAACCGATTGATCCAGAAGGGAGAACAGGTGTATGTCAGGATGTCCGTTGCTTTGGTGCGTACCAAACGGCTCAAACGGTTTCGATGGTTTTTAATAAATGAGTTGTCGTTAGATTCGTCTTCATAATGGAGACCGTCATTTTTTTTATTAATTAACCCAGTAAAAAAAATCACGTGGAATACACGATGATTCGACGTGGAATTGCTTCAAAACTCTAGGTCGAAAGTAAGTTGAATTTTGTATACCGATATCCTGAGCGTTATGCATATTAGTTTACGGCGAATTGTTACGTCAACTCTAAGCGAAACATATGTTCAATTTCCACCGAATTTCCACGTGACTGAAAATATCTTTTTGATGCCATTTTACCAAAATGTATAAAACAATAAAATACTCACAAGATAAATTCAAAACTATTCCTATTCCTTACTTTTTTTAATCACAAAATAATTACCACTAGGAATGAAACGAAATTGCGTCCATTTTGAAGTTTTCAAAAAGGGCAAATCGACTCCGTGGATAGTCGATTTTCGATTTCGATGATTTTCTGCTGGGAATATAAATAAAACAATTAGAAAGTTTGTAATAAAAGTAAATAATTAAGAAAAAAACCGCCTGTACAAATAATTGAAATGAGAAAAACAAGCTCTAAATATAAACTGATTGTAATAAAAAGGTATCACAGACGGGCAAACCAATATTTTGGTTGTTAGTTTGTCCTCACTTGTCTGTATATCATTACCTTCTGGAGGTCATATTTTAGCCGTACCCGAATAGAGAAATCAATTAACCCTAGTTACAGTGCATCCGCTACACATTTAACTATATTATAATGTCGGAATAGGTAAAAACTGAGCCCAGAATTATTAGCATGATACTATTCAGCCCTAGCCACTAGAATACCATCGCTTGCTCTTAATTAACCATTTCAAAGTTTCGTCATGCATATTTTATCGGATATATGGAATCCACCTAAATTGACTCGATAATAATTATTGACAAAAGAAACTATTTTAGGGAGGCTCCTATATCTATGTAGGTGATTCAGCCTATTTATTTTTCCTTCGACTACATTCAACTTTGATGAACTATTTGTTTGAAATTTTAATGAGTAATTTTTGCGCTCGCTAATTTTCGTAACCCCCGGATCGGTAGATGAATTTCACCTGCTTCAATAACAATGATTGTAAGTGGAACTACAATTAAAGGTGATTTCCAAGCCGTGAATATTACTCTGTAATGTCAATATCGCTACTGTCAGCAGGAAACAAACGTGGGTCACAGCTGTCACTTGCAGTCTGAAGTTCTTCTCACGTCCACGTCCCACTAGGGGTTACAGAAACAAGATATATTTCTTTTAGAGTTTACCTACAACATTACCCTCATTTCGTACTCAATAACATCTTCTTTTTTAGTCCAGGATATAAGGATCACAATGCATTTTGGGTTGGAGGATCGGATAAAAACTTCGAGGGTGATTTTCGGTGGACTGATGGAGTTCCATTTCAATACACCAGTATAGCCTATAAATCAGGTCTTATATTATATATTACTTCACTTTTTTTTTGTAGACTGGTTTCCTGGATGGTCACAGCACGGACACTATAACAAACAACCCAATGATGATGGCCTTAGCAGTCAAGACTGTATAGAATTGCGTAGATATTTTCGTACTCCTCCAGGCGTACAACCAACGACCACACCGTTATCTAGTACTTTTATGTGGAACGACAGAGACTGTAATGCCAAAAATTTTATCATTTGCGAACGACCAATGGGAGAAGGTAAGATCGATAAATATTTATCTCAATTCATAGTGACATCATAGAGAAACTTATTTTATTAGAATCTGTGCAGGAAAATTGGGCCGATGATTGTAATAAGACGGTATCTTTGACAAAGGAGCATCCGAAAGCATCACTGTGGAGTCCGTCATTTCCTCGACAGTATCCAGATAACGCAAATTGTTTCACAACTGTAACCGCCCCAAGTGGCTATAGAATTGTGCTTGAGTTCGAAGAGCTTGTCACTGAAAACGAAGCCGGGTAAGTTCTCTAATTTTTTCAGCTGCATTCGTTAATTCAACGCCAGTATAACCGTCACAGGTGCAGCTATGATTACTTGGAGATTACAGAGCCTTCAATGGGCTACGCCAACCTAAAAAGTGCAGACCCGACTCAGTCGGAGGAATCTAGACGTTCTAACGTAGGAAAAAAAGCATCTCGAAATCAAAATTCTTATGAGAACCTCAGTCTTACTAGTACCTTTGAAACATCAAATGCAAATTATCTCAGTTTGCTTAACATTTTTTCTAACCTGTACAAACCTCGATCGAACTTTTTAATACAAACTCCCGACTATCCACGAGGAAACCCTTTCTATCAGACTAGTAAGGTTTGGGACGATATGCCACGAAGATTGTGCGGGGACTGGAGTTCGAAACTGAAACTTCTTCGTTATATTTCGAAAGGCTCTTATTTGGGATTGCACTTCGTGTCTGACTATTCCCATCATTATGGCGGATACAAGGCTAAGGTCTACATGGAGAACAGTAAGTATATTTTTAATATTTACCGTAGTGTTGCTGCAATATTTGCCTATACTATTTTCGGTTCTTACCTACTTTTGGGTAAATATTGAACTTCGGTATTGAAATGGATAGTATCAGTTTAGGAATTGGGTGCTTTTTAAATGTCTCCCAAATATCTGTTCAATCTTGAACAGCCTAGGCTATATGAACGCCTGTTCAATGTTTTAAAAATTATTTAGAAGGTCAGAATTTACTATTGTTCATCACCATTATAGTGCAACACGTTTTAGACTTCGAGTATAAAACTTAATATTCCCATAACTTCTCTTACTTTTCTATTTTTAATATTCCATTTGGAATATTCGTAGAAACATTAAGTAAAGCAAAATCGCGTAAGTCGATTCAAGATGGAACAAACTTATTTGGGAGATCTCTCTAGAATCTAACAAAATCCTTAACTCGTTATAGCAGAATCTTTAAGATGGTCGAGAGCGGGATCATATAATTTAAAAATACCTTACTTTATTAAAAGAAAATAATGAATATATATTATCCTCTAATTAAGGTTACCCGCCTTAATTTAAGATACTACAACAATTGCATTAATTAGTTCCCTGGCTTATAAACTTGTTGAAAGTAGATAAGAGAGCTGTAAGCCACCTTGTCCGTTCGGTGAGAGAGGGGGAAGGTGTTCGGTAAAAGCTACGTGCGGAAAGGGTGGAGAACGATCCCCACCTTGCCGTGCATAATTATTCGAGCGATTTGTATTATTGCAATTATGGAAACAAATTTTATAAAATACTACATTTGCATCTAGTTTTGATACACATTTTTATTCCTTAAGGTAGACCTACCACAATTTGCTTTGGTGACTACCTTATCGATACATGGCTTTCTCTGCAGCAATTCCTCCAAAGTTTCTAGTGTGATCTCATTGAAACATTTTTTGCTAGAGATCTTCTTTACGTGTAGGACTCGTACTTTTGACCTTTCGATTAAGCTAGCTTCACATCAGCTAGATAGGTTTAGCAGCGCGGAACTAGCTAAATAGATACGCAATCGATCCCCTTACAGATTCGCTTTTTCACCATGTTTTACTTACGCTCGCCAGTACGCTGACGAACAAAAGTGTGTTTGTTAGATCCACAATTTCGAATTCGGATGCGGATCAGTCAGTCGTTGGTGCCCTTTGCTCAACCCAGACGTTTTTCTTATTTGCAGAACGAAGATAAAGCTACCTTGCTGCTACTCGTCCTGTCAGACAGTTGAAACAGATATTGGATTCGAACGACTCCTGTTGACCTCATTGGTTGCTTTTAACAATTATTAATCCTCTCGTGCAGGTGTGTTCCTCTTCCTTCTGAAGCTTTTTCGGTTAATAACACTACCCGTATCTTCCTTCTTCTTGACGATATTCCAAGCAGTGCTCTTGGATATTTTAATACGAACCGCAGTCTGTTCGTAACAATTCCCCTCTTGGCAAGAAGCACCCTCCTTGATGAAAATCAACGTTTTAGCATTTTGATAATTGTTTTCAACTTCTCAGACAACGTCTGAATTGTGAGTAATTTCTGGGAGAATTTAAACCTGACATTTATACAGCTTGGTTACGAATACAGGTAACTATAAAATTAAAATCAGAACTTTTAACATACTCAATGCACAACAAAGGAACAGTCATAAAAATGATATTAATGAAATACCGCCTAAAGAGCACCTTACGGCAATATGAAAAATGCTTTTCTTAAACAAAAAGTCCGGGAAATTTCTTTTTGGCAAAGAAAAACGAAGGAGTAATAAAATCATACAACCTCAAAATAAAACGTGTCCTTTTTCCTTTCTTACGGGAAACCTCGAAAATCCGTACCGTTCAAATTATTGATCAGTTGTGTGCATACGTAATTTAGATACGCTATACTGTTCTGTGCTTGAAGACATAACCCAGGTCAGAATAGTTATAATTATTAAAAGGTATATCAAACAAATATCGGTCCTGTTTACAATGTACCCAATAATTTTAACGATAGTTCTGGGAACCGGAAAAAGCACAAATGTCTTCCGGAATCAATAGAAAAAGCTACGTTTCATACAGAAAGGGGGGAGGGGTCACGCATTAGACTACATGGAGGGGGACGCGGGCTAAAACACGCCAAAATTAAACCACTAGATTTATTAAAATTCCTTAACCTAAAGACTTTTATTAACTTTACATTTAACTAAACATTAAACTGCGAAATAATTGCTGATTCACGTCCTACTCATTTATTTGTCGATATCCTTGTACAGTTTCATTTTCCTGAAAACAGGAAAACCATCTCATCTGTGACGTCTTAAAATATGAAACGAAATACTATTACTAGGTGTATTACTGTTTTACCTAGATATGACTTTAGTCTAGCACTTTTACTTGAGAAATGTTCCCGAGCTGGTTGGCGATGTAAAAATTTTCTTATAGAATTTCTGTGATGTAGTAGATCAAACTATCCCAATGCACAATATATGAAAGATCGATGTAGATTCAAATCCGCAATACAATAGAAAAGGAAAGAGGTCTACCCTCAAGGTAAGTCGTCAATTGGATACCATTAACAATTTTAATCTTCTTAAGGTAGGACAATATGTTCGGTAGGCCCAAAATCAGAAGGCCCACAAGCAAAAAACACTCTTAGCACCTTGCAATATTATGGGATGCTGGGGAATGGGCGTGGGGAATCATTAGCTAAATTAAATCTGAGCAACGCTAACAAGTTCCGGGGAATTATTGTTTCATATTCAAAGAGCCGTGATTGTTGGGTTAGATTCAGTCTTCCTTTTAGACTTCAACCTGAAGCTTTTAAAAGAATTTTTATTAAAACATGTCATGCGAATTCACCCAGCCGTAAAAATGTTCACACAATTGGAGAAAGAAATGTGAGCGGAAGTGACATTCTTATGACCGTTCACCTTTAATTTCACTACAGATTCTTTAAGTGCACTAGAATGTTTTAGAAAGGTAGTAGTTAGGTCCTTGCAGCGACCTTGGAAAGCACACAAGCAATAGAAATCAATTTTTTATTTATTAGAATAATAACAACAATAAGAGCCAACAAGTTCAAAGGTAACCTTTATAAAGGGGTAAAGTGGAATTTTCTTCTATATCCGCTTTTAGTCAGCACTTGACTATACTTGAACTAATGAAAGGGCAATATGAAAGCAAACTGAAGAGCTTGGTTTATTCTATCCCACAGCATATGTAGTGCCAACATTGGTCACAAATAACACGATAAATAATTGGACTATTCAACATAGCTCTCCAAGGATTTGTCTTTGTTGTTTACCCTGCAACCTGAATATTCTTGATGCTTGCTGGCTTACATATATAGCTTGAGTAATTAAAGGGCTAATGGTGCTCCAAATAGAGTCACTTGGCAAAATTGTATAAATTTCACAATTCTCGGTTGATTTTGTAATTAGTCCAACAGAGCCTTAGGGTTTATGTGTGTCAATGTAATTAATTTAATTGATGTAATTTATTTTGTGGTTCGAAATTTATCAGCTCGCTTTCGGCGTTATTGATTCTTTTGCTGAGAAATGGATAAAAAACATAAAATTTCGATATACGCTAAAAAGCAAATTTTAACAGAAAGATAAAAGGTCGAAATGCAATCAATTGGCTTTACTTATTCGGAAACCAAAACACTTAATCATTATGTATTGACCGCTTAATTAACATTATCTCAATAAAACAAAAAAATATTTAAACAATAAATATCTAACATTTAATAACAGATTTAAATAATACAAATAAAATTTTTTCTTTTTTAAAAAGAAGAAGTTCGCCAATACGAAATCTATGAATTCATTTTAAAGCCTTAGAGAGAGAAAACCCTTCAAAAGAAAGTAAAAACCGAAAATATGTCTTTTTTTAATAAATGCTACTTAAAGAATTTTATATTTGATACGTCGTTTATTTATTATATTATATAGGAAGTCATTGGTTCCGCGGTAAGTGTGGCTAAGTTTTATTGACCACTTCTGCAACTGATTTTGCAATGCAGCGCAATAATTGTGTTTTTATCATTGTTAAAGAGCTTATGGAATGCTGACGTCTGGCTCGGGTTTCAAACAGATTAAAAGCTTCTTTAGTTTCATTTCATCCTCAATATAAATTACACAATTATTTCAGTTTATACTTTTATTAACAACCAAATATTATTTTAGTCTTTATTTATTTATTCGCAGTTATTTGCGGTTACGCAGACATTGGTTTATTAGTATGAAATTTTCATTGATTAACCTAAAAATTTAACAACATTTTGGTAAACACTTCTACTTCTAAAAAAGGAAAGTGAAATACTATCAATTTAAAAAACCAAATCAGACCCCACTAAATCTTTTACTGGGCCATAAAATGAAGTCTCCTCGATCATTTCCGTCGACACCTTTTTTTTTTCATGGTGGCGAAAAGAGCACAGGGAGTATTACTTTTCTGAAAGTTTAAAAAACCGAATTGAGGAAATTCAGGAAACCAAATAGGCATCTTCAGTCCTTTTTCAGATTTTAAATAATCTCAAACCGCCGCCATGCTATGAAATTGATATCGCCAATCTATGTTCTCTAAACTGTTAAATAGAATAAACCTACTTTTGTACCAAATTCAATTATAATCGATTAAAACATACACGCCACACAACGCCAAGATTTTAAATCGTTATATTTACCAACAATGATGTTCTGCCAAGTTTCAGATCATTTCTTTCCGGTTTCTATAGAAGAAGTATAGTTGGAGACGGAGTTAGATCAATGGTTGAGTGACACGATCATCACGCCGTGGATGCATGTAAAAACCTTGACCTGCCTATGAGGATTTTCTTTTATTTGTAAAAAAAAATGCACTCTGTTCTGAGCTGTTGTCTGCCTCGCAGCAATGCAAAACAATACATTCAATTTCCTCACTCCCCATAACTTTTATTTCTTGTCTTGTTTTCCTTCTTACACAGAAGGTGCGCTTCTTGGTATGAGCATAGAAAAATTAACCTATTCCATCAAAACGGTGAAATGAGGCTCCCACACCAACATGATATATAAAGAAAACGAGTCAAAACAAAGGAAAAGAAAACAAAACATGAAAGGAGTCACAACATGCACCACAGGGAGTCACGGGGATGTCAAAAATATATAGTTCTTCAGGGATTCTTTACTAAGGGCTATATCGAAATTGGTACATGCATTAAAAGCCCTACATAGTCGGTTTATTGGTTCATGCTTGCCATAATTTGATAAGGAGGGGTCAACATGCAAGAATGGCAGTCTTCGGAGGATGTGTTGGGTCTGCCCAAAAGAAACCCTGTTAAAAGAGTACCTAAATCAATATTAGCATTCAAGAGCTGGTGAATAAAGGCCAAGTCAGCGACTTTAAACGTTTTTGAGGGCAAATCGAGCAAACGAGCCAATCGATGTAGGGTGGTAGTCTAAGCAGATCATATTATGGGAGCTCTCTTAATAAAAATCTAACACTGCACTTATTCGATATGCTTGGAATGAACAGCATAGCAGGTTGACCAGACCTCTGATACATATTCGAGAATAGGCCTAACCAAAGAGCAGTACAAATAAATCAATTCGATAAATCAAAGAACTCTCAAGACCAACGCTTTACAAAGCCGAAGATTAAGCTACTTCAAGATACAATATAGGTATTTAATGTGCAAAGTAAAATCTAGTTCCCTATCGAGCTTTACATTTCATAAAATTGAGCTGTAGGCCGTTTTGCCCGCACCAACTCAAGACAGTGACTAAGTCCTTTTGAATAAGGGCGGAGTCATCACTATACTTAACATTGGAGAAGATCTTCATGTGGTCTGCGTATATCAGAACATTAGAGTACGAGATCCGACGGACAATGGCATCAATGGCAAAAACTAATTGTAGTGGGCCAAGATGGCTATCTTGCGGCACACCAGGTCTCAACTAGACAAACAAAAAATTGTATGGCAGGGGGGGGGGGCAATCTCAACCGTTTGGGAGTTACAGGGGGATTCATAAATTTCAGTTTTTCATGGTATGCACATTACTCTTTTATTTTTATCTCTTAATCTACCCAACATAGCCACATCACAAAAAAAGCTCAAAAACAACTATCCTAATGACCTTTCCAAAAATTTCAACACTACTGATCTAACTCCTACCATTGCACGTAAAGTCTCTTCCAAAAATGTAAAAAATGGTTTGCGATTACCTAAAATTCAACATTTTCCTAAATTTTCTCCCAAATTGATGTAACAGGTGTACTAACTGTTTTTTATTTTTATTGGATTGCCCATCTTATTACCTTTTCGAAAAGGTGCAACACTGCACCTAAATTCACACCCTTATATCCTGGCGTTCTGTTACTCGTACCTGATGAAAATTCTGCTATAAAAAAAGGGTCAGTCAGCAAGAATACCTACCCTAGGTGAAAAACAAATTAATAAGTACTGGTATTTTTAAGCGAAAATTGTTAAAAAATGTCGAACACTAAACCACATAGGACAAAGGTCACCTGAATCCAGCAGAGATTCAGTGTCAATGTTTGGGCTGGTATCATCGGTAACCATTTGGTAGGACCATTCATTTTGCCGCAAGTGCTTAGTAGTGAAATTTATGCGGATTTTTTTGGACTGCCAGATCTAATAGAAGAGAACCCTACGGATAATCTTAGGGGAATGTTTCACCAACACGATGGAGTACCAGCGCATATGGCTAACATATGGGGTGTTCTAATTACATGAATTTCGGAGAAAATTTGAGAAAATGCTAAACTTTAGGTAATCGCAAACCATTTTTTTTCGTTTTTGGAAGTAACTGTACCTGTAACGGTAGGAGCTAGATCAACAATGTTGACAATTTTGGAAAGGTTATTGGGATAGTAGTTTTTTAGCGTTTGTTTGATGTCGCTATGTTGGGTAGATCAAAAGAGAAAAATAAAAGAATATTGTGCATACCATGAAAAACTGAAATTTATGAATCACCCTGTAACTGCCAAACGGTTGAAATTGCCCCCGCGCCCCCCATCACTCCTGTCATACAATTTTTTGTTTGTCTAGTTGAGATCTATCACCCTACTCATTTTGGTACGTCAGATCTGAAACACCCTGTATAAATTTGCACCAGAAGTAGCTTAATCTGTAAAGCACAAATGTATTTATGTATTTCGGTACAGCAGCTATACTTAAAAAAATGGAAAGATTTGGAAGTATTAAAGGTTGCCAATAGTATAAGACCAAAAATATTTTTTAATCTCACTTATTTGATTTTGTTTTGTATTATTATATTATCCTTTTATTAAATCAGCATTCCATTGCTCTTATTTTTAAAACTCACAACTTATTTGAATCGAGCAGCCTCTCATTCCAATAGAGAAAGTTGAATTTCCTGCAACTTATTCGCTTTTCAAAGTCAAATTGAGTAGTAGCGTGCTAGACGTTTATCACACGTAAAGAAGTTTCCGCTGATGTTTTTTCTTGACTTGTGGTTTTTTAATATTCTTGTCGTTGAAGAGTTTATACGTAGTTAATTATGAGAGTGTCACACAGAAAAGCATTTCGCTAATTAATTTTACGCTATTTATGTTAATTTTGCCGCATAAAACTTAATTTCATTGGTATCTGAGCAAAAAGCGAGTAACATTCACAAATCGGAGTAGAATTAAGTGGCATTTTGTTTCCTTTTTAGGCAATTTTAAAAATCTTTAAGGATTCCGACAGTTTTCTGTTAAATGTTTCTTTAGTGCACTTACAACAGGAAGGAAACACTTCAGGGTGAAAATTTTACAAGCGTTTTTGCTTTGTTTAATCATTTTATCAGCACCTTCGGTTGCAGCATTTTCCCCTTCTCTATTTAGTTCGAAAAAAATATAGTGCTTGTTGCGATTATACTTGTGTTGGTGCAATGAAGAGAAAAAAAGGACTTTGCTTTTGTGATTTACCTATTTAAGAATCATATTATTGTTCATAACGTAAATATTTTGCTAGCGCATCTTAAGTAGTTATCATAACGTCGGATCTAGAAGTGTCAAATTATTGAGTGAGTTGATAGTTCAAAAATTTTTAGTTGAACTTTGTCAAGGATGACTCATATAAATTTACTTAATCTGTCTTTAATAAGTACGTCTAATGCCATGCTGAACTGGACCGCTCTTAAATCATTATCAGTCTCCTGTTGAACATTTTTTAACGCAATGACACTCACAAATATTTGATTTTGTCAATTCTAATTAAAAATTAATCGTCGATTGTAATGCTGGACGGTTGACTAATACACGCGGAGCTGTCAAACAGCGGTGAGAAAGATTTGTCTGCAGAAAACCCTCTCAGGGAGAAATCCTGTGACCCATTGGGACGTCCCTTGCCCAAGTAAAATAACGATTCCCTTGGTTGTTGAAACCCTGGGTTTTGGTCACTGTGCCAAGTTCCCTAGTTTCCCTAGCAGTATATATCTCTTGCTTGCTAAGGTACGCTATATGCACCACCGACTCCTCATCTTCCAGTCATATTCTACCGGTGCCATTCTCAGTAAGTTCCATTTTCTTCAGATGACAACTTAAATTACCATTTCCTGTCAAAATAGTCATCCGCCACTTCAGAGTCTTCCGATCCAGATTCAAAATACTCCTCCCGGCAGCGCAGTATGTCACTCCTAACGCCTGCAAATACGAGTTCACTTTGTCCCAAAGGCAACATATGGCTCCGGGCCTTGAAAGTTTGAGTCAGCTCCTCGCTTAGCTTGATTATAAAGTGCACATCTGTCGGTCTTCTCTCAGGCAGTGATCCATCATTTATTAACGCTTAGTGGTATCTTTCGATAACCCTTACTTTGCTTATTTTGTCCACATCTGGACTTGTTATTTTTTTTTTATTACACTGAGTATCTTCTCATGCCCATGGTTGTTTCCTGACCTGTGGCAGCGTGCACCGAGGTCCATTCGGAGCGATATCATGGCTTGGCGATGTCCTTTTAATGTATAAATGTGACGACAGCAATCCTAATATCATCTCTAATCATTGTGTTGGTGTGATACAGAATCAGCAGAATGCGCCACCCAAGCCAATCTTTGCACTTGGTATTCTCATGCCAAATACCTGGTTGTAATAATGGACACCGAGCTAAATTGCGGCATGAAAAAATGCAATAAAAAAGGGTTAGCATGATAGCCCTCTAACTACAGTTTTTAAACAAATCAGCAACTGTCTGCCTGGAAAATAACCGTCTTACTAAGAATTGCTAATACAGTTTCTGCCCGGGCCAATCACGTCAACCAGAGTCTTTCTGACTGCCCTAACGAACGATTCGAATCATTGTCTCCATAATTGTGGAGAGTCCGAAATCGTCACTTTTAATAGAGTCAAGCATACTGCCCTTCTAGCCAAACTTTAAGCATTTGATCTGTATTCTCATCACTTAAAATGAATGAAAAGCTTTTTATCAGTCCGTTCAATCGGTATAATAATAGACGAAGTTACATTTGATCACTACGTAATAAATGTCGGTATGCCTTTATTTCATCGTTTTATTAATGATCTTTAGTCTCTCACTTTCAATACTATTCAGAGTTTCGCGTCCTCTTTTGATTCTGTAATACATTCTCGTTGGAATACAACAGAAATAAACCGAGAACGAATGTTTGATTCCTCTCTCGTGTGCGTGTGCGTGTGCCGTGCGGGTAATTCTGCACCTATGGACATACCATAGAAGCAATACTCCAATAGACCCATTTGAGAGAAAGATTAGTAGATGCATAGGTATTCCTAATCTTTGTTTAGCTACACAAAGAAATCTGGATTAAATTCCGGATCATTTCGTGCAAAATTAGCACTTCTTGATTAGTCGAAAAGTTGCCCATAAAGTTTCGATTTTTTACTCATCTTACCAATATCGCTGGCAGTCTAGGCATAAAGTTTCTTCCACTTACCCAATTACATAGGTGGCAATTTTTCAGTTTATCCTATTCATGAATCCAGAATAAGCAATTAGATGCAATCATATATATAGTAAACCAAAAAGGACACAAGAAGGTGCTGAGTAAATGAACTATTGACCCGTTAATCCTTATGAATGATGTTTTCTCGCTAGAAATATTGATAATCTTTAATTGGACTTGACAGACTCCGTCGGAATCCTTATTGATAGGTTCTTTTAAATTACTAGAAAAACTTATTTAACATTGCCCTTGAAAGCTGCCTCGGAATGCTCAGATGAAAGACTAAGGCCTTACAATGGATCCTGCTATCTTTTTGTGTCTTATCCTGAAGTGGAATGGTGGACCGCACAACAGGTTTGCAGGGGCATCGGTGCACAGTTGTCGTCGATTTCATCACCTGACGAACACAGGTAAGGCAAGAATGCAATTTAACAATAAAACCAAACAGTTTTCAATGTCATTCAGATTTATAACGACCAGCATTCGAAACCAAATTGATTACTCACCGCAAGTGATTTACTGGCTGGGTGGTGAACTAAACAAAAACGGGCAATTCGAGTGGTCCGACGGGACAAGGATGAATTTTCAGGTAAATATTTATTCCGATTTTCTTGGCTAGTTTTTAATATAAACCATATAAAAAATTCAGGGCTGGCTTCCGGGACAAGGGCAATTCGACACAATACCATCAGAATCAATTTGTTTAGGTCTGCAGTGGAAGATGTCCCCTACCCCCATGCTTCCATCAGGACTTTATTGGGAAGCGCAGAAGTGTCGACGAGTGGGAGGTTATATTTGTAGAAAACCTCAACAGTCTATCGATCAATTGGAAGTTAAAAACGAGACAATTAGAGGCTTTGAAGGTCGTTTAACATCACACGGTAATTTTGAAATAAATTTACCGCTGTGATACTCACATAAGTGCATTTGACAGGTTACCCCAATCCCTACCCGTTAAATATCGATTATTGGGTACACATTGTCGTACCCGAACGGCATCGAATCATAGTACAATTTCAAAAAATCGATTTAGAATCACAAGATGAGTGCCTCTACGATTACGTGAGCGTTCAAAACTACGAAATTGCATCGAAAATTTCACTCGAGCCGGGTGTTAATCCTATTCCAATGGCTATGCTAACAGCTGAAAAAGGCTACGAGGATTTTCAATATGACAATTACAGATTTAAATACGCACGACGAGCTCGAAGCCTGAATAGCCTTAGCCAAAACAGACATTCTGTGGAGCGATCTAAAAGCCAAATTAAAAGACAAAGATTAGGAATGCGTCCCAATCCGAGCCAAAAGACGAAGTTTTTTCAAACTTGGAAGCAGGCTGATGCTACAACGAAAAGCAGTCTCAACGAAGTACAACTGAGCAGAAAGCGAAAGCGGAAAAAAAGAAAGTTCGACTTGAAATCGGAAGCAAATGTTCACAAACTTAACCGGAGGAGCATCGAAGTTAAGGCAGTCGACAACGCTCAATCGTTTTTGCCATATGTCCGGTGGTGTGGGTCACATGATTCTAATATGTCCAAGTTTGACTTCGTATCGTCTTCAAATGAAGCAATTCTTAATTTTCACAGCGACTATTCAGTATCTGGGCTAGGTTTTGCAGCTATTTGGAAAGCCATCGACATTTCCGGTTGCCCTATTCAAACACTCACTTCCAGGGAGGGCACAGTATCAAGTCCCAACTACCCATTCTTTTTGATCAATAACTTGGATTGCACGTTCGTGATTCAGGCACCACTGGGCGGCAAGGTTTGGCTAGAATTTACTGACTACGATATCGTGGACGAAAGCTTAATGCAAGTCGATATTGGAGGCGGAAGTTTTCAACCCTTTCGCATTGAAGAGCATCTCAATGAGGGAATGTTTGTGAGCCTGAGGGAACAAATACGCATTCAAATAAGAACAGGTCAAAAACCAAGAGGGAAAGGATTTCAAGCAAGTTACAAGACAGGTTAGTTGTGTTATGTTGCGTGTTTCTACCAATATGTTGATTAGCTCTGATTGTTTCGCTTCCTTAATAGATGCTTACCTATAAATATATTTTACATTTTAAACTAAAATGCCATAAAAACTAAAAAAACGGACTACAGCAAATAAAGCTTCCTAATTTTTCTCTTTACAGTTGGCCCTTTCGTTAAAGATCGAGTAATATACTTAAACAACAACTCAACCGGACATCTGCTTCCTTTGAATTATCCCCAAATAACGCCTGCAAAAATCGACTTCACCCAGCACTTTGTGGCTCCGTTGGGTGAAATTATTTTACTGGAGCTGTATGGTGTGGAGTTCAACCAAAATGGATGTCAGGACAATAATACTCTAGAGGTTTGTAAATTTAGTGCACTTCGTTGTCCTTACAAAATACTTTTTTGTCAATATAACTTCCTTGTCTGCTAGGTAAAGAACGGAGTTTCTCATAATAAGAGGTTGGGACTGTCATGGTTAATTGTGGGTTACTTAGAAGGAAAAATTTAATTTAACGTTATTTTTAGCATGTATCTAATGAATAGTACGTCGATTCTTACAAAATCTTACTTAGTAATTAGTATTGATTCAAGAGTAAATATACAAAACAAAAACTCTGTATATATAGTTATCCGCAATAGAAATTTTAGTAATGGAGTATACTTACAATGCGTGCCTACCTGAATTCAGGGGGAACTAAGGGGGGATTGAAATAATCGATTTTCTTTATTTCATAAATCGTCAGCCAAACATCAAACAAGAATGTTCCCAAAAAGTTTCAGAATTAAATTCGGATTCTTCCCGATACCATTCGCTCATCGATGCGATTACACTGTAATTTTTTGTTTTCGCAACTTTAAACGCGCTTTTTCGATTTGAGTGCGTTTTTGCAATTGATTGCTCAAAAACTTTTTGACGGATCGTTTTCAAAAATTATATGCGTTAAAATATTACAACAAATTGGTGAAAATTGATAATTTTTTTTGAAGACTCGTAAAACCTGCTATTTTTTAAAGTTTTAGTCGCAATTTAGTTCATGTTCTTGGAAAACATGTTAGTAATGCACAACAATATTGTTATTGCTTTTTGATAGAAATTGCGACCTCCAGAATTCATATAAACAGGAAACTCAACTGAAATTATTTGAAAAGATACCGGCCAAGTTGGACTTGTGAAATTACCGTGATTGCTTTTAAAATACAGATTCTATTATAATTAGTTAAGCAAGGATATGAGAAGGCGTTGCCAGGCTTCAGTGTCAAGCAGATATAGCCCGCCACTTCTTTATCATTGCTTTATACAGTGTGTACCATTTCTAGAGGTCAATACGAGTATAAATGATAGCTCTCACCTATTCTAACAAAAAAATTTATGGCAGGGAGGGGGGGGGGGCAATCTCAACCGTTTGGGAGTTACAGGCGGATTCATAAATTTCAGTTTTTCATGGTATGCACATTACTCTTTTATTTTTATCGTTTGATCTACCCAACACAGCGACATTAAACAAACGCTAAACAACGCAAACTACTATCCCAATGGCCTTTTTAAAATTGTCAACAATGTTGATCCAACTCGTACCACTGCAGGTACAGTCACTTCCAAAAGTGAAAAAAATGGTTTGCGGTTACCTAAAATTCCGAATTTTCCCAAAATGTCTCCCAAATTCATGTAATTAGTACACCTCTTTTTTATTTTTATTGGTTTCCCCATCATATTACCTTTCCAAAAGGTTGAGATTGCCCCCCCCCCCTGTCATACAATTTTTTGTTTGCCTAGGTAAGAGCTATCATTTAAACTCGTATTGACCTCTAGAAACGTTACACCCTGTATAACAGAAAAATTATGAAAGGTGGCACTCGTGATAATTGTTGCCCAATAAACTCTAAATTGTGGAGAATATTTCAATAAAGTTTCGAAGTTTTTTTTAGTTGCATTTTTGGAAATAGGGTGCGTTTTTGCAACCCGGATTAAAACAACATTTCTGTGCATATGCATATGTAACATATCAATTCTTGGTATTTCTCTTTTGAATGCATATTAGGATGTATATACTCGTGTATATACCTTAGTTAATTCTTATTTATACATATGTACGAGTTTGCAATACTGTTAGAGCTGAATAAAAGGAGTTTTCATTTTCGCTCCTACTCCGCAGAGCAAATCACAACAGTGGCAACGATGATTTTAGTGAACAAACCAGAATGGAAGCCGTGGTAAAAGAATTAAAGATTATCGCAGAACAGCAATCCAAATTATTAGATGAGATAGCAAGAAACGTTTTCAAACAGGAATCAGACACCTCGTAAAGGAATGCCAAATCATCGGTGGAATATTCTCTTGAATTCATTCATTTTGATCCAGATAATGGCATCACATTTCAAAAATGGTATGTACGATATTCAAACTTTTTCGAGAGTTACGCATCAAAATTGAATGACGCCGCAAAGATGAGATTGCTGTTGAGGTAACTTGGTCCTCTGGAAGACAATCGGTATGTTCATTTCATTTTACCAAAGTAATCCAAAATTTAAATTTTTCGGAAACTGTAAAAGAATTTAAAAACCTCGAAATAAAATAATCTGTGTTCAGAATGCGTTACCGTTGCTTACAGCTAAAAAAATTAGACAGAGACGACTATGTTACTTATGCGAGCGAGGCCAATAGACAGTGCGAAAACCTTAAATTAGCAAAATCTTCCACTGCTCAATTTAAATATTTGATGTTTGTCATAGGTCTCCAATTTCCTTCTGATATCAGGACCCGCATTTTGGTATCTTTGGAAAAAGCTAAAGGCGAATTAACTCTGGACACAATTAAGAAAGACTCACACTCACATCATCTTTAGCAGCGACAACTAAAATCAGTAAGACTGAAAGACGAAAGTTTACAGTTATTAGAAGATAGAAAATAGAAATGAAATTTTTCATTAATTTTTTAATTATATTTACCCTAATAATTAATTCTAATATGCATTACTTTCTAGTAATGATTTCTTTAATTCCTGAAAATGGTAATGTGGCTTAGTTCTTTTCAACATTACTGTCTACTAAAGATTTCTTTTATTTATGGTAATGTGAAAAAGATTATTTTAGCTATCGGTTATTTTTGTCGTTTCTTTTATGCCTAGCAATGCAAAATGTTTTGCATAACTTTCGCGGACCTGCCAATGTAAAAGTCATCGAGAAAGTAATGCAGGAAGTATCTATGATAGATATTGGGGAAACGATAACCCTATCGAAGAAGTATGTATTACCTTTCCCACTGGAAATCATTATCGCATAATCATTGCTGCGATAGTATGCATTTTTCGCAAAACTGTACATACAAAGATCAGATATGCAGGCAGTGTCACAGGAAAGGACTCTAACTAGGTTACTGTTTCAGTAGGAGAAATGATAAGCCGCAGGCACCAACAGCAACCTCCCCTATGTACAACAAAACTAGACAAGAAAAGGGGAGATAATATTATCAAAAGCAATACAAACGCTATCATAACGTTAATTTAACACAATACAGCTTTAATCATACGATAAATTCTAACCGCAAATATGTAACCTTGTAAATATATAATTTGACAGTTTTTATGCAAGTGGACACAACAATTTTATCTGCAAATAGCTGGGAAAATCTAAAGAAGCCTCCTCTAGAACTAGGAAAAAGTGTTAATAGAAATGTGGAGGGTAATCCCATGGACATTTTAGGAAGTTTTTATTGCACAGTACGGCAAAGTAGTTTGTTATTGACAGAATTGATTTAATGGAAAAGTTTGATTTCTGGAATAAACCATTACATCTCATATGTAACAAGGTAAGTTTAGAGTCCAGACAAAAACTTATAAATTCTATTCAATTTAACTTTCCAAAAATTTTCGATAATTCACTGGGATGCTGTACCAAGCCAAAATTGAAGTTGCAAGTGAAAGATAATATTGCTTCCGTTGCTAGACCAAAACGACCAATTCCATACGCATCAATGGGCGCAGTAATGGAGGAACTGCAGAACTTAGAATACATGGGTATCATCTCCCCAGTTGATTTTTCAGAATGCGTCCCACTAAGTGTAGTGGTAATAAAATCAAATAATAAACTTCGCATTTGTCCTATTATACTACCATACAACCGCATCAATACCCACTTCCAAGGCCAGAGGATATTTTTATTACACCTGCAAATAGCAAGTACTTCATACATATTGATTTATCAAATGCTTATCTACAGATAAAAGTAGATGATGATTCAAAGCATCTTTTGTCAATGAATACACTCAAAGCGCTTTTTAGGCTACCACCAGGAATCAAAGCGGGTCCCGGATTTTTCAACAGCTCATGGATACCGCGTTGACAGAGTTGAAGAATGTTTCGTCTTATATTGGCGATATTTTAGTATCGGGATCTACTAGGGAGCACCACGATCAACTTCTGTATGATGTTTTAAGCCGATTAAAAGAATTTGAATTTAAGATCAGAATCGACAAATGTAATTGCCTAATTTCCGAAATCCGTTATTTAGTTCATATACAGGACAGCCGAGGAACGAAACCTGTTCTGAGGAAAACAGAAGTTATTAGGAACTTAGAGCACCATTGGACCATTTGTTGAAAAAGGTGTAAAATGGTGTTAGTTACCAAAATGTGAAGAAGCATTTCAGGAATTCAAGCACATCTTATATTCGGATTTAGCGCTCACCCACCTATCCATCTATCTATTATTCTTTCAGCTGATACTGCTAATGACGGAATTGGAGCATCTTTATCTCACCGATTCGCAGAATTAAAGCCGTTTGACTTCAGATGAAAAAGGTTACAGTGAAATAGAAGAAGAAGTTCTTGTCTCTGTCTTCGCTGTAGCTACGTTCAAGAGAATGATACTTGTTCGTAGGTTTTCACCGCTGAAGTGTAATATAAATATTCGTTTATTTTTACTGTTTAAGATATCTGGTAAAAACAGCGTCTATATAGTTTGCACATCCAGGGCTTTAAATAATACAATACAAATAATTCGGTGATAATTCATATTATAAGGTAGACAAACAAAACAACACAAATGTTAACCAATTTTGGTTTCACACACAAATGATGAAAAAATCTGATTCCACCCCCCCCCCCCCCCTTGCGCAACAAACACCTACATTCGCGACTGACACACACAAATTACAAAATCAACAAATTGTGCCCCCCCCCCTCCTCAAGGGAAAACCAATCTCCGCACGTCATCATATTGGAGAAAATAAATTGTTAAGATAAAAATATGACCTGAAATTTGAAATTCAATCTGGATAAACTTTCGATCTGGAATAGTAAGCACTTTCAAACGAATCTTTAATTTTAAAATAAAATTCGGAAATTGGTGAAGTTTCCTAAATGTTATTGCGTTGTTGTCTCAATCACCAAAATAGCCCCAATTATTACAGCTGCCCAATTAATACAGCCGACTTATTGGCTTTTAAGCTTACGCAATCGATTGAAACTATTGATCACAATTTTGTACTGGTCGTTTTGGGTAGGTGTTCGATAACTATGCAGACAACAATGGGACGAGGTGGCAGTTATGCAAATATCAAAATCCGAGCTCTGTGCATGATGCAACATCTGGAAGGGATTACCCGAATTACATTGAGCCACAACAAGCCCCTGTATATATAACATCGTACCTTAACACAATTCACATACGTCAGAAAACCACATCGGAGTCTCGCATAAGCTTGAATGCCACCATCCGGATTCAACAAGGTAAGTCCTGATTGCTTTATGTAAAACAAAGACGAAACAAGGCGATTATTTATTGCTTGAATGCTGCAGACTTCAACTACAAACTGAAGTTGATTTCCGGAGATGATTCAGTGGAATCCTGTCAACCGAATCCCTGCCAGTTCAGTGGAAAATGCATTGTTAATAGAAGTAAGAAACAGTGCCAGTGTCAAGGCCACTTTATTGGGCGGTAAATTTGTTCTTAGAATCTCCTTGGAATCGATTAATTAATTTTTCCGTATCCTAGGTTTTGTGGGCTGAACATGTGCGACCTGGAACCATGCCTTTTCGGAAAATGTGAACTAACGCCATCCAATTTTAAGGTTCGCTTAATCTTTTGTTGCATTTATGGAGGCTTTATACATTTTCATTTAAACGTACATATAGTGTCACTGCCAACCCGGATACATTGGCCCAACATGCGAACAAAAGCAGAAGCCCTGTGCTGATAATCCCTGTGAGGGTCGGGGTGAATGTTTTGAAAAGAACGGAGGGTTTTTTTGCAGGTAAGTTTTGAAATACGCAACTTAGTTCCACTCAAGTAAGGTTAAAAGATAAACCTGTCTGCTTAAATATTAAGGTATTTTTTCACATAACAATTCCGCTGCCAAGGATAATTTATATTCCAAGAAATGGGCATGGCATAGTACAGGTGGATTTCATTTTCATAATGCCTAACTGAAATACATATCTCAAACTGCAAGACCAGAATGTATACTTTTTATGCCATAATGGGATTCTCATTGTTTTCACAATCCAGCACTCATTTTGTCGAAGAAAATTTTATTAATTTAATATATTCATCTCTAACGATTAGTACTAATTGTGCACTAGTTTTTTGTTTTACTAAGGGAAGTACTTAATTGTGTGAATATGGCACAAAATGATTTAACACTAAATTCCAGCTATCCTAGTCATAAGTGTCGTAACTGACACTAGCAAAAAAGCGCAAAAGCAAAGGGGTAAATTGAAACTGTGGCAGTTTCTTACTTGATTAAATCGTTGCACATAAATAAACCTATACAAGTTACACAATATACAGAAATTTATAAAATATCGACTAAATTTTAAGGTAATCCAGGTGAGCCAGAAACGTCACAGAATTTATGATTTCATTCGTCGGCAAATAGGAAGAAATCTTTAAGGTTGCCCCGAGCTAAGTGTTACGGCATGTGTCGTGGCGATGATTTAATTTATTTCGATCTGACGAAAGAGCTGTTTCGGAAAAATTGTAAGCAGCTACATTTGAGCACAAGGAACCGGAAATTTGATTTTCATCAATGAAATAAGGAGCAGACACATATTACTTAGCAACTTTCAGACGTAATTTAAGATAGAATTCAAGTACTCCTACGAAAATTCGTAACACACCTAAGTCATCTTGATGGAGGTTTATATCATAGATCTTGCAACTGTGCAATTTCTTGTTTCAACATATCTCCAGTCCTTTTGTTAAAATTATTATCTAATCAAATGAACTTATCTGAGTTCCACATATTTAGCTAACTTTATTTAGTCATTACGGATCCCTCCAAGGTGACTCCTTCATGGAAGATAATATCAGTACTATTGACCAAGATGGCCGTGCGTGCAAAACAGAGTACGGTGGTAAAAGACGTTGAGGAAGTCGTGAATCTAAGGAACGATCAGAGTAAAACATTTACAGAGGAGTTTATCACTCCCTGCAATTATGCATACAAAAAAACATCCTGAACTTTAAAAATATCCATCCCAGTTAGTCACAAGAGTAAGGGAGAACAAAGAAAGGATTACGATACACGGCCTTAATGCAGTTGATATTCACTGCAAAGGAAAGAGCCAAAGCAGGGCTAGCCTACTTACTATAATATTAGTCTGTTCTGAAACATTTCCTCTAAAAAAGAATTTAAGGGAAGATGATTTTTTTATGTATGATGATGCGAAAGCAAACAAACAATCATGCCTTGGCGCGAAAGGAACAGGAGGAATATGGGATAAAACGATTGAATGAATGCGTTAGCTATCCACTTTTAGATTGATCGCTCGGACTAAAACAGATGATGAAAAACTGTTCGTTCAGTTTCAGTTAAGAAATATTTCCGAAATGTTATGGCACAGCCAATTTTATCTTGAATAGATGATAACGAGGTTTCAAACTTCGAACCCAATGGCGACGACTTCTGGTTATTTTTTGCTGACAACAGTAGCTAGTTTCTGTAACTTTCACTTTTCACAAACTGACTGAATTTGTTGTTTTGGGCAACAACAATTTCATTTACATTTACGTTACTGCGCGTGAGAAAATTCTCACGAAAGTTACAGAAACTGGCTGCAGATCACGCTAAAATGCCACTGGGGGTTGCCGAGTAATGTATCTGGTTGAGAATCGACCTTAAAGTAGTGACCGTACTATTGTTGTCATCGAATCGAGTGAAGATCTCGTAAAACGTACCCATTGAAGTCAGAGTATCAATAAATAATTTTCGATATTTGGGTTTTGTTAGCCTAACAGAGAATTCTGAAATTGGTAAAAAAGTGGCGCACAGGCTCTCGACTACAAGATCTTTACGGAAAATAACATTCGGCACACGAACTCGGTGATCCCTAAGCTGCTTTAAAACACCTTCGTTAGACCGATTTTCGAATACGCCAACGCCAGCTCTGTATGGGCTCCCTACTTCGCCGTTCACGTCGGCCGTATCGAGGCAGTGTAGCGCAGATTATCCGTGGACTTCCTTGGTTACTTCCTTCTTATGCTGCTCATTGGGAACTGATTTCTCTCGACTTCCTCGAAAAGAGGCCCAACATCTTCAAACTATTATTTTTGTTCGATTTATGCAGGGAACAATAAATTAACCCGAATTATTGGCGGCTGTGAACTACTCCATTCCGCAACGCTATTTGAGGAATCGCGACTTCCTGTATGTCTCCAGCCATCGAACTTTGTATGAGATGCACGAGCCCATCACGTCGATGTTTCGCCTCTTCGACCAACACTTCGCCAATTTTAAATCTCTCTAGGTTGCTGTTGAGGGGCATACGTAGACAGTGTCTTGGTTAACGCGGGGGTCGTGGATGATGTCAACTGCTGTTGCATTTGTTGCTGTTGATTATCCTTTGCCTGTTTTGTGGCTTTTAATTTGCATTTTAGTTATAAGTTATATTGTACGCTCTTCTTGTATGATGAATCTGAGGGAATAAATAAACAAAAAACCAGACAACAAAACGTACAAGCAAAGCAGTACAAAAAATGTGAACAAATATAGCGTGGATAAGTCAATAGGTTTTTTTACAATGTGAGCAATGCCTAGGGGCAAACCTTTGATGCTTTGAAAGAAGGGAATTAGGGTAAGGTAAGTCATATACAAAGATGTATTATTCTATTCAGCAACATACGGATCATCCGAACCGGATACAAAGCTGGCACCAGTCCTCCACCAATCACATCCCACGGTAACATTTTTAACCTGCACCTGCAATTATTATAATTCGAAAAGACCAAAGCCATGTGTTTACCAATCACTCCCCGGTTCTTTGCATACGATAGAAAAAGTACGAGTTCAATTCGAATGTGGTTTAGGTTTTGGTTATTGAACATTTGAACGCTACATAACTCAACTTACCTAATCATTCAATCAACGCAGCGGCCTGAGTTTCACTTTACTCGGCCAGGGGGTCCGCGAACCGAGAAATGATTTCCGCCAAGAAAAAATTCAGATCGCAGCTGGCTACACAAGCGCACCACACTTGCCCAATTGATTCAGTCAAGCAAAACAGTCCACTGAAATTCAGCATTTTCGTTGACAGGGTGGTTTCGGTTGATTCAATGAGAACTCCTGTGTTTACTTGAACGCTCTGCTTGAAAATAAATCGCTTTGCTCTCGTCGGGCTGATTGCAGTGAGGCGCCTGGCCAAGGTGCAGTCTGTGGGGTGGTTGGGTGGTGGGCTCTCGTATGAATTTTTCTCGTGCACATTTTCCTCAAATTGCAGTCGCCTAAAATTGAATTCCGTGACATTGCGACGATTCAACGCTTATGTTGTTCAGCAATATTGAGTAAGCGAGGCGCTGGACTTGAATTCTGAAAACTCCACTATCCTGACTGTTGCATGCTGCGCTTGGTGAAAAACTGTGTAGAACAGAACAGAACGCCAGCGTGGAGGGCTCTCAATTTAACTCGGTAACATTTTCGTTCAATCAATTCCGTTTCGGAGTAAACTGTAGCCTTTGTTGGCAAGTTCTTAGAGTAGAATATCAGTCGCTTCACGTGTTCAACTTCAACTCAATGAATTTTACTACATAGCATAGAAATAAGCCGAATTGATTTGGTTGACGGCAGGAAATTAATTTGGGCGTAATTGCGGGTGGAAATTTCTGTAATTTTTTTGTTTCTGTAGTACGAAATAATTTATTTAAATTAACTATAAAACTGTTTGTAATTACTAACTACAATAAAAAATTAAAATAAGCTTTGTTAGCAACTGTCCGATATCATTGATGTCAAATTAAGTACGAGGACAACTTGTCTGTACGAATATACTATTTTTCTCGATTTTGATTTCCTTAGGATTAGAGTCGCAGTAAAAGGTTGGCTAATTTTATCGTTTCCTAATATTACTTTTAAATTCCCTTAAACGTAAACAATATGTAATGAAATCATAAAATTTTTCAAAAGATTTTAATGGATATTCACATTTTGAGGTACTCTGCATTCCTTTTGACCATTGTTGACTAATGTCGATGGCGTGTACATCTGTTATAATTAGAATGATTATGAAGACCGCAAAGGGGTTTTTTTCAAAATCAGACAGCCGAAAGTGAGAGATGACGCAGTTCATTACTTCTTCTGATCAATTTTGCTTTGTTTAACAAAAAGTTATGGACAAGGCGGTTTTGTATGCTGTATGAGTTCAAACTAAACCATCCCTTGCGACAGACATTTTAGCATTTAACATTCGAACCATTTTCTGTAGAAATTCGAATGATCAGCTTAGTCAAACGTTTTGCCAAATTGTCGTTCTCAAATCAAACCCTTCTATTTGACATTTTTAACACATTCTAAATACCTGATTATATTTTTATTGTTGGCATCATCATTAAATATTTTAATATTTGTTTTAAGGGGCCCTTATCGTACAACTTCGTCTGCATGTCATAGCTGCTTATTTCAGCAACTGCTGTCGGCTTGAATAATTTTAAATAATGCTTGCTCACCTTTATTGCAAATGAAAAAATTTTAAAAACTATTTCTAGGTCAAGTGGAGTATCATATGAAAGGGCTCCACTTACACATTATGAAATATATTTGCATTTCCTTTTATGCCGCTTAGTTTTCGAATAATTATGAAAAATGCAGGGTTCCGAGTCGATACGAAATTTCGCTCCAAATCGTTCCGGATCGAATCGGTGCGATATCTGGATCGTCATTTTCAAGTTTTATTTTCAATTGATCTGAACCGCTCGTGGAGCGATATTGAATCGCTTCGGAGTGTTTCGAATATCGGTCCACTAAATCAAACGAATATATCTGCTAATTATAAGAAAATTATCACACCTGCAACTTAGTTGCGAGAGTGATTGGGTGGTGAGTTGGTGAATGAAAAGAAGAAGTCTGGTTATTATAAAAACGTGTACCTTACCTCTAAATTTAATTACTAGGTGTCTTGTACTTAGAGTATTTTGTGGGTTAGTGAGGCGGATAAGGAGTGAATGTGGATTGGGTAGTATGTTGGTGATGGGCTGGTGGGTGGGTGGTTGGTGTGTGGATGTGTGTATGTTGCGTTTTGTGAATGAGTAGTGTGTGGGTGAATGAAAAGAAGTCTGGTAATTATAAAAGCGTGCACCTCACCTGTAATTTAATTACAAAATGTCTTGTGGTTAGAGTAGTTTGTGAGTAAGTGAGATGGATTAGGAGTGAATGTGGGTAGTATGTGGGTGGTAGGAGTAAAAATTCGTATCCAGCCACAATATAACATAATATTTTTTTCTATAAATCTATTAATGTAAAAATTTATATTCCTTTCTGTTAGATGCCACGCTTGGTGGGAAGGTACTAGATGTGAACGAAGGATGATGCACATTCCCTACAAACCACTATCAGAAAGGATGCTACAGGAACCATTTTGGCTAGGACTTATAACAGTATTTGTAGTTTTGGCAGTAATCGGCCTGGTCTGGTGTGCAAAACGTCACTTCCCTGAAAAAATAGAGAAACTATTGGCTGAAGAAGCTGACCGAAACAGACGTAAGCTACTCATATATTAACTATAAAAACTATTGTTCTGCACTTATGCGTTTCACACCCAGCTCCTGGTGCTATCCATGGACACCATCACCACACCTCACTACGGGAACAACTACAGTTTACAACGTCTATACCTCAGGCAACAGCAACTACACCGGGAGCTCCGCGTTCCATATTCAACAGGCTGGGTATAAGAAAACCGTCTATTTTGAGCCTCAGCAGCCCAAATCCACCCGGAGGGGCAACAGCCCGAACATTCTCACTAGACGATTTATTACGACCACCTCCCCGACGTAAGATAGGCTATATTAATTCGATTAGAACCCCCGTTTGTTTCTATCCCAGAAATTTGTTCACTGACTGCAAAAAGTCGGAACCGTAAATTTTCTTTCGAAATGTTTGGTTACATCTAATTCCTTTCTATTTTACTTTGAATTAACTTTTAGATTTTGGTGGTCAGCACTATAGCGCATTTCTATTACGACTGATAAACACTTTTCACCTTCTCAGACTTTAAAGCTTACCATTTGCTACATCTTTCGCAGTTAGCCTAATTTTCCACTCTGCTTGCTTAGAGTCATCCTAATATTTCCATCCTATCCTCCAAACAATCCCTACGATTTAAAATTTTATAATATCTATGTACAATACGTACGTTATGGTCATTATTACAGCCAAGGTATAGCATAAGTTAGCAAAGCAACAGGAATAGTAAGGAAACTTTAACTACCTTAGCCTTTTCTGTTTATGGCTAGAGTGCCGAAAGGGTTTGGCAAATAATAAATCGCCATTAAAGCTTTTTCCGCTGAAATAAAATCACACAGTACGTGTAACGTGAAAAGGAAGGATGTGGCCACGAATCTCAGCGAAACAGAGACAATTTAAATTACCAGTAAAAGAAACTATTAAAACTCAATTAAGTTTGGAAATAGATTAACAGAGTGCATGAAGAGGTTTAAACCTAATTTATTGTTTTGAAGAATTTCCTCAACTCTTTTAGTGAGAATAGTTAATACATTAACTTAAAGGATTTTTACGCCATAACTTGTTTCAAAAACGATATTAACTGAAAAGTAGATAATATAATCTAGTAAAACAATAAGTTGTTTACAAACAGAATATTGCCTTCTACAGTAAGGGACAAAAGTATTCCAACAATATAAATATAAAAATTAAAATATTTTTTTATACACTAAACCCCTGATATAAGAGACCTCGCTTATCAGCTATTGGACCTTTATCAGCATATCTCAATCCCTACGACCTCTGTTCGCGAATTTTAAGTTTGCATATTGCGATGTGCATAGTTCATACTATGATCACTGACGACTGCAGGAATGCTTTAGATATGGCGACCAACATTCAATAAGCCAAACTAGTTCACCTTCCGCAAAGCAAGTCATCAATACATTAAGTATAAGTAAGCATGTTAAAAGTGAAAGACAATATTAATACAAATTATAAAAAGGGATAAAATAATTAAAGTATACTAAATTATACAAAGTCGACCAAATTATTAAACAAACTTAAGCTTATTCTTTAAATGATCGCTATCGTGTTGAAATGCGTCGGTTAAAGCATTTCAACAAATATTGGCGCACCTTTTTGGCGCAACTTTTTGTTGTTGACATTTTCTGAACTAAGCTAACTAAGGCGGTTGCTCAAAATCGGTTGGTTGACTGAGGCGCGTCGCGGAAAAGCAACTATAATAATAAATGGCAGTGTTCCCGAAACTTTATCCTTAGGAACTCCTGAGGCGGCGCGCAATAACACGATGAGTCCTATCAGTCTATTTAGAAAACACCTATAATTTACGAATGCAGGAGGAAATCCAGGAGAATGTAACTTTTTATTAACGCCTTAATAATTAGGAAATTCCAATAAATGCATTATAGTAGGAAATTGAAGACATCGCAAACAAATGCATCAACTTTCTTAGCAATACGGGTAAGATTAATATACGACCTATAATTAGAAATGACACCTTTATTACCCTTGTTATGCAAAGGAATAATCAAGGAATGTTTCGAAAATTAACTTAGGAAAAACACAATTTGTGGTTAAAAGAATAAATAACGATAATGTCGCAAGGACGAATAACAGCATTCCAAAAACGAGAAAAAATCCCATCACGAGTATCATCATTCAAAATATGTTTTAAAAACTGCATCCTCTATTAAATTTATTTATTTATTTATTTCAAAATTCATCAATGAGTTACTACAACAAAATGAACTTAACATCGTCATTACATCAAGCACAGATCCAAAAATAATATAGAGTGAAAGAACGTAATACAAGTAGAAAAAATTGGAAACAAAATTTTATAAAAATTAAAATTAAAATAATGTATAAGATACAAAGTATTCGAGGCAACCTTTACGAAGCAGATACCTCAAGAGGTGAAAATCTCTAGAATCTCTCTGAAAAGCTCTAAGGAAGATGGCACATGCCTCGTAACGCTGGTAAAATCTAGACTTATTTTACAGTTATCGGTGAAAAAGGCAAAAGAGTCACTTTTCAGTTATGATTTGGAAGTCACTACCTTCTTCATATATCATCTAGGCTAATATATATATATAGATATCTATCCGAGTTACGCTTTGAATTTACGAAACTGCAAAATTGCTCGGGGTCGTTATCAATTATTATTTCGTTCTAAGAACAAGAAAAAACTAATTGTACTGATTTATCTGCCAATAGGCGGATTGAAATTAAATTACATACACTAGAAGATCTAGCATTTAACAACTAAATCTTTTTTGGGCTCAGTGTGGCCTTTGAGCAAAGCACTGGAAGAAAATAATGTAATGTATTGTACTTTATTTGCGAACATTACTCCCGCCTTAAAAATAGGCTCACAGATCTAATTTTAAAGGATATAAATAGGATTATTAGCAGCTATACCTGGGCTATACCAATATATGCCTCTATGGGTAATATGCATTACAGTTAGAGTTTCTCACAGTGCTTTCACTTCATCTCATGTATATCAAGATTTACATAAAACGGAACTAACAAACGATGCATTTAAGTACAATATATAAATAGACACACTATACAATAAAATGTCATGAAAATTAGGTGATTACTTTTGTAACTTAAAACTGTTTTTTTACAACTAACAAATCTGAGGTTAGTTAAAGAAGGGTGTAACGTACGAAGGAACTTTTATTCTTAGTAATACGAACACCAAGTATAATTTCCTTTAAACAATAAAACAATGAAATCCAGATTCCATTTCTTCCCATATATTTAAAAAAATTCCAGATAAGTGTAAATATCAACGTCGACGAATTGTGTTTTGTAAATACTTGGTAAGGATTTATCGCAACCCTTAGAAAATTACTCTATCTAAATTGTTCTTCTCTACTACTCTTGAGTGTATGTGTGGCTGCTGGTAGGCAACAATTGCACTATTTCATTATTTATTATAAAACTAGTAAATAATTTCATTTGCACTTTGTAGATATTTTCGTAAATTATAAAAATTTGATCTCTTTTTTTCAAGTAGTTTGGCATTTGTAGTGTACCTAATTTTTCCATTTCTTTCCAGTAGTGTATACATTCTTATCGATTTTGCAGAAACTATAGAAAAATTCTAATCAAATATGCAATCCCATCCAACAGGATCGCCATCACCGAGAAAAAAACGCAATAACTCAACACCGACGAAAAAAAATGCAGCGGAAAAAAAACAAATTCTCCAACAGTTGGTGTCACCAGCAGCAACACAGGTCAAACCAAAGTTAAGTTTGGGTGAATTAATTCAAATGTCTGAAAACCGACTTAAGGCGAACACTGTAGACTCTGAAAGTGACCATAAGGAAACAACGTTTTCTGAAAATTCAGCGTCTGTGTCGACTTCAACAGCACGAATAATGGCGGATCCCAAATTAGAAAAGAAAGTCACATTTGCTCGGCTCCTCAGTAAAGTATCAGCAGAAATGAGTTCTGGCTCTGAAGTTGATGTTGGAAACGTAAGCCGCATTTTAATTTCAGTTTTTTGTTTGCTTTTAGCATTTGTCTAAGTCTTAGAATGTTGTCTAATGTCTTATCACACATTTTAGGGCACCCAAAACTCGAGCGCTCTAAGTCTTCCTACAGAAATTCAATTCCGAACAAATTCTGTCCCACAGTCACCATGCACAAATGACATCCGCTCACCACATAGCACATCATCGAATCACGGAAGCGATTCATTGTCAAGTTCTGAACTAGCACTGACAGATATCGGTATTAAAAATATCCATAATCGGCGAATAAGGCCTAAGGTTTCTAGCGCTGATTCAATACTGGCTATGTTTAGAAGTTTTGCTTCACCAACCACATCAGGCACATCCATGCCAACGTCATCTTTTTATATTTCGCCTTCCACAACGCCAACCGCTTCTAGTCCTCAAGACGATGTGCCCGGTGATGACGAATCATCGACTTCGTCTATGCATACGCCGGTTAGTTATTCGAGTGGGCCGCCAGATTCACCTGTGTTCTATCGACAAACAACTATTGAAGTACCTGTCTTAGATGCGCTTAGTGCGCACAAAGCACCATCCAACACAAATTTGTTACACCCACCGACAATTCTTTTGGAAATTCCAAGTAACGGGATCAATAAGTGCCTATCGCCAATACGGGAGCTTCCGACTCCAATACCTTCACCAGCATTGACACCAATAATGCCCAGACCGAACAGATCAAATAGTCCAATAACGCAGGATGACCCGCTCTCGGGAAGCTACAGCGACGACGAGGAGAAAAGTGATAAGCAAATGGCGGTAATGAATATTGTACAAATTATATTGGAGCACATGTTTATTGTTATTTTTATTGGCATTATTTTAAGACTCATACACTATAAGTGCTACTATAGTTTTGTACTTTTAGTTTAATTAGAATTTTATCAATCAAGATCTTAAAAGGAATATATTTGCACTATCGCCACAATCTGAGTCCACGCCCATTGATGCCCGTGCAACAAAGCAGGAGTGGAAATTTTGAAAATAAAAACAATTTCAACTACTCAAACGCACTCTATATGTACTCATGCAACTACATGTGTATTCATTACAACAAATTTATTTCAAACATTTAGCACTTCACTGAAATATACTTTCATTTTAAGTCCGTTCAGGACCTTCGATGTAGTCTACATATAAAGCAATAAGAATATTATACTGTATATATGGTTGTAACTGCTTTCCATTGACTTGCAATACTTTTTAGCAGCAATACTCAGTTTACTTTGGTTTTTAAACATTAATTTTTCTCTATTTCTATAGGCTAATATAATTTCGGAGTTGAATAAAGAAATCAATCGCTTGGACTCAGAAGTAGAGACAACACCTACAGATACCGCAACGACCTCTATAGCAAACATGAACAAGTCTAACCCCTTAAGACTAGCTGATTCATCAATGGTTGGAATAATGATAGATATTGAACCCCCCACTCCTGATGGGAAAACACCACGACCCAGAGATCTTGTAATTCCAACGTTGGTAGTAGAACAACCTAGTCCGACAAGAAATCGCTTTCCGATGATAATATTTCCCGGTTCTCCTCCACCGCAGAGAGCTAGTATCGGAGAGACGAGTTCAATGTTTCCTAACAAACAACAGCAGAGAAGGTATAGTACCGTTTTCTCGCTTATCTTCTATAGTTCCTAGACCGTTCAGTTTTAGATTGATTTTAATTTGTAGGCATTGATTGTTAACGCTTTAGATGTAATATGTAGTTCATCTTTGTAGTGCTTAGTAGCAACATAGCTAGAGAATTAGCATTATTAATTTGTGTTTGTCATGCTTAAAAATGTTTGCCCCTAGGCTATTGAAACAATTTGAGAAGCCAACTTCTCTCGATCTTCCATTCGTGCCTCCCACAATAACTGTTACGTCAAATATGAGTGAAATTGAATCTGATGCGGAACCATTATCACCGGCCCCAAACAAATTGTCTGGAACAACGGCTTTAATGGTGCCAGGTAATCCTGCGAGTATGTGTTACTTAAGCCCATTTGCAATATGCACCAGAGCGGACCGCACAATATCTGAAAGCAATTTGAGTTCATCGGGCTACTCGAGTATGGCAAGTCCTGGTCCTAGTAGATGTGGATCGAGCAATCCACTTTGCCCTAATGAAATGGATGAGTCGGGCAGCGGCCCCTCTGGTACGGGTCTCTCACTGCATGCCAACTTACTAAACCGACGGCAAAGCCACGTTCTAGCTAGCTGCAAGGAAAATGTCACGAATGGTAATACAGGTGCCGGGTCAAATGAAAATCATGATCATATCCGAGGTAGATCAGATTCTGAAACTCTGTCAGACGATGCTTTGCTGGAGTCAAACGACGAAGGTATAGGAACCGATCATATAGACGAAAAAACTGAAGATAATGAGAGGAAAACTGCTAAAGAACTGGAGGGCTTTATTGAAAAGGACTTAATTGAAAGTGGAAAAAGCATTCTTAATACAGAAGAAGGAATCATAATGTCACAATTACAGCTCCCTTCCATAGTCATACAGGCTGATGGAAATGATCGAGGCCTTTCGCCAGTTTCATCCCGATCAGAAAGTCCCTTAAGTGAGCGGGCGGGAATGGGTCGATTTTCACCGCATTTTTATGGCAAACGAGATCATCAGCTTCCGTTTACCGATTCCGATGGCTTATATGACTTTCCATCATCGGACGGTAAGGGCGCTTCTGTTACTCATCAAAGAAGAAGCAGTAAGAAGCGCGAGAGAAAAGTTTCAAAAACGTGTGCCACCCAATCTCCTACGAAAAACCACCATTTGGATCTCCCAGCAAAAGATCTGAATGTTCCCAATGCCCACAACTGCTCAAAACATTACCATCACCACCATCATCCCCACCATGGGACAGCTGTGACAACACGAAAGAGTCCCAAAAGAAGACCCATTCAAAGACATGCTATTGGCAGTAGTTCGTCATCATCAGAAAGCCTGACATCAGCTAGAGAGCTTACTCTCCGAGTAATTAGAAGTAAGTCTTGTCAATGTAATAAATTTTTTTTTAATAATTTTTTAATTTTTAGAAACCAACTCACCGTCTAGGGAAAAGTATTCAATGAAATGTCCTGATGGCAGTGAGGATGACACTGGCGAGGTAAATACTATGTCTCGATTTAGGACAGGTCAATAAATTTTTAAGTATTCTGCAGGAACAAAAGTGGGAAGTGGAATTATTAATATGATGTGACACCTATAAGGTGCAGTTTAGGTATTTGAAGAAAATTAGCTTGTCAAGATCTCACGTACGCTTGTAAATTTTACATATTTTCATATATCTTCTCCCTTTCATTATTGAGGTACCCCGACCTTACTTTGCTTAGCTACAACACAACAATTGCCTCACGATTCCTTGTCAATATGAAGTGAAATCTGTAAGATGTTTGCAAGATGTTATTTTTATCTTTTGATCTAATCAATTCAGCGACATCGAACAAACGCCAAAAAACTGCTACCTCAATAACCTTTTTAAAACTGTAAACAATGTTGGTCTAACTTCTACCATTGCAGGTACAGTCACTTCCAAAAGAAAAAAAAGTTTTGAAATTACCGAAAATTCAGCATTTTCCCAAATTTTCTCCAAAATTAATGTAATTAACACGCCTGTTTTTTATTCTTATTAAATTGCCTATCGTATTACCTTTCCAAAAAATTAGAACACTTTCAGGTAGATTAATGATGTAGAAATTCGCGTGTAGAAAACCTTTTGAGAAATATTAAAAAAAATCTTCACATTGAGGAAATTAAACTCAAATTAATCCAAAAATGCTTTTTATTGAATACGAAATTTATTAGAATTAATGCTATTATTTAAAAATGAAAAAGTAAAAGCACTTGTTTTACTTCCATAAAACAGGAGTAACAATTTCTTTGGGAACCGAAAGAAAGAAAAAAGGTCAAAAACACAACTCCTATACGTACGCAGTTTGAAATCTAAATATTTTTATTTGAAATCTAATATTTAATAAAATGACTTCCACCAAGTGTTAGTCGAAAGGACACTTTCTGATTAAACAATATTTAACAAGTATTCGTATTTTATGAAATTGATCGACTAAAAATCCTCTTCATAAATAATTCGTACTTAGATTTCAAACTGAGTACTTGAGTTGTGTTTTTGACCTTCCTTCATGGATGTCCGTGGTGGAAAGTGCAAGTACCACGCTGATGATGACCAGCTTGCACTTTCGGTCGAAACATTCATTATTTTTCTTTGAGCGCTCATATTTTTGAGCGATCACCATCACAAAGAAATTATTACTCCTGTTTTGTGGAAGTAAAACAAGTGCTTTTACTTTTTCATTTTTAAATAAATGACTTCCACCAAGTGTTAGTCGAAAGCAGGGCCGCCGAGGGGGTTGGGGGGCGAAGGGGATAAATCCCCCGGGCCCGGGCTTTCAAAAGGGGCCCCGTCGCCTAAGTCATCAACAGAAAATTTTTTTCCATTTTAATTATATACATAAAAAAATGTTTCACGATCGAAAAAGTGTAATATACTAGACAGATTTTAAATTGAAAGTCACTCATTCGATTGTATATGGACCCGTAACCGCTTAGTCCCGGGTCCGAAATTTCTTTCGCGGGAACCCGTAGGTGGTACCCCCCGGGCCCGAATTTTGTCTCTAGGGGCCTGGTCGAAAGGAA
This sequence comes from Leptarthrus brevirostris, assembly GCA_964036015.1. Taxonomy (NCBI): domain Eukaryota; kingdom Metazoa; phylum Arthropoda; class Insecta; order Diptera; family Asilidae; genus Leptarthrus; species Leptarthrus brevirostris. The sequence continues at coordinate 148,611,044 of OZ038374.1, forward strand.
ACTTTCTGATTAATGCTATTATGTTATAAAAGCTGCTCTAAATGTCTTCCACCACTTTTGATGCATACCAATAACCTCTTTATAATTCCCACTTGAAGATGTATTGTAGCCAACCTCTCGCGTATTTTTGTCGCTGTAGTCCCAATTCTGCTAATTCGTCTCTATTGTTAACAGACCTTGAATAAACTTCGCCCCTCCTTGTTTTTTATAAAAAAAAAAGTTCAATCAAGTAAGTTCTGGAGCTCTAGCAGGCCAAGGAATCGGTGTACCTCGTCCAATCCAGCGGTCAAGAAATTTTGCATTTAATATTGCCTCGAAATGTTCTCAATATGCACTATGGCTCCATAGTTTTGGTAAAACATTGCTCTAAGATTATTCAGAGGGATGTCCTCTAATTGATTTAGTAGTATATTTCCCTAAAATTCCGCATAAATTTGACTTTTGAGCACATGTGGCAAAATGAATGGTCCTTTTAAATAGGTGCCGATGATACCAGCCCAAACATTGGCTCAGAATTTGGGCTAGAAGGAGGTCTGTAAACGTTCCTTTACGTAACACCAAACGTAGTTTTAAAAAGCGAATATGTCCAGTATTTTAATGGCAGAGTGACGGGTAATAATTCTCTGAAATGTATATTGACTCCCCAGGTCAATATAATTTTATAAAATATTTTTATGACGTTATAACAGATTAAAGGATAGAAAGTGGTAACATTCAAGCCATACAGCTTTTTCTCATTTACAGTGTTGAGCTTATGGTACACTGCTTGCGATTTAAAATTTTTTAGACTTTTTAGACACAAATTAAATATTTTCTAACAATTTCAGGATGTGTCTAGTCAAATACTGCCCAATGCACACAGTGATGACGTAGTTAGGCCTAGAAAAATTAGTAGATTGCGAGCAATTGGAAACCAAATTAGGTAATCACTGTTTAAGAGTATTTTAAGCATCCTAATGTTAACTTGTTTAGATTTCTGCGCAGATTAGAGCAGTCAATTAAAAAACGCGACAAATTACTCTCACCATCAGACAGTTGTCCAGAAGAAGGAAACGATGACGCGGAGTCTTCGCGGATTACTTCGCCACTGCTTCAAACTGCACTTAAGCCTAAACCAAGAGTTTCGCTTTGCAGACAGAAACGGCTTCCATCAACAATCTACACGTCTGCCGTTACAGGTGGAGATAGAGGATGGCGAGGACGGGGAAGAAATATTGCACATGGAGAAATCAACAGTGATTGATAGGAAAATATTTTAAAACTTGGACAAACTCAAGCATGCAATCTTATAAGCTTGCAGATCTTTGACTTAACTGTATCGACTTGCCTTACATCGATACAGCCTCAAGGCGCCTCTGCCGATAACATTTTCATTCTAGGTGTTATTGAAGATTAATTTTTTGTACTAGAACTAAAAAAAATTTCATTGCAATCGGGGCCAAAACAAACATTATTTTGCACAAAAATTTCTCGGCTTATCTTAAACTTAAGTTCTGACAGTAAAGACGTAAAAATACGCAACAATATAAATACGTATATATGTATGTATATACTTATATATATTGTCGTTAGAAGAGATATATGTATGCATGTGATAAATATACAAAAGTAATACTATGTAACTCGTGGCGTAGCAATGTGTGCAGTCGTGATGGAAAATGCGAACGTCCACGCCCAACATTTTACGCTAATGTTATTTCGCAATTATTTGAAATGTTAAGCTAAGACAATCCTTATCTGTCCTGCAAGATTTCATAGTTTTAAGCATAATATATTTTGAAAATAAGCATGTGGATAAGTTTACAACGAAAAAGCTTTTAATGATATTCTACGTCGTACGAATTGTAATTCTTTTTCGCTATAACCTTTTAAAGTGCGCTCCCCGTTCCCCGACCCCAACTCAAGGTTAAAAACTGTTCTCATAGTAGAAAAAGGGGGGAACATACTCTATAGAACAAAAAAAACCATTCCAAATCGGCGCACGCATTACGAATTTAGGTTCCGCTCCTTCCCGACCCTTCTTAACCAACAAAATTTTTGGCTTGGTACATACTACTGGATAAACACGCTCTTTACGAAAAATAAAGAATCAGTTAAACCGAGATGCGAACGAAAAAACGAAAGTTTTACTTTAAAATGTCCTTACTACATTAAATCCAGATAGAAAAAATGAAAAGCAATGCCGTTAAATAAAATTTTACAAATTAATAAATATTTACGTACTTTTTGGAGACTATACAAATTGAAAAAATCGTACTTGTTAATGCTTAGATAAATCGCATAGCATTCCACTTAAAAAACACAACTACACTACTATCAGGTAGCGCCGGAGTGGCAATTGACCGTAAACTGTAGAATGGCCTGTTTTGAGACTGATTTTTTTTAAAGTAAATAGTTAAAAATAAAATAGATGTAAATTTCGATAAATAGATTAAGAAACAAAATTTTTTGATTTCTTGTTATCTTTTTTTAAGTAAAAAAGTTCAGTAAAAACAGTTCGTAGACGAAGTTTTTCGACCAAGTTTTCTGATTTCATGTTAATCTCCTTAACTGTTGCTTAAAGCCTTATTATTAAATTGAATTTTACTAAACTTTCGAGTTTATGCTACAACCTCGTAACTTCGAATCTTATAGTAATACAAAACCCAGCAGCAATAATCTAGCTTTACAGAAGTTTAAAGGACAAAGAAATTTCAGTATATTATGCCTATTTCAGTACTATTTTGTCATTGTTATTTTTAAAGTTTGCTTGTATTGTTCTTGTAGGTCTTATCCACCAAATAATTTTCGTATTTTTATTTTTTATTAATTTATTTTATGTTTTTCTTATTTTATTTATTCTTTCCAGATAAACAATAATAACAAACGAAGAAAACGACTTTATTAAAAAAAACCAAATGACCAAGTCCAAATTGCAATTTTCGGATGTTGATTAACCAAAATGCCGTGTAGCTATGCGTACTCCTTAAAGTAAAGCTAATAAAATCGCATTCCTTAATACAACAAACAAAATAGGTAAGTTGTGTTTACAAGTATACCGGCAATAATATTTTATTTACAATAGTAAAAAAATACTCAAAATCCCTTGAATTAATATGATTGTAAAAATATTATTGAAAGTCGAAATAGGTTTTTATATACTTTTTAAATCGACACAGAAAGGAAGCTTAATATGAACGCGAAGCATTTCAAACGTAAGTCCCAATTTTTGTTAAAGATTTTTTTGATCTGTTTCCACAGCAGCAAACAAAATTTCAATAAAACTGTCAAGCATTTTGTGATGTTAATTATAATTTTTCAAATTAATTTTATAACCTATTGTTTTTCAATACTATTTCTATATTTATACTTTTTTAAAGGCTTTAAGCACACGTAAACAATTTGAAAATAATGAAACCCCAATTCAATATTCCAGAAATTTTCAAAATAACTGAATTTTACTGCACTGTACATGTTAAGAACTGCAAACAAAATATCAAAAATATTTCTAACAAATTCATACTGATAATTAGTTTTTTACCTGTAAAAACTAAACTAAGCGTATTTACAGAAAGGCTAACACAAAATACAGAAACAAGCGTAGCTCAGTAAAGTTTTTCTAGAGAAGAAACAAAACTGTTCTTAGTACTTACCTTCTGTACTAGATGAGAACAGATTAGTTTAATGATTCTGTGATAAACAAGAGAATTTCGAATAAGACACTGTGTTCAACTCAAATGATTATCTGAACACTGTTAGCGCTAATACCACAATCTAAACTACTATAAGCAATACCCTTTTATAGCATTGTAAAACTATCCCTATGAACGTGTTTGCATGAAATATGCTCCTCCAACTATCTACACTCATATGACATTAGTTCGGTGTACACAGCGCCTGACATAAGGTAAAAACTCTAATAACTTTGTAATATAGTTCTCTTGATAAATAAATTGTTAATAAAGCAAATTGTCTTTTACATTTCGATCCTATTCAAGTCATCTTACAGTGAATGCTCGCACAAATATCAATTGGAGACAGAATAGGATCCATTGGTTTAGCGGCACGACCACTAAACCAATGGTCATAGAATAGATACTTAATAGAATAACAACTCCCCAAATTTCTCGTGAACGAAATATACCACGGTTACATGCAGACTTGAAGCCGGCTTCAGGTCGAATTGAAAGTCATGTAACCAAGTTTGTCGGATCGACTTTAACTAAAGCAATGTAAGTGAAGTCAAGGTCTAAATTAGGTAAGTTGTCGCCGCAGGTTGAACTGTCAGTTCAATCTCAAGTCAAGTCCTCAATCCGACATGTAACCGCGGTAATAGTCTGGCAATGTTGTGTTGATTAAGAAATTGACAGTTCTAAAAACTCGTTACTTTCGTATGAAATCTCTTAGTTTATGTCTTAATAAATGAATAAAAGCATTCACCTGCTAATTGGATGCATAACCAACCTTTTTACTCGGCCGAAATGACAGTTACAAGATGACTCCCAAGATGATTTCCCAATTGCTACAGATAATTCCGGTGAGAGGCGATATAAGCTGCAAGTACTTCCCCAATGGAACTTTTTTCTATACGAGTGGTCCGAGTCGCTGTCAGGTTTGCTTGCAGTTCTGTGAAAAATATGGTATTGTAATGCGAAAATTATAGTACTTTTGTCTTTGATATTTACTGGAAGCAGCGGCTCCTTATTAAACATTTTAGATTATAGCTGCGTTCCATTGGGCCATGCAGAGCACACCGGTGTACATCACTAAGTAGTAGATTGTAGATAAGTAAGAAGATCTAAGATGATAAGTAGGAGCAGTTTGCAAGAGTGCTTACGCCGAGTTTTACCGTTAGGTTTCATAACCTAAAACAACAAAAGGCCACCTATTGAGAGGTTTTGAAACACAAAAACCCTAGCGTCAAAGCTCAGCAAGTACTCCACAGAGCTTTGCAACAACAACTCCCCATAGTAGGCAGATTAATTTGGCAACAGTACAATTTAAACGTTGAATTATTTATGACGTTTTCGCAGCACTATAAATTTAAAATGAATTATACTATAAATTAATAATATCTGCCTCTGGCAGTTGTTGTTGGAAAGCTTTCCAAATAAAATTTAAATGTGACTGAAGCAGAGAATCCTAACTAGATGTCTCCACCCATGCTATTGTTCTGGATCGATATTGAATCACAGCTAAGTTCACTATTGTTATAGTTGACAATGGGGTGGAAATGTCAATCCGGATATAAAGTAGATCTTGCTCTATTTGGAGTAACGAACTGTGGAAAGAAATGATTTTTTCTAGAAGTATGCCATTATAACTTGTTAGTGATTATTAACTTTATTAGTTTATAGTTTTAGTTATACTCTTATCGGTTCCCTGTATCCGAGCCAGTAAGAGTTTTCTGACCTGCAAAACAATAGATTTCTTCTTAAGAGCTGAGGAGACATGCTCCCAAGTTGAACTGAGAGGTAATAATACTATATACATATTGTACGATGTCAATCCAGTGGAAGGTTTCAACTTGCGCCGTGATGTTTACATTAGAATGGCAGTTTTCATAAGTAACCTCAGGAAGAAATCAAGCTTCCGAAATACTAAGTTGGTGCTTCCTCCATTTCGCCGACTATATCATTGGCGGTCTAGTCATATTCAACAGCATAGCATATTTTGGAATGAGTTCTTTGATATTTCGAGTTTAAAAGCTTTTACAGCTGTCATGGATTTCTTCGAATTTGTTGAGGAAATAGGTCCTTCATTAAAGAGCGACTTGCTTCATGTCGACCATGTCTATAAACTCACGCATTTTGAAGATATGTTTGCCGATGGAGTTTTCATTGACAAATATGAACCTTTTGAGTGTCAGAAATCTGAAGTATATCCTGGACCCTACCTTCAGTACGAAAATATTACAGAGATGAAATTTTGCTGCCTGAGATTTCAAGGAGGAGCTAAACTTCTAGAAGGTGTTATCCAAAAAGGCTGTAAAAGGTGACATTGTTACTTGCATTTTTATATATTTTTATTGAGTAAATAAGTAGAATCAAAAGTTGGCCGAAAACATTTCTTTTTCTAAATGCCGAAATAATACTTCACGACCTTTGGGGAAATAACGAGTTTTGGCAAGCAAGGCGCTCCATGCGATTTAGCAAAAATTTGGTAGAAATCGCAAATCAATTTCGCAAAGAAAATTTTAATTCCACTGACGAATATGATTTGGTACAACGGCCCGAAAATTGGAAGGATGAAAAGGTAATCTAATGAAATTTTTGTATTATAACTCTTTATTTTTGCCGACATGTTCATTCTCAGCCTTATCGGGGAGCAAAAGGTGGTAATTATTTATGTGCTCATATTCGAAGAGCTGATTTTCTATACGGACGCGAAAAAGTGCTCCCAAGTTTGAAATCGTCAGCACATCAAATCAAGACAAAACTCAATGATCTGAACTTAAGCAGGGTTTTTATTTCCAGTGATTGCTCAGCATTTGGTAGGAATAAATATATTTTCTTATATAATATTCTAAATGTACTTCCTCTGCAGAATTTAAAAATCTAAAATCGTACTTGGGACGAACGAAAGTCTACCGATTTATTCCAGAGTCAATCGAACAGAAAGTAGGAATCAAAGACGGCGGAGTGGCAATTGTCGACCAAATAATCTGTTCCCATGCAAGGTGTGATGGTTAATTTACGAACTCTTTAAAAAGTAAACAAGTCATTTTAGGTATTTCCTAGGAACTTACGAAAGTACATTCACTTACCGGATATACGAGGAGAGAGAGATTTTAGGGTTTCCTAAAACGGCTACCTTCAACACGCTTTGTAAGAATGAAGATAAATCCAATTGCGAGAGAAATTCTGTTTGGCCAATAGTATATTGATAAATATTACTGCTCTAGCTTTGTCAATTTCTTTCTTCCTTATGTGATATTTTCTTTTTATATAAAATTTTAAGCCCAAATAAAATGTATGAAACTTTTGCAGTTCCTTTATTGAAGTGTTTGCGCATTTTTAGGTTTAGCATTGCAAATTTCAGTTGGTAGGACAGGTTATAATATAAATAAACAGTTTGTACTATTGTATATGCAGATGAGCAATCTATATGTCATTGATTCGTCCCATTTTCAAGCGATCTTTTTTTATTTCTGTTTTCAACCATGAAGGTATGTTCCGAAGAGGATGTGCATTGGGAAAGCGTAAAGGCGGCTCTGGCCCTTTGAAAGGGTCACTTTTTGCTAGCTTCCTTTCCAAATATTCCTTATGGATCTAAGACGTTAAAAATTATATTTAATAAAACAATTCTTACTAACGTGCTTTACCTTTTTCGGATCCCTATATTTGTCCATATAAAGATTAAATGGTTTTTTTAACGGGAACCACTTTTGATCAGAAATATACGGGGCAGGAAAATCGTACTCAAATATAGGTTCTTCTGTTGCTGAAAATAAAGCTCTTGCACATGTTTCATCTTAAAAAATTTAACCCACCTAAGTTTTCGTGGTAAAATTCAGTTATGCTTTTATCCCAGGTGGACTGAAAAAAAGCCAATCCAGCTGGCGTTATCCGATCTTCATTTTGCTTGTAGAAGTCCTTGGTGCTAAATGTCCTTTTATCTAAATCGTATCTAAAATTGAATAATTCATAGTATGAGACAACGATGATGTTTGCATAACTTACCCTTTTTCAAACTTTAGATCTGAAAAATCTATTTGACTTTCTTGCTTATAAAGAACAAAAATGAATCGTTGGAAGCCTAGACCTTTCGCGGGAAATGGTTGTAAATAAGGAACAATCTCCTCTCCTTTATTAACATCTCCTCCTGGGATGTTGCCACTATTCCAACCCGTTTTAATTTTTTTCGGGAAAATGATTATAATTTTGCATACTTACATAAACCAATGTATATATTCCTTTTCCTCGCCGGAGAAGTGTCCATCAGGATTGGTCAGTAGTAAAGTCCAATAATTGCCTGTCACTGTACCCTACGTTATGAATATTGAGTTTATTTGTTCATTAAGAACTGATAATAAATACCTCTCCCGTCAATAAATTAACGGAACCGTCAAAACTAACTTCTGGCTTAGTTTTTGCTTCAGAGGGCGTCAAAATGTTACCACAATGCACTGGACTGAATGTATCTTTTCCTAACCCGTACTAAAATATTAATTGTAAAGTAGATGTTAATTCTACACATATTTGGTCACCTTTATATTAAGAGGCACACGAGGTACAAAATAGGCAGCTCCAAATAAGTCTTCGAAAATCCCATAATGTTCCACTATCCTTCTTAAATGAAACATTCCGGCAGTTTGCATGTATTCCTTTCTCACATCGTTTAAGTCAATAGTGACTAAAGGAAAATAGTATAGTAATTTAATAGTTTACTTCATTTTGGATGTTATATGCATTACGTTTGCAACTTCGTGCTTTTTGTTCAAGCTCTGCATTACTACGTTGGCTTTTCACATGTGCCAGCCTTTCTTTAAGCTGAGATGACCGCTTAGGTCTAAGTCTTGGAAAACCAATATTTATTTTCTTAATTATTTCCGCATCCAGAATAGATTCATCTATGAAAAACCTCCTACTATTACAGAAATTCAAACGAAATGTGATTACCTCTCAGTCTCTGTTCCAATGACCTAGCAACGGCAGGATGTTTGCCACGTAACGTGTGTCCACTCTGGCAAAATATTATAAATGGATTACCAAATTCTAGTCGATTTCCTATTATGTTAAGGAATTTGTATTTTCTTAAAAGCATTTTTCTTTCTAGAGTTGCTAAAAGATCTCTTGCAATTTGACTGACACTCTGACAGTTTCCAAGTAAGAACACGTCTTCTTCTTCGTTAAAACAAGCTATAGCCAAAACAATGTCTTAATAGTTGGGGTCGTTTGCTGTCACAGGTATTTAATTTTTCGGTTTTGAAAAATGTTAAAGGTTGTAATATTTGACTTTTCAATTACATATCCAATCAAAACATGAAAAATTTTGATTGAAGTGATTCCGCATGATGTAAAAGAAAAAACGAACCCGGCTAATTAGTGCAAAGAAGAACAACGGCGGAACAGTTAAAAATCACTAATTCATTGACAAAGCATTTTAATTCAAAATAACTATAAAGTCAGCTCCGTTTATTTTCAATAGTCCACAAACTTTTATAGAAGCGACAAAACAGTTATAACAAGAGAAATGTACTTCACAAATTATTGTTCTTGCGTAAATCCTATGCAATATTGGTGCAGTTAATATTGAAAACGGTATAACGTCTGCTAACATATGAGAAGGTATGTTAAAATAAATTCAAAAAAAAATCCTACAAAATTGCATAAGTTCTCTCTCAAAACCCTGCTCTACCTACTTCTTGTTTATTTGGTGGATTTTGTCTCATACTGAATTGAATTCATTGAAAATACATATATTTTGTATTATATAACTCTTTCCTTGAATCGGTATCCAATAAGTTTCTTATCAGCTATAAGAGTTTCTAGAATTTCTACTCAACTCGTTTTATGGCACTTTTTTGCTTCTAGCACTAACCGCATATTTGTGAAGGTCTCATCCGACCTAAATACAGATAAGTTTGTATTAATTTTGTATACCAAAAGATTTCATATTCTTGAGGTTTTGGCTTAAGATTTTTCTAAATATGTTACGACATCAAACAATACCGGGGAGTACCATTAGCATAACGTTAACGATTGGGAGGCATACGCATATTCTACTCAAACTCGTGTATAATGAACTTATTTGTCGAAATGGAAAGTGAATGAATTGCAATGTGTCCAAATATGGTATAAATGAATTCTGTGCTTGTTTATGTACTTACATGGCGACCGTTTGTCTGGTTTCACTGCGATTTCTTATTTTGGTCTTCAAACACGATTATCGCGTGTGCTTTCAACCAAATCGCAACAAAATGTATGCCGTTTGCCGGATAATTACAAGTTTCTCCCAATGATGTGATCTCGCCTGGTTGATCTTCAAATCTTTAATTGGAATTGTTGCTAGAGGTTTTGCCCAATAGACCGATTACAGCTAACATAATAAAATTGTTTTTGGTCGCAAATTAGGAACTATTGTTTTTTTTATAATTAAAACACTAATAAAATGAGTTTTAATGTATAAATTATATGTGCGCTGTTTATTTTTAGCGGATAACTGTTCTCCAGGCGCCTCTGACTCACTCGTAAGTGGTAATGCATGAAATTTTTGGGTTCTTAATTTGCACAGAAAGAAATTTTTTGCTTTTGCAGAAAAATAAGAACTTCTAGTATTTTCACAAGAAAGATCTAATCCACTACAAACAGGTGCGATCAATGCCTTAAATATTTTAAATTTTCAGAAAGAAAAATGAAATATTTGCACGCAAAACTGTCCGAATCTATCGATGTTCATACTGGAGCAGCAGCCATTTACTTCGTAGGTTTACACGCCTCTGCCTATATTCTCTTTTCTTTTTATTCCTCACGCGATTAAAATTAATAAAGCAAGAGATTTAAAAATTTATCACTTGCCTTCTCTGTGCAGTAACAGCAGTACTTTAATACCTAATTAAGAAAAGGAATTTTAAATGTGTGACGGCAGTCTTGCACGAAAGAAGTAAATGGAGCGAAAAGCAGGCAAGGAGAGAGCCAACTGTTGCGTTGCACTTGGTCTACAATAATCCTGGAATATCCAGAAGTCTAAGTCAGCAATTAGAAAGAACCCGCTATTATGTGATTAATATTAGTATAACAAACAGCGGAGTCCTCATATATTTTGCCAACACGAATCCACATAAAAGAACCATGTTTCGAAAAAGTCCAAAATATCTCACGTTTTCTATGTTTATTTATATGGTTGGTTGGTTTTATGTAAGCCTAGGGAACAACCCTTTGAATGGTTTTGGCCGAAAGGGAATTAGGGTAAGGAAAGTGTGGAAACTTGAATGTCTGGTTTTTGCATTGCTGCGATCTAGACAATAGCTCAGAGACGGAGTGGATTATTTTAATTTCTCAATAAAAACTCGCGTGGGTTGATTTAAGAGAGGCGGAAGATGTATGTCTACCTTGCATTTAGTGGCCCGTTGTACGCCCCCAGCTCGGCAGCGTACCTTAAAGTCCACTGTCGAGCCATCTGATCCCCGTAACGAATTGGATAATTCTATATACCCCGATTTCTTAACTTCTGCTAAATCTTTGCAATAGAATGTTCCTAAGATTCTAGACCTTTTTTGCGTTAGGACTGCGCATTGACCGAGAATGTGTAATACGGTCTCGTCTTCTTCCCCACATCTCCTGCATAGGCTAGAGTTTGTCCTCCCCATTTTTATGGCACCAGCCCTTAGTCTTGCATGTCCTGTCACAAGGCCAACCAGAAGTTTCAGTTTGGCCTTGTTAAGCTTAATGATCTTTTCAGATTCATGTGTATTGAGAGTTCCCCAAAACGTCTTTGAATATGGTACGGTATGGTATGCTCAGGTTGAGCATATTGGAATGTCCTCATTTACGCCCCTCCGCCTAAGCTCATTCGCTTTTTCATTACCTGGGATACCGCAGTGCCCCGGCACGTAGGGTGACGTCGTTTTCTCTTCCTCACTCCGTGAGGGTCTGTTAACATCCCTCTATCGTTTTAGATTTTACCGCGGCGTTTGTTGACGCGTTGATGGACGCCTGGCTACTTGCAATCATAGAGGATCTTATTCCCCGTTCTATTAGCTGTCTAGCTCCTATCTCTATCGCTGCGATTTCACTTTGAAAAACCGAGGAGGAGTTGTTTACCCCTCCACATAATTTCAGGTTTAGTTCCTCGCCCGATGTTCCAAAGCCACAGCCATGCTCGCATTTTGAGCCGTCTGTGTAAATCACTAAACTGTTTTCATGTATCACCCTATTGTTGATCCATTCACTTTTTGTCGAAAACCGAATTTTGAAGATTGCCTCTATATTGGGATTACCAGTTTTAAAGTCGTAGCAATCTTCTTCCTCAAACAGTCTCTTGATCGCATTTCCATTCTTCTCATGTTGGGTTTGCATTTCCCTTACCTTCTACATTTTATCCATACGTAAACGTATAGCCGAGTTTAGTGCCACCTGTTTAGCATAGAATTCTAGTTTATTTACATTTAGAATTACCTCCAAGGCCTTTGCCGGTGCCGGTGCCGGTGATATTCCCCATTCCTTACCAATAGCATTTTTACACGTCCAGAAAGCTCTTAGGGGCCGTTCTTGTATTACGTAACGCAGTTAAGTAAGAGTGGTGGTCTTGTGAAACGTTACGGCGTTGGGGGGAGAGGGGGGGGGGGGTCACGCAACGCGTTACGTAACATAAAGTTTTTGTTAAAATTAAAAGTCCAAACTCAACTCGTGACTCACGGCTCAGTTTATATAGTATATCTACTCTACACATATTTATTTTTTTACATACGAAAAGAGTCGCGTCACTGAGTATACAGAAAGTATATGTGGCAAATAACCACAATAAGCCGTGTACCACGAGTCTATAGTTTGGATTCTAAGAGTCCGACCGTTGCGGTCAAGCAAAACCACCTAAACTACAAGCCATGAACTTACGAATTTCACGTACACACATTAGGGCCAAAGTTTGCTGAAATTTCGTTTAATTTACATTGCTTCTTATTCCGGTATTTTGCGCAACATAATTGACATTTTTAGGTAACGCGACACGTTATGGCGCGTTACAAGGGGGGGGGGGTCAAAAATCTTCAAAAACTGCGTTACGTAATACTTGAACGGCCCCTTACCGCTTTGTTTTTCTTCTCGTCTCTGTGTCTGGCCAAATTTAGCTTTCCGTTCATCAGCACACCCAGAAATTTGGCCTCATTCTTTAAGGTTAATCTAGTGTTTCCGATTCACGGGGGAACTATCTTTCTTAATTTATGTCTTTTGGTGAAGCAGCAGAGTTCCGTGTTATCTGGGTTTATCTTCAGTCCGCAATCCTGCGCCCAAGAGGTTTCCGTGTCAATTGCGTCTTGAAGTAAGTATCCCAAGTTTTCTTTAAACTTACCTCAGATTACTATCAATAGGTCGCCCGCATAACAAGTTACGTAGAGACCTTTATCCGATAGGGCTTCATCCTTCATTGTGGAGTTCCTCTATTTACCGGCGCCGTCAATTGTTCATTTCCAAAACTTGTAATTATGATTCGGTCTTCCAGCATGGACGTGATCCATTTGATTATACTGTGATCTGTCCCCTTCTCCCTCAACCTATTGGGGATCTTATCGATTCTGACATTGTTGAAGGCCCCTTCTATGTCAATGAAGCAGCCTAACGCCACTCTTTGTACATCAATGCCTTCTCCACTTGATGTAGAGCGGAATCAACCGATCTACCTTTCATATATGCATGTTGACAACTTGATAGTTTGTTTATGAGTATCTGTTTCCTTACTTCCCATTCTATGAGTCTGTCTAGACTTTTCAGCAAGAATGAGGTAAGGCTAATTGGTCTATAAGCATTAGATGTACTATAGTCCGTCTTGTTTGGTTTGGGTAGAAATATTACCTTCGCCACTTTCCAGTATTTAGGAGTGTAGCTGAACTTTAGACACGCTCTAAAATGTTGGGCGAGTATGTTACCTCCCTTCTGTAGCATGATGGGATATATCCCATCTCTGCCCTGTAATTTATATAGGCTAAAGGATTTTATTGCCCATCTTACCTTGTTCAAAGTACACAGTTACTTCGTTTGCTCCTCTTCCATCCCAACTTGGGATCTCCAAGGGGTAGCGTTTTCCCTTATCGAATCCTCATCCACTAGGGTGCTTCTCGGGAAGCTATTCCTAATCAGCTTCTCAAGAGATTCCCGCATGTTAGATGATTTCTCGATAAGTTCTAATTGGCTTTTCGACTTAGATAATATTTTCTTCAGTCTATCTGCCTCACCCGAGCTTTCAATTTGGCTAGGAAAATCTTATCATGATTCCCTCTGGGCTTTTCGGCACTCAGAGTTGAATTGTCTAAGTGCTGTTTTGTACTCTTCCCAGAGTTCCTCTCTTTGATGTTTATTAGCTTTATTGAATAGCTTTCTGGTTCTGTTTCTCATTTTCATAAGAGAAGAATTCATCCATCTCTGTTTCCATACTGTTTTGTTTATTTATATAATTTGTTAAATATTAAACATATTTTATAATTACTTGAAATATACTCAACTTTGAGTGGGGCAAGAACTTATTAGTGCATTTTAAAGTTTTTCTTTCTTATTTTGAATAATGTTTTTCAGCTTTACACATGTACAAAAGCTCAATCTCAAATGAGATTATTATATTTACTGACGGTGATTATCGACTTGACTCAGCATAACTTCCGTACATCTTTGAATAAAATTATATAACTAACTGCATGTCGCTATAGAATAGCATAAAATAGTAAACCCAAATATACAAAATTAAAGAAGTCTTGGCTAATGAGTGTATTGTTCCCAGAACTTCTCTCTTTCCCTGTAGGTAGGCGAGATCTTAAGCTGTAAATTTACTATTTGATTCTAATAATAGTTCTGGAATTCGTAGACAAATATTGTATGCACAATAATAACTTTGCGTGAATTATGAAATGGTAAAACCAGAAAATTGCGGAAGAAGATCGCTTTGTAAGAATAATTGTCTATAGGCGTCTTAATGTTAAGGAAATGGAAGATAGAAAACCGCTGAGCTACACGAACTTCCTCTGGCAACTATGACTGCGCTATCGTTATTCTCATCAGTTACACAGTTACTAATCATTCTCGCAAATGACCGTCAAGAGCGAAGGTTACATCCTACTAATCAAATTAAACTGAGAAACGAAAGGAAATAAAGCCATTTTAAGCATTTTGCATTTTCTTAAATGGGGCAAAGATTACTGGATTACATCGTTTCCGTATCTACAAATTTTAAAAAGATGGCAAATCTTCATTTTAACATAACATTTTTTTGAAGATAGTACACATCCATCCTGAAATACGAAAAGACCTTCTTCTGAACACTTCGTAAGATTGGGTTTGTTCAGTCTGAAGTTCAAGTTCACGGTAAACAAGCATTAAACGGCATACCTTCACCTTCAACAGAAAATCGAGAACATAAATTACGATAACTTCAGTAACTCATTAAGTGTAGCCCTCATGGCAACAAACGCAAGTGCTTACACTTATACAGTAACAGAGTCAGGCCGTGCAACTGCCTTGCTGTCGCTAATGTTAATGAACCCTAATAAGAAATAAGTTCACATAAGAAAGTGAAACACTTTTCTGATCATTTACATTACAAATTTAATTTCTACGAGAAAAGAGATGCGGGCTGCTGATCTGTTTCTGAAAAGTTATAGTGTTTTTAACTGATGATTTCAGGTTAAATTATGATTTCTTCGCCAACCTACCTATCAATTAAATTTACAAGAAGAATGAGCACCAGCCAAGTGAACTCTCCAAACGAAAAATGCGTCTATTGAGCAGAGTTTTATCCGTAAACTGGGTCAGTTGCCGATTTTTTTTTTAGCCTAGTGGTGAAAAGAAATTGCAATCTTAATTTTTAAGCCTTGTTAGAGGCAGCAATAACTGTTAACAAATAACTCGATTTTGTGAAATTTCAGTGATTTTCGCAAGCATTCAACACGCAAGATATTGGCAAAAGTGAAGGAATATAAGATGCACGAATATTTTTTTTTCCAGTTTATCGTTCTGGTAAAAGATTCTTCGAGAAAATTTTTGCTCCCACATACTCTTATTATTCAACAATGTAAGCGATTTAATTGATTCACTAATCCTATAACAATTCTGGAAGGTTTTAGTGGTGATAAGCACAGAACTTTACCAGAAGAAAGTTAAGTTAAATTGTCAATAGGCCATAAGCAAAGTAGGTCCTAACCTACATTTATTCTAAGGTGGTAGTAAAGTAAAACAAAAAACCGTTTTTGCCATCTCTCGTCCTCTTTGTTATCATGAGCATGTTGAGAATTGCGCACGATAATCTTCCCAATCCAGGTATTCGATGGAGGCTTGGGCCCTATTCATAAACGCAGGTTTGCAGTGCAGTTACATAATTCAGCAATACACTCTGTTCAGCTGAATTGTCCAGATGATGCGCAAACTGGCGTTTATGAATGGGCCCTTGTTAGCCACTTTTGTTACCCAGGCTATGACATACCCATGCTTTCCAACAAGCCTCACAATTTAACCTAATCCTACGCCTAGGGTTACCAAGTGTTCTGATTTGGTAGTGATTTTCAACACCTGTACAAATTGTACTGATTAATTTCCGAAGGTTGGCTAAATGTACCTACTGATTTTTCACTAGATATATCAATCAAAAGCCAATTGGCGTTTTTTTATCGTTTTCTATATGACGAGAACACATTGTCCTTTTTTCAGCAAACATTAAAAATTCCAATCTTGGATGTTTTATTATTGTGTTGTGCTCATTTGTGCCACAACATCAGCTGTTCTCGACAGCCCAGAAAAATACGCTCAGAATAATAACGCGGTATGTATAACAGTCTAACAATGCAATTGTTAATGTGAGTTTGTACTTAATTAACGTTACGGAAGTTGTAATGAGCGGAAACAAATGAATTGTTGCTAAATCAGAATACATATTGCAAAAAACCCGATCGATGACCTAAAAAAAGTAACTTCATGACAGGGGGAGGGAGGCCTGTACTGATTTTCGAGTGAGTGAGTGCGTCTGATAACCCTACCTAACCTACTGCCTCGTCAAAGGATTATGTAATTATGCACTGACAGCACACAAAAAAATTAAAAACGTGTTAGGTTAATTGTAAATGGGGATAATTAATTTATTAAAGGAAGGCATTTGAAATGCTAGAAACATAAACAAATCACGGCTGCTCGCTCCAGCCACAAATGCTGCATTATCACCCTTAATAATTTGGCAAATGCGATTTTCTATTTGCGACCGAATTGGGCGAATGATGGTTAACAAGTCTTGCTGAATTTAATCCAATGGTGCTCTGATCATGTCAATAATTATTCAACTCATTAATTTTAGTTCCTCGCAGGTGACCAAAAACTGAAATTGGGCAAATGAAAAATGAACAGCAACCCGCTACACGGCTTAAGGGTCATGGCTTGAATTTTTAAATGAAAACGAATGAATCGTAACGTGACCGTGTTTGACTAAATTTATAAAAAGCATCGCCAGCACACCAAAATGAGTCCATATACCTTCGCTTTAATTGAATGAATCATCTTAATCGATATTATGCTGAGGAAAGCCCAGCCCCATGAATAATCTCCTCGATTTCATATGCGTCAAACTGTTTACTCGGGCTTTCCTCCAAATCCACAAACTGCCCGCCGGCTTAAATAAATCGATAATTTCTTTAGCAGACAAGGGTGCATTCTCCATTGTCGGTATAATGTACCTAACATGAAGGACGTTGTAATGATTTAACTTCCTTGAGGATGCCTTTTTCGCAGACATAAAAGATCTGGCAACAGCGAACAAAACGAAGTCCAAAAAGAGATGCCTCGCATGCGACTAAAAACGAGCATTACCAATTTACGAAATGTTTTGATAGACTCGGTCAGATCCTAGGTCAACGCGTTGAGTAACGCCCAACGACACTAATGTGGTAGGTAGTCTCCCTTAGCAGTTGGTACTTGCACGCAGTAAAAATTGTCAGTCTCAGACTGGTTATGGTTTTTTTAATATAATAATAATCTTCCCGTACCCGTTACTTCGGATACCATTTCGTGAAACTGGGGAATCTTAGACGACTTTATGCGAACACCAGCTATGAGTTTGCGCTGTATATCCCTAGTAACCGGTTCTATTTGAGTGTGGGTAGTACGATTGCTTTATAGTAATAAATGAAAGAACTCAATACTCAATAGAATAGATAATTATCGAAAAATTTGCCAGAATAAGCTTGAAACGTCTACAATCGACTGTGGTGCCATGCCTGCCGGCTTGGGTGTGTCATACGTAGAGGACCTTGCATAACGATAGCCGTTACAGCCTTCCTTTAACTTAAAGACGCTAATTTACACAATCGCAGCATCGAAAAATGGCAATACTTCGCGTAGTAGAAGCAAATGAGAAACATTGATTTCTTTTAGGTTTAAAGTAATTCTATGGTCTGGCTGACCTGCACACGGATTTGAGCGGAAGAAAGCCTAAAGTCAATGGTTTAGCAGCGTTGGCTCTTATCCAAACTAAAACTGACACTAATTTAATTATGCTCATTAGAAATGTGAGATAAAAGTATGTACTACAAAAAATTCTGCTCACGCTTTATTGCTATTATTATATATTTTCATTAAATTCTATTTAAAAAACCCGCAAAAATTCAAGTTAATTGTTTATCATGTGGATATGTGCCATTACAGCATTAGTGGTTCGCTAAATATGCAAATGTTAGCAGCAAAAGGCAATTATGCTGTTTCACGATGAAACCTGCGATTAATAGTTTTCTAAAATTATTTTTTATATTATAAATATCGTATGTTACACTTTTTTGATAATAGTTTGAAAACTTGAACGTAATTCATCAGGTATCCAAAGTAACAAAGTAAGGGTTCAATAAATAAGTGTTTATGCAATGATGATCGATGCATACAAAAACCTATCTCATATGTACCACACCCACCTTTGTATGTTCTGCTTATCGCTATATAGATAAGCATTCCTTCGTGTTTACAAGAATTCTAAATTTAATAATTTTATGAAAAAGTCATCTTACCTGGTTGCTTATCGTTGATGAAATACGTAAGCAAAATTGTAAGTTAAACTTATTTAGTGATGATTCAAAAACCTTTAGATAGGCTTTGTGCGTTAACTTACGTAAGCATTGCTTTTTTCTGCTTTGTAATTAAAACGTCTGCAATTACTCATTACTGGCTTGAAATATTTAGCTTTAACAAGACGGTAAGATGCAAGTGTACTTTATGCATCGTACGAATTATTTTACGTTACTGGGTCATTTGTCGCATTCTTATTGGGTTCTTCCTACTAAACGAGTTTGCCGTTTCGCAGAGAGTCGAGCTGGTAAATGTATTAGTCGAAGCTCAGAATGTAGTTAGCGGATTTAGAAAATTTTCAATCCTCTAAAATTTTAATTTAAACTTAATGTTGACAACCTCAATTTAATTTTAAATACCGCAGTTATCAATACGGCGAATGATCAATTGCAATGATTGATTTCCTAATGTGATACCTGGCAGGCTGTATAATATAATAATAATACCTACATCTAAAAAATTTTTTACTTTGATTTAATTTTATATTCTACCTTTTTCTTAGCGGGAGAAGTAAAAATCTTTCAAAAGACACCGCATAGCCCGTGCCCTTCGGCAGTGTGAGATTGTTACTCACTAAAAACACCTCTCTTGGGATTAGCCGAAACAGACCACATAGAACCGAGTCCCTTTTCGTCCCCTCCCAGTCTCCCTCTCCCTCAGTGGGGGCAACTGAGTCACCAGTTATCCCACTGTCGCCACTAACCTCGGTTTCCTGGGCCTCTGCTAGAATCCTAGCCTATCTCCAGGAATCCATGTTGTCCCACCGTCTACAGTGTTCCTTCTTGGTTCTAGGCCATAAAGCTTTACTCCAGAGACAGGACCAGTAACCTCCTCCGGATTAACCGCAGCTAAGCCATCGGAAGGCAGGTCTGCATCTTCTACTGGTGCGTATACCGCGGAGATAGCCAACTCGTTAGAGTCTACCATCTCTGCCAGCGCCGCACCTGAGGAAGTGCTAGTTATTATTTTGCCAATGGCACCTTCTTCCAGGACTGCAACAGCACTTACAGCAGGCGCAAGCCAGCCTGCATCGCCGCCGCAGGACCTTCGATAGGTAATTTTCCCAAAGCTGCTTCTGTTGCGTTGTGGGTACCGTGGGTATAGCCAACCTGTTAGGTTATACAAACCCTCCACCTCAACTCCTACAGAAGTGAGAAGTGGGAGACGCCATTCGCGACCCAATTACCCCTGGGTTCTACAGATAGGGGGACACCACTGCAGACTGTCTTGGCATGGCCTACTACAACCTTGGAGTTAGGGGGATTTTCCAAGAGGTTATCTCCTCCCGCATTAGATACTTGGCTATGTTCCAGGATGCATTTCCCGGTTGCTACCGCTTGGAAGTGTAAGTAACACTTGGGAATTTCCAGATGAGGAACGTCGTATCCTACAAGGCTTTAACTCTTCCGTCCATCCTCCAGCAACCTATATCCTACCTTAACCTTCGCTTTAACTCCTCGCAAAATAGGAAACAGAGTTACTGGACCTGCAATGAACTCTGTTCTGAGTAACAGAACAGCCATCACTCTGTCCGAGTTTTTCACTTACTGCGACCTTTGCAGTATTATTAATCGAGAAGTGTGCGACTTTAATTCAATAATTCGTTTTAAATAACATTAATATTAGTCAACGGCGCAACATAATATTATCTGAAATTGCGCCGCGATGCGTTCGCTCGATTTAGTTAGGACAATCTTGGAGCGGTAATTATTTAACGCCGTCACGTGATGACAACCATTTAAAATTTTAGAGCACCGAAGGCTGTCTTGAAAGAACAATTTTTAATCCAATCACAATCCTACTTGCAATTGTAGAGACAATCTCCTGTTTCTTGACTAGTCGATTTAAATATTCGGAGTCGAAATTTAATTACGAAGTGTCATATTACAATTGCTAACTTTAGTTAATTAGCTTGTTTTCCGTTGTTGCCGAATTTAACTGGATGCCAATTAATAGTAATCAATCAGTTTGATGAATTTGCAGCTAAAATTGTATTATTAAAGCTCATCAAACAAAGTTCATTACTTTGCACTAACATGATAATGACTATTATACCTCTACGTGGGAGCTAGATTTGTATATCTAGTTTAATAACAGATCTAGAGATTAGCAAATTTTGCAGCATTTTATTTAAAAAACTCATAAATTTCATTAACACTACAAGTAAACGCCCTCATGGCGTATCTTAATAAAATTTCATTTTGAAGCAGCTGTAATGCTCCTAGAAACTAGCGCTTCGTGGGAAGTTGTTCATAAGTGCTCTCGGCCTGATAAGATTCTCTAATCATAAAATTTTTCCTCCGATTTCGATTATTCATTGCAAATACCGGTCGAAAAAAGCAAAAGAAAAATATCCATATGAAAAATAACGATTAGTTGTATCTACTGTTTGGCGTAGTGTAGCGCTAGAGAAAAATTTCAAGTTTACAATCTGAATCTGATTATTCAACATTCAACCGAACGAACACAATATACCCCGCCACCCGGCCCGAGCACAGCACGTACATACATACGATGACAATTCTGCCTGATAAAGTCGCGAGGTTTTTGTACGCATCATGCAAACAGGGGAAATTAACGATAAAAGCAATGGCAACAAGGCATGTGTGCATCCATTTCCATATATGGTCAAAAGTCGGCGATTGCTTGGTTGAACAGAGCAAAGTGGGGAGACCTTTATAAACGGAGACGGTATACCAGTTTTGAATCACAACAAATCGCGTTCTTGTGTCGGAAGTGTCTGAGTTTGTGAAGCTGTGGATATAAAGTGAATCTTAGGGAGAACCTAAATAGGACTAATAGTTTAGTGATATTTATTTAATAACTAGGACAAATTAACCAAATGTAAGTATTTGCAAATAACAGGATTTATTTTTTTGTGGAGTGATTACTGTGCAAGAGTGGATTAATTAGTGCGACTGCAGGTTCCGGTTCGTCTTTTCAAGGTTTCTAGAATAAAACAGATTTGAATTAAACCGTTATTGGAATGATTCTAGAAATATCGAAAAGAAAATGTTGCTGAAGAAATGTTAAATTCACAGTTTTTGCATAAATTAGAAACGCGAATTAAAAAATTATTCTGAATAACATTCGCCTACGCCCCACGGGAAGATGATTGCATGCAATAGTTGAAATTTATAGATTGTTAGAAACAAGCACGACGTTATGTCATAATTTTCCTTCAAATTTGTACAAAATCGGCACTATTTCCTTAACCGGTGCTTTCAAGGGGAATTTTTATTAATGGAAAGCGAGGTAGAGAAAAGGTGGCTTTGCGCCTGTGTGCACCGAACTTGTTTTTGCCGTTTTTGCTTTTTCCCCTCGTTGAGGAACTTAAACATTGCCTTATATGGTCAAAGAGAAAACGTTTGCGTTGAGTTGATTGCGGAGGCTGGAATAAATGTTTCCCCTGTCTACCTACTTACCTTTCTTTCAAGTATAAAAGGGGAAAAGATTAGTACAAATTTGGTTCGGTTTTGAGTGGATTCGTATAGCGTCATTTGCTGTGGCTGGCTTGCTGACGTGTTCATATTACCGGTGACATTTTCTCATCAATCACGAATTCAGTCGATATTCAATTTTTTTCGCTACAGACGTTTCTGCCAAATTCTAATAAATTTACGTGTTTGTTTTCCGTTGCGATTTAAATTGAATTGGTAATTTATAGGATTTTCAATAAAATGCTGAATGCTGCCTTGTCGACTATAAAAATAAATATCACATTCTAATTAGGATTTATTTAACGATAATTTTTTTTTATTTCAGAAATCAATATGTGTGACGAAGAAGTTGCTGCTCTCGTTGTTGATAATGGATCCGGTATGTGCAAAGCCGGTTTCGCAGGAGACGATGCTCCTCGCGCAGTATTTCCATCAATCGTTGGACGACCAAGGCATCAAGGTGTCATGGTTGGTATGGGACAAAAGGATTCTTACGTTGGAGATGAAGCTCAAAGCAAAAGAGGTAAGCGTTGACTTGGTTGATATCGTAACTTGAATCTTATGCCTTTTTCCATCTAGGAATTCTTACATTGAAATATCCTATTGAGCACGGCATTGTGACAAATTGGGATGATATGGAAAAAATCTGGCACCACACCTTTTACAATGAACTTCGAGTTGCTCCTGAAGAGCATCCAGTTCTTCTTACTGAGGCTCCATTAAATCCAAAAGCAAACAGAGAAAAGATGACACAGATTATGTTTGAAACCTTCAATACACCAGCCATGTATGTCGCCATCCAAGCCGTATTATCACTGTATGCTTCTGGTCGTACCACAGGTATCGTCTTGGATTCTGGTGATGGAGTCTCCCACACAGTTCCCATTTATGAAGGATATGCATTGCCACACGCTATTCTCCGTCTGGATTTGGCTGGACGTGATTTAACAGACTACCTTATGAAAATCCTTACTGAACGTGGATACTCATTCACAACTACAGCTGAACGCGAAATTGTCAGAGACATCAAGGAAAAACTGTGCTATGTAGCTCTAGATTTTGAACAGGAGATGGCCACCGCAGCATCGTCTAGTTCATTGGAAAAAAGCTATGAATTGCCCGATGGACAAGTTATTACAATTGGAAACGAGAGATTTAGGTGCCCAGAAGCCCTCTTCCAACCATCATTCCTGGGAATGGAAGCATGTGGTATCCATGAAACCACATACAATTCTATCATGAAGTGCGATGTAGACATTCGTAAGGATTTGTACGCCAACACTGTTCTTTCCGGCGGTACCACAATGTACCCAGGTATTGCCGACCGTATGCAGAAGGAAATCACAGCTCTGGCCCCATCGACAATGAAAATCAAGATCATCGCACCTCCAGAAAGAAAGTACTCTGTATGGATTGGTGGATCTATCCTGGCCTCCCTCTCAACATTCCAACAGATGTGGATTTCAAAGCAGGAATACGACGAATCAGGCCCATCTATTGTGCACAGGAAGTGCTTCTAAACGCGCTGTATTATTTTTCATTTTTAAGAAATGTGAATTCCACCAACATTCATTCCTTCGTTTGTATTATTTATGCATCTTTTTATACTACATCCATTATTATATAGTCTATGAGAGAACATGCATTTGTTTTGTATTTGGAAAAGACTTAAAAACTTAATATCTCTAGAAAGCATTAAAATTCAACCAAAAAAGACTTTGTCGCAAAATCGGATTGACTTCACAAGAGTAATACGTCTTTAAATTCTTCTAATGCACGTAGATAATCCTTAGTTGTCAAACAATGCTATGGTGGAGTCAGCCAGTCTAGCGGTTTTGTCGAACGTTAAAAGTCTCAATATCGTTAAGAGCATTGTAAGAACACTTGGAATAACTTGACTCAAAATGTGTTCGTTTTTTTTGTTTCCACACAATTTTTTACTACAAAAAATAAATATATAAAATCGATATAGTTTTTTTAATGTTAACGGGTTTATCCTTATGAAGGACATTGAGTAAAATTGATTTGAGGGAATTTTCAGTACGGGGCCATACTTTATTGGAAACTGAATTAATTTCGGCGAATTGTTTGATGCTTAAAATGAGGTTATTCATCGACTGCATTTCAAATACTCGTAAAATAGATAATTATACCTCTGGAAATGAGCATGCTTTTTCGTGGCCGTTTTTTTTAATCACTGACAAGAAGTTTGATTCGCGACAGCAATTTAGAGTGAATAGATCGCCCGCCGTATTTGGAAAGTTTGTGTATCTGAAAGGATGCAGCTTGTTAAATAGAATACGATCTTAAATCTAATTTATTCCTTTTTAAAGTTACTGTAAATGGCTATTTGTATGAATTATGTAAGGTTTTCGTGGATAAGATGGGAGATGGTATTTTTCGTACATTTTGGACATAATTCAAGAATTTTGCGGCTTAAAATTAGATAAAATATACAAAATAAATTTATTGTCTTCTATAACTGCTAAATTTCCAATCGATAGCAATAATAGTTACTAAGAAAAACGATCGTGTCATACCTTAGAATAAAGAGCTAGTTCTTTATTCTAAGTGTCATACAGCCAGACAGAGCGAAGTCTCACCATAAGCCCGTACTGCTTTGAAATTATTACCGCTTACATCCTCGTATGCAGTGAACAAATAACGCTTAAACCCCAAATACAATGCATCCTACTTTCGATATTTGTCGCATAGCCTCAGAGATTGTGATAGTGACCTGTATTAGTTTTTATTCAATATATAGAATATAGGCAATAGAAAAGCCAGAAATGAGGACCCAATTTTCAATATTCGAAGTTCCCTTTCACACTCTGTTGTAATTCTTAAATTTGTCTTCACGTTTGGGGAATTATTTTGCTACAATGGCGGGGCTATACGGAATATTCTTTAGGTTAAATGGGGTTTCTCTTTTTTTAAACCTACAACTCCGCATCACTTAAACGCACTGTCAGGAAATAACCAATTTAGAAACTCCAAGATGTCTAGGACAGACAGAGCCATAAAAATAGATAGAGAATCCGAAAACATTTGGTCCCTTTTCCATCCTCAGAAATTTGAATACATAATATAGATCGCAATCAATGACGAGTTCAATTAAACCTTTACCTCTTCTGGGAAAAGCGCCATCGCCGCTTGCGTAAATAAATTGAGTATTTCTTTTAAAATTTCTTACCCAAAATTCCTAAAGTAATTAGCGTTACCTCGTAGGTATTGATCACCCCTATAGTTTCCCGAGGTTTGCTTTCATTCTCCTTAAGAAAGAGCCTGAGTTGTAGTTAAAATTGGAAAGTAGTTTCAACGTTAAGTAGTGATTGGGATAAATTAATAATTTATAAAGGTGTAGTGAGTGTGAGTACCCTGATCTCTGTTCAGCTGAATTGTGGAAATGATGCGCAAACCTGCGTTTATGAATAGCCCCTTGGTGTATTGAAGGGACGTGACTTCAGCAGATCGTGGTGTGTCCGGGGAAACTGAAGCACTCCGATATAGCTATGTTAGCTTATTGGGTGTTTTTACTACTTACTTATCTGTGGTATGTCCGGGATTTTAGTAAGGCCAGAGTATTTGTGGTCATTCGGTACGTCCAATAATCTTTTAAAATCCTGTTGATCATCTGTAATGTCCGATGAAGGAGGAATTGATCTAGTTGGTGTGTCCAGGTATCAATTCTCCAAATCATAGGATTAGATCAGGGGCCCGTTTATAAACACAGGTTTACGCATTAGCTGCACAATTCAGCTGAACAGTGTATTGCTGAGTTATGCAACTGCAGTGCCAACCTAATATGAGTGAGAAGAGTGAATGTAGCATTGCGTAATTTAGGCAGTGAATCCATTGAATTGTAAACCCACGAATCGTTTTCCTTCTCTTGCAGATCCGGAGGGAAAATAGTTGGCGCTAGTGTTTAATCACCGAGGAAATTTTGTGAGAACAATAAAAATTTAAAAGTACAAATTTTGTTTAGTTTCGTATTCATCCCGATAGTACCTTGTGTTAAACGTTGTATGTATATGCGACTCCAGATTACAATGCAACAAATGCTGTCTTACAATATTTACAAATGTCGTCCAGCCTGGTCCGCCTAAGGGTTCTTTTTGCCGTTTTAGTACGGAACCCTGAAGAGGTCTTTCGAGAAAAAAAATATGCATTAAAATCTTAAAACAAATGTAATTAGAGTTACAGTATAAAGACTAATTTTGATCTTGAATTAAATTTCAGAATTCAAATCAAGAGCAAATCAAACAGTGGAATTAATAATTTTTTTACACTTTATTTGGCACAATCGTTATAAACTAAAAATCCTACAAAACCCTAGGTACCCTAAAAAATGTACAATATTCAAAACAAAAAGTCACAACAGTTAACGATCAAAAATAACATAATAAATGACACGGTACGTTACTCTAAAGATGTTTCGTAAAAACGACTCTGAAACTTGAATACAAGAAATTTGAAAATGCCTCCAAGTGAGTGCCAGCTCTAAGAAAAGTTTCCAAAAATTTTGAAAAAATTTCGAAACTAATCCGAGAGCTAAAACTAACCGACCTGTGGGAGCACTCATCTAAACATGTTCTATACGAACGCACAAAAATTTCGAACCGATTAGTCCCGCGGGACCAGTCTGCAGTCATTGACGTCTGCAAACTGCTCCCATCATCCTCCCAGTCCTACGATTCCAACGTGAGACTTGTCCTTCCCGCAGCGAAGAGAAACTTCGTGGACAAGCTGCCGCAAGTCTGCGGCCTGTTATTCCTAGTGAAAGGCGAGGCTTCCGGTCTGCACCGACGATAAAGCTTGCTAGGCGCAGTTGAATGTATCGGCTCTCGTTGCCATTAACTCTAGATGTAGTCGCCTCTTCAATCTGGCAACGAAGTGGTTCTTAAGTGCATGTGTGTGAAACAGTGGGTTACTGGTCCGCATGCAGTACAGATGAATTGTCGATTTAGCAAGTGTTAAGATAAAGCTTATCAAGCAATTCACCTGGTTACATGTCCATTCTTGTAATGCTTCTTTTTCTTAAACCTTTCTTTTACGCTGTAGTAATCTTTGTGATGAATCTGAAGGAAATTATAAATAAATAAATGAATTGTGAGTTCTACTATATCTAAAATTTGGTAGCCTAAATTCATCACTTTTTAAACTACGGCTGACAGTCTCTTACATAATTAATGTATCTCCTTAAACAGTTTGGAACCAAGTTTCACTTTATTTTAAAAATAAACACTAATACATTCATTGATATCATCTGCCTAATATTTAGCCACCTTAGCTCGTTTAACATATAATCTACCCTCGTGTAAAAATCACGTTACAAGGTTGCCTATTTCTGCAGCCTGTGTAGTTGGTCCAGTTACTTTTGATTAGCTAAATGTAATATCGCGGCACAGTATTCAAAATGTGGTTTTACTATTATGTTGTAATCATTTCTAGCAGCATCTAGTGTTAACCTCTTTCTTATCCTTTTTATGAAACAAATTTTCGTTGCAACTTTATTTCCTCAACTTTTTAGATTTGGTCACCGCCATACGTAGGTTCAAATTCGTTCCATTCACTAGATATATTTAAACATATGGCCAAGTGAAATTAATTTATGGGATACGGAATCAGGAATTTTGGTACAATTGAGTGATGCAGTCAATGAAGCCAATATGTGTGAATATATTTGCACATACTAGGACATCGCAGTAAATTGATTTAAATGCAGAGAAATAGTTGAAATTTTATCAAATATTTTTTCGCTTTTACATATTTATGATATTCATCGTAATGGCTGTTAGGCTTTCAAGCATTTTGTTTACCGCTTGATTTGTTGATCGCGGATTACATTATAAATTTAAGCGAAAGTAATTTTGTTCTAAATAATTACTCAATAAATCTTTGGAGAAGTGTTGTAGTATTGCGGGGATTGATAAAAATGCATATCGTTTTAAGAGGCAGTTATGATGCCTAGGTAACAATGAAAACAAAACATTTACTTTAATCGTTTATTACGAAAAATGTTACGTAACTGTTAAATTAAAAAATTAACCGCGCAGAAAATATTTACAGCAAAAGTGGTATGCATCTGAAGATAACGAGATTTTAAAGGTGCTTATAAAAGGGACTCCTCTTGTTGAAATAACTCTTGCAAAGAATGCAGTATATCAAATTCTATTAATTCATAAATCTTGAAAAATAAACAACAATAACATTAAGAGATTCCTTTAAGCGCTCTTATGCTTACCAGGGCATTGTCTGCAATATTTTTCTCTGTTTGAGGTTGCACTTCAAATGAACTTTTAATAAAAATGCACCACTCCCGGAAATCGACTAGATGTTCTTGTTCATAATTAAAATAGTCGACAAAAGGAGTTTGAACCATTTCTTCTCCTTTTTTCCCCTCTGGTTTTCGTAATATAACATTTTGCAAAAACGATATTGATTGAAGCATATTATAAGTGAAATTTGTGTCGTTTTTAAGAGAATTAATAGATACTTTTTGCAGCATTTCCACTAGTTTATGAAACTGAAAAAAAATTGTTATACATATGAAACGAGTAGCAAAGTAAAGAAACCTTGTGAAATCGAAACATTTTTATTTCCTGGTTTAGTTGACGAAATACAGATGCCCATACCAAACATACCGAGACATTAAATCCCATGTGACTTATAAGGCATATTTTGCGCGCTAAATAAATAACTTGTCTATCGTCTTCAAGGATTTCCCATAAAGATTTACATATTTTATGAATCTAGAAAATAAAATAAGAATATATTAATTGTATTTTTATTAAAGTTTTGCTTATTCCTAAATGCCAATAAAGGACAACAAAGTATAAATTTTATGACAGTTAGGCTTAAAAATGTACGTACAATTGGTATACACGGGATAACACCCAAAATCACCATTTGATATACCCTATGTTAATCAGTAGATATTTGGTGGAATTTACAACAATCATTTCACAGAAACGAATGTGTTTTAAATGCTCAATATTTAGATATACTCTACACGTTCCGTTACAAATTACCAATTTGCAGGCAATCATCAAAACTCAGGGCCATTCATAAACGCAGGTTTGCTCTGCAGCTGCATAATCCAGCAATACATTCTGTTCAGCTGAATTGTGCAAATGATGCGCAAACCTGCGTTTATGAATGGGCTCTCAGTTTCAACAATATGGTGATTCAAGAAAGCACTTTACATAGCCGGCTCAAAATGCGAGCTTGGCTGTAGCTTTGGAATATAGTTCGAGGAACTATACCTAGATTTATGGAGAGGGGTAAACGACTCCTCCTCGGCCCTTTAACATGAAATCGCAGCGAGAGAGAGAGGAGCTTAACAGCTAATAGAACGGGGAGTAAGATTCTCTAGGATTGCAATATGCACGGATACCCAAGAGTCCATAAAACCCGCGGTAAAATCCAAAACGATAGAGAGATGTAAACAGACCCTCACAGAGCTAGGAAGAGAAAACCATGTCACCATAATATACTAAATTAAATCAAAAAAGAAATTATGGAATGGGTAACGAGGAGGCACAAAGAAAAATGGGAGGGATCCGACACCGCCAGAAATGCAAAGGCGTTTTGGGGAATGCTCAATTCACAGATCATTTAACAAGGCCAAACTGAAACTTCTTGTTGGCCATAAAATTGAAAGGGCGAACTCCAGTCTATGAAGAGGATGTGGGGAAGGAGGTCTAGAATCTTAGGAACATACTACTTCGAAGATTTAGCAGACGGTAAGAAATCAGGGTATAATCGAAGTATTCAATTTGTTACGGGGATCAGTTGAATCGACAGTGGACTTTAGGGGCGTACAACGGGCACTATAGGCCTCAGTGCAAGGAAGACACATCGTTCCCCCTCGCAAACCAACCAACTCCCTTACTAGGTATTACGCACTAGGTACCCTAATCTATAAATATACTCACATGTACTGGATTAATATCCCAATCATTACAACTTAAGAGAAATGTCCTCTTTAGAAGATTATAACGGGTGGTTATGTGAAAGAAATTTCCTTTACTGAGGAAAATAGCACATACACATTTGTATAGCCAAATAACTTCTTCAAACGTCTTCGGATCCCACTCATTTAAAGCACGAAAAGCCTGCGAAATACAAAAAAAATTAATTTGAAATTTAAGATAAAATGTTTCTACTTCAGAAATGTCACTCTCTGCCCCTCCTTGTAATAGTTCTATAATTCTATTCTTTTCAACAGTTTCAAACTCAAAATCTTTTAGCTGGGGCAAAACCCTATTCAAATTAATTTCTGGACAAGTTGATTCTATCTGTTGGTCACTTTGATT
This sequence comes from Leptarthrus brevirostris, assembly GCA_964036015.1. Taxonomy (NCBI): domain Eukaryota; kingdom Metazoa; phylum Arthropoda; class Insecta; order Diptera; family Asilidae; genus Leptarthrus; species Leptarthrus brevirostris. The sequence continues at coordinate 148,641,521 of OZ038374.1, forward strand.
AACTCCAATAACTTCCTCAATTTTATATTTTTCCTCTTCCATGGGTCAATAGCTTTTCCTAAGTTCTATATGAAATTATACTGCTTGGATAACGCGTAAAGCATGGCTAGTCAACAAAGTTTTTGTATGTAAACCATTAAAATAAAACCGTCTGACAATTCGAACTGTCACAACATGCTTCATTCGACGTTCAAATTACCAAATGCAAATTTTTCGATTTCCAGCACTTTCGAGTTTTCAAATACGAGAACCATTTAAATTTTCTTTGGAGAGCTTTCCAACAAAAACTGCCATAGTAGGCAGATGAAGTTGGTTCTAGTTCAAATAAAATAACCGTCATTTCAATTAATATTCATTCATTGTAAGAAATGAATTTGGGCGCAGTAGTCCGCCTCTTTATACAAGGTGTGGTTTCATTTTAAATATATAGTGCTGAAAAATCATTATAAATAATTTGACGTTTAAAAACTGTTGCCAACTTAATCTGAATTTGTTGCAAAGCTCTCCAAAGGTCTTCAACTTCAGTTTCAAAAAGTCCAATTGAAAATGTTTTGACAGCGACACTGCTAGAATAAATCGAAATCAAAAACGCTATTGTTTATAATTCGATTATTTACTACTTCTACTACTACGCGTGCCAGCCAGGTTATTTGTTAAGAAGAAGAAACGTACAAGTAAGCAAAATAAAATAATGGCTAATTTTTTGCATGGGAAGTGTAGTTCGAAGTGTCGTCTAGTTTTCCTGTGCTTCAGCTGAAGTTTAGGTTTAGTTGGGTTTCGCACAGCAAGATATAATTTGTTGTCTTTTATTATAAGTATGCACTACGTGGTAGTTCTTTGCTTGGTTTTAGTTTTATTATAATTATGTCCGAAAAATCTGATAGTGACACGTCGCGTGTAATCAAAAATCCCTTATTAAGCGCTTCCGTGACAGGCTTGACCTTTGAGGATTTTCCAAATAAACCTTTACTATTACCTGCTGCACCACCAGTTGTGGTAGCTCCGATACAGGAAAGAGTTGCCGAAGGTAAGAGTAGACAAATCTTGAAAACAAGCACAAAGCGAAGGTACTTGTTGAATTTCAATTTAAACAATTAAATAATTTCAGTCATAAGCCCGAAAACGTAACATTCTTATTAAAAGCCAATTGTATCTTGTATCACTAGTATTTAAATTAAGATTTTCTCTATCTATATTGGTCTAGATTTTAAGATATAATCTGTTTACACCAATTTGGTAATGCTAGAAAACGCCGTTCTTTAAAGGTAGTAAAATAATGAAATAATTCAAAAGGTAAGGGGAGACGAACAGTTGTATTTATTAATAATGTAAGTAAACTAAAGAGATAAATTGTGCAAGGCTTATCTTGCTAATAATAGTATCAACGACTTCTTTCGGGATGGCTCCTAAATGAAGGCAAATCCTGCGATGCTGCTCTTTTTCTGGAACACCATATAATTAAGCAAATTAATGCAGCTATTAGCAATATAAGTAAAAGTACACCTAGTACAATGGCGGCTATTGATGCCTCTGTTAGTACGATATCTCTGACATCTATAGTAACGCTGCGTTGATTTCCGCTTAAATCAAAAGCAGTAATTATGACCCTTGGTTTGCAGCAAGTTGCGGAATACGTGAATTTAACAGGTTCAGATGTTCCAGCAGTAAACTGTTGATTTGATGTAATTCCTTTGGGTGATGAATAAATTCGTAACAGTCCACTTTCCCAATCCTGTCCGGTAATATCCAAATTCCATAGACGATCTGCACATGATCCTGAATACAACTTATCACAACGACTTCCAAAAGTCCATGTTAAACTAGGAGAAATCGAATCCTACAAATAATATTATCTTATTAGAGTTTCATACTATGAATATAAATGTTCGGTTCAATGAAGCGAATGTAGATAATTAGAATTTGTAAACTTTGCGAAGGACGTTAAACATATATGACTTAAATTTATAGCAGATTAATTGGACCACATTTTACAGAATGGGGCTTTATTGAATAAAATTGGAAAGGATTAATGAACAAATTGAAAAATTAACAAATAAGTTTAATCGACTAGTTGTCATATCAAACAGATTTGTATGATAAGGCATACCTTCAACCCACATTTTGTAATACTTTTTCTGTTTTAAATTTCGTTCCACTTTTACCCGATAAAGTATTGCGGGGATTGGAACCAAGGATGACGTCTAATTGAACTTACCAAACGATCAGAGTCTGACAAAACTTTTAACAATAAACTTTGAGATTGTTGCCCATATCCTAAACAAGTGAAAGTAATAATGTCTTTTGTGCCCTGTTTGGCTGAAATGGGAACCATCACAGATATAGTTACAGTGGTAGTCTGGTGTGGGGCAAGGAAAATTCTGTCATACAATAAAATTAGAACTATTCCATTTTTTTTATATTGAAAAGCATTCACCTTTCCGTGCTAAGAAACTGCAGAAAACGCTGATCATCTGTTACTTGTATGGTATGTGTTATGGGTCCGTTTCGCATATTGGTGACCTCAAAATATATTGTTGCCATCATCCCAGGTGCAACTAAAAGTTGGGACTGAATGCCGATTTCAATTTTAGTCCCTTCGTGGAATGTAGCTATTTGTTTTCCATTTTGTTTACTCTTCTCGCTATTCTTTATTAAATTATTTTCCTTTCCATATTCCTCGGAAAGAAAGTCAATGTTCTCGTGGGAAAATTTCACTTTATCTTCTTTAATGGCACTTAATGATTGTAATGTATTATCAATAACCGCCTCTCCTAAAATGAAATAGATCACTGATGTGAATTTTTAATTTTTTTTCATAAACATTTGACGCTTATCAACTTTTCACCTCTGACATTAACGTTAACAGAAAAGCTTTATAAGAGTGCTTAAGCTCTCTTGTTTAGAAACATATCAAGTACTAATCCAGATTTGCGTAAATATATACAAATATATATTTCCGTGAAGTGTTAGTAATTTGAAGAAGGGAAAATACTAAAAGTGTGAATCGACGCAAGATGATCGTTTGACGTAATCTATCTGTATATAATTCGAAGGTCGACTCTTGATAATTTCACGTTTAATAGTTCAATAAGACTTCCCAAAAAGATTTAGTGTCTTCTCCTGGTTGATTGTGAAAATAACTAAAGTTGTCTGTGCTATTGTTTTTGTCTAATAGTTTATTTTTGTGGACTGCAATATAATATTTTTAATAAGTAAAGATTAAGGGTACGGCGTAGTCTTTTTGAATTGGTTTATCGCGAGCATCTTAAAACATAGTTGTGCGGCAATTTAGAAATGGTTCCTTATATTATTTTTATTTACTTAAATCGAAAAAATATTCTTTTTAATTATAATTAATGCCAATTTCTATCCTTTAGATGCATAATAAGAATCTGGCAAAATTTATTTAAAGTCATCGCATAAAAAACAAAAGATTTAAATTCTAAGCACTAAGTATTCTAGCTAACCGTGAAGCTAATGTCCCTAGCATTACGTACTGCAGAATGTAACAGTGCTAGTTCTTATCATAGATTTTTGATGTGTTTTGTTGGCCGTTGTTACAATTATTAATGACGCGACAAAACCGATTAATTAGAAAACAACTACAGAACTAGAACTACAGGGGCATTTCGCGCGAAGCGGACAGCGAAAAAAATGTCAGGTTCTGGATTTTGTTCATATTTGGTTTAATTGTACTTCTATATGTCCTGAATGAATGTGCATTTTTATTTTTTTTCTATGAAGCCTAGTTGCCCTTTTCTAAGCCTTTAAAGAATTGACAAAATTTGAGGAGCGGGTTTTTTGAAAAAAAAAAAAAAAAATTCCGTATATAAAACCGGAAGTAAAGATATCAAATCGGATTTTACTTAACTTCGACATGTTTAAAAATTTTAGAATGTGATCTGCATTCGTATCGGAGATAGAGAATTTAAACTAAAATTTTTTCATGATTCCATACAAAACTATCGCACTGGCCAAACGCCGACTACGCGCTGCACTGTGTTCGAATGCAGATCACATTATGAAACTGAACAGACATTTACTATACATTTTAAGTTATTTTTTGAGCTATTTAAAAAAAAATTTAACATGTCGAAGTTTGTCAAAATTTAATTTTAAATATTAATTTTGGTTTTTTTACATGAAAAAAAAAATCCAATTTCGAATTCGATACCACGACTGTGAAGAGCATGCAATTTCCTATAAGAATCACTATTTTACTTATTTTTATATAAGTTTCTTAATATGATTAATTACCTTTGAAACAGGAGATACATAACTTCTTCAAAATTGTTGGTTGTCCGCTTCGCGTGAAATGTCCCACATAGTAGTTAGAAACAAAAGTATCTATATTTATGTATGTATATGATGTAAATTCAATAAAAAAGTACGTATGAGACACAAGTCAAGAAAAAGTCACTACAAAATTTGTAATTAAAGTCAGCGAAATGAAGAGTTTTACTCTATATTTTTGCCATAAAGTGCTTTAACAACAAACAATCACATAGTGCTGCGACTACTTTGCATTAAATTTTGTCCGTGCATATACAACCTTTCTAATTATGGTTGTATTGATAATACATATCTTACCTGAGCTGTTCATAGTAAGTGCAAAAAAGCGAAAAAATTATAATTTACAAAAAAAAAAAAGACAAAGCACAGCCACACCAAACATGAACTTGTTCTTTAAACAAACACAAAGAATTTTATTATTAGTTTTATTACAAATACGTTTGTACTCTTGTTATTAAAAAAATACATCTAGTGCAATTAATAAATACTTTTACTTAATGATTAACTAACCGCCCATGGGGGTTTCCAAGGTCGCATTGTCAGTTTTGATTCGTGCGTACGACATATCTCTGTTAATCGATGTTTCTTCCTGCTGCGGCCCTTGGAAAGTAAGCTAGAAATACAATATTTCGTAAAAAGTGACTGAAAAATATCATGACAACTTTTTTACCGAGTTCAGGTAATGACACACTTATAAATGCGAATGCGACTGAATCACAAAAAAAAAACTTTTGCATTTAATAGTTCTTTATGTAAATTGCCACACTTATGTACAATATAATTATCACGTCGCTTCGCAATCGTAAATGTGTTTAGGCTTAATATCTTGTTAATTTACCGTTTTTTCATCGGTTTCCTCCGACGTTCTGTGGTCCACATGGAGGATTTCACCACCAGAACGAATAGCAACTTCACCTAAAATACCACCTGTAATTTCCTGAGTCTCATTTTCACTGAAGCATTTCTCTCCCACCCAAATTAAATATAACTGCAAATAATGCGTTCAATTTGTTGTCATAATTAATTTTTAAAAACTTACTCGTATGCGTTTTTTCAATAAAGTAACTGCTGCTATTCGAGCCAAGTTACTATCCGCTGGAACAGTTGATGTACTAACAAATATTCCGCTGTCATATGGCACCAATTCTGATGCTTTTACAATTCCATAAAATGCATTTCCCGTAGAATCATCTTTTATACTTTCCAATCCAGCCAGAAAAGTTCTTGTGTTTTGGAAATGATAAGTTACCGAAATTCCTAAAGCAAAAGATTAACAATATGTATAGATGTGTAGACCTTGATAAACAATTACTAACTTATGTCACTTATAATTATTTGGATTACCTAAATTTCCCTTATGCAAAAGATAAGTACTATTATATTTACAAAGATTTACCTGAAGCGTTATATGCCAAAAGAACAATATCCAAAGCTGCATTCGGTCTTAGAGCTTCTTTCCAAAGCAATTTCGTTTTTTCCAGGGAGTTTGGAGATGTGTCAACTACAACAGCTAATGGTGTTCTTATGTAGGAGTCCTCAATATAGTTTCGTAACGCTTCATGGGGCAACATTTTCATGATTTGAATCTGCTTTGCTTGTTTAATTCGCACAGTTGGAACTGTAAGCGTAGTACCCGTCTGATCAATATAATCTCCAACGTGTTGTGATAAATTTTTTGGTAAGTCTGTGTCTTTTTCTGGGTATATGCTATTTGTCATTGAAAACGAACTTGTTTCGTTGCTTTCGTCAAATCTTGATTCATTCAAGAACTCTTCTTGGTTATTGTTCATATCTGCGGTCATTTGTGTATTATCTGGCACCATTGTTGTATAAGTATTTTTTTGCGAAAAGTCTTCCTCCGATGAAAGTTTATAATTAAGCTCTTGGTAGTTCTTTTCTTGATCTTGTATTGCATCATAGTATTCGGCAGAATTGTCATTATTTGATAAGTCAACATTTGTCATGGTAACATCTTCATGTAGATACTCATAAGCAATGGCAATGTTACTTGAAAGTAAGACTGTCAGTAGAAGGCAATTAACACAATAATTTTTTAGAGGCATTTTTTTTTCATTTAGGCACTTTTAAACACTTTAAACTTATCAAATTACTGTTCATAAAGGAATACGGTAAAATGTTGCTCATTAAAGATTAACTACTCATAGTATTCTTTTGTGTTTAACACAAAATGAGCTTGAACTAAAATATAATTTTATAAAAGAGAAAAATTAAATCAATAACAGATTCTTTAGAAATTTTAAAACTATTGAACGTTAAGTGAATAAAATGTAAAATGTCCGTACGTTTTATATAAAATTATTAACTATTTTGGCCCAGAACTGTTTTTTATAGTATACTTTTAACTACTTTCATTTCTGTGTACAACTTTCGTATAAAAAACTTTAAATTCGCAGGGAAAAAATTGACTAAGATATTGTTTTCGATCAATATTATACTTGATAACATGGGGTTCTTTGTTGTAAATCAATGTATTTGAATGTTTACAAATGGTCAAATGGATCGTTGTATCAAAAATATTTGATAGTGGTACACTAAAACTATTTGTTTTTGAATTACTTGATGAACAAAAACATTTCTTAGATTGGGGAAATAATCCATTTGTTTGCTGAATGTCCGAACCTAGTCTAGGACTTGATAATGGTGATGAAATACCTGAATTCGTCCGAGACTCAAACAAAGTAAGAAAATTCTGGTCCCAGACTTATTCCACTATTTTGTAGGACACTATTTTGTATTGACAATTGTCAGAAATTTCTTTTGGCAAGTTTTTAAGCAAAAAGAAAAATAATGAGAACCTGATTTAAATAACTTAACTATTGTGAAAATGTATTAAAAGATTTGTATAAAACAAAAACTTTATAATTGAAGAACTAAGCACAACAAAAAACTTATAAGTTGTCATATAATAACAGACCATTAACCATACTCTTTGTTTAATTAAAGTAGAAATGATATGCCATTCTCCCATCTCCCTCAATTCTCTTCTACTAATCCAGAATTTAATTATGTCTGGATTAGATTTAAACTTTATCGGCACATCATTCTCTTCTGCTTTTTATACCGCAGCCCGAATATGTCTGACATTGACACTGTACTCCTTCGATACGATTTTGGAAATATCCCCCTCTTCTGAAATCGTTCTTGCTGGCGATTTCAACGTCCACAACACACAGTGGCTCAGGCTTCTTCTACCACAAACCCGTCTGGAAGACACGTCGAGTTATTTAGCGAGTCCTTTAATTTGTTGAGTGTCCTACTCGTGTTCCTGATACTTTGGGGCACAACGCGCATCTTTTGGATGTATTTTTAACATCGCATCCAGACAAGTACCCGGCTTCGGTAACTGCTCCCTTGGGCAATTCGGATCATTGTCTTATCTCCGCCCAATTCTCCACCTCCTCTCTGACAACCACTTACCTAAATTCAACCAAAAAGTTAGTGTAGCATTCTAAAAATGCTGATTGGGCGGGACTTAATAAATATATGAGAGAGCTGGATTGGTATGATTGCTTTTCTATGTGAGACGTTAACAAAAGCACCTATTATATCTTAAACATCCTAAGGTTTGGAATGCATCGCTTTATTCCTCATAGCTTCAAAAACATCAAACCAACTAATCCCGTTGGTTCAATAATGACGGTTTCGCAGCCATTAAAAACAAGGAAGCAGCCTTCCAGGCATATTAATTGTGCCCTTCAGAGGAATTGAGACGTATATATAGGGAGGCGCGAAATATTTGCAATTCAGTAAGTAATCGGGCAAAGTTCAATTTCGACCAGAGCGTTAGACGGAAGGTATTTTCTACTCAAAAGCGTAGTAAGGGCTTCTGGTCTCGAGTAAAAACCGTAAAGTACAACACCACCACTCATTTATAATGGGAATGTTTTAACTGACTCACTGGACAAGGTCAACCTGTTTGCTGCTAATTCGTACTTGCCACCTTCATCGCAGCCACTTCCATCTCCATCGCAGTGCACTAGTAGGCAAGAGCCGCTACACTTTCGCACTCGGGAAGTTTTTAGGGTACTTTCGAAACTCGACGTGTCCAAAGCCACTGAGCTTGATGGTTTCTCGCCACTGGTTTTAAAATGCTGCGCCTTTGCTTTGGCTAAACCTCTGCGCAAACATTTTCATCTGTCATATTCAACAGGAATGTTTCCAAGTGCATGGAAACTTGCTCATGTCCAGCCGATACTTAAAAAAGGAGAGGCATGCGACAACTCTAACTACAGACCAATTGCACTAACTTCGAACATATCTAAAGTTTTTGAATCGCTCATAAACTCTCAGTTGATGAAATATCTAGAAAATAACCATCTTATCAACGATTGCCCGTACGGTTTCCGCGCTGGCCGCTCCACCGGAGACTTACTAACGGCTCTAACGGAGCGTTGGCATCATTGTCTCCATAATTTTTATGAGTCCGAAATCGTCGCTCTTGATATTTCAAAGGATTTTGATAGAGTTTGGCATGCTGCTCTTTTAGCCAAACTTCAAACATGTGTCTGCACCTTACCGTCGTTAAATGGATAGAGAGTTTTTTGTCAGACCGTTGAATTCGTGTAGTAATTGATGGAGTTACATCTGATTCCTACGAAATAAATGCCGGTGTACCTCAGGGCTCAGTTCTTTCACCAACCTTATTTCTTCTTTTTATTAATGATCTTTTATCCCTTACTCTGAATCCTATCCATAGTTTCGCCGAGGACAGCACCCTCGATTTCGCGCACTCATTTGATCCTGTAATGAATTCACGTGGAAATTCTACAGAAGTCAATCGAGAACCCATGGTTAGATCATTAAACAACGACAATTCTATGGTACTCGCTTGGGGCAGAGCAAATCGTGTTTCGTTTAATGCATCAAAAACTCAATGCTGTTTAATGTCCCTAAAAAATGCTCAGTTCACCCCCAACCCATTTCAGTCGATGTAGTGAATATACCCAATTCGCCCTCCCTAAACATCTTGGGTATTGAGATATCCAGCAATCTTATGTGGACTGATTATATATTTGCAATCGCCAAAAGTGCGATGAAATGATAAATAAATAGATGAATGTCGGTTGTCTCTCACTCTTCTACCGCTATTTCCATGGCCATTGTTCTAACGAAATTGCTAGCGTAATTTCTTGTAGACTCATGACAACGCGCGATACAAGAGCTACAAGTCGCTCCCACCCCTATACTCTCCAGGTCAAATTTCGGGAATTTTTGCTAAGCAGAACAACACGAATGTGTTTACCATCTTCTGTTTTTCCCTCGTCATATGATCCCGAAACTTTCAAACCGGGCGTACATCGACACACCTCCTTCACTCAACCGCTTAACCCATTTCCCTCATCCTTAATTCCTTTCCTGCCAAGGCTGTGCTTTAGTATCATAGGGCATCCCCTGAGCTTTGGCAACATCATATAAAAAAAACTATTTTACTTTACTTTGTTACTCCTCTAGAACTTGAGCCTTGGACTTTCATCAAGCAAACCTAATTTGAATAATCTTTAGGAAATTGTGTTACTTTCCTTTCCATGCGAAGTCTTATTTTGAGTTTAATGCAAGTATGACATGTGTGTTTGCGTAAGTTTTTTTTTATAATTAAACAGACCTCAATTTATAAAATTGATTCTATATGTATATATTTTTTAAAACAATATATATAATTCTGCATAGAGAAAACTGCCACGTGCGTATATCGCCAAAGTGTAATCACTGTAAACGTTTTTAAATTAATTACCAGTAATTTCAGATGCTAGTCTCAATAGGGAATTGTTTTTATAAACCATTATAAACTTCTTAAGTTTTATTTTGTTTGCAAGCTCACGTCCATACATTTGATTTGTAAAAAGTGAACCAACTCGTTTGTCCAGTTGTAGCGCTTTACATGCAGAATTCATCTATGATCTCATCCTGCTTCAAAAGTCTTAAATGTAAGACTATCTTTTAAATAAGGTGCCAAATTTCTCGCATTCCAAAATATCTATGTGTATTCATATAAATACACTGCAAAGGCTTCGGGAATATTTCAGACAAATTCCTTGTCAAAAATCGTATCCAGTATTCAGTATTATCACTGTTGGGTCTGCCAATCATTTTTGGTGTATGTGTAATAATTTTAATACACATAATAAATCACCTTGAGATACGTTATGGTGCCATAGTTTTTGCTTGACTTTGAAGCTTTCAATGGACACATATGTTAAAACTTTGAGAATGCAGCAAAAAATTAAAAATAATGTTCCCATACATCTTCCACCAATTTTTTACCATTTTCAAACATTCTTCAAAGTCTCCGGAAGGTGATTTCCAAAAATAGCAAGAGGCTATCAATTTGAAATTTTACCTCGGTGTTCTTATTGAAAATTATATATGTACATGTAAATGAAATAATTTATGGAGTGTGTTCAAGAAGACTTTGTTTTCTTATTTCCAGGTAATATATTCCAAATTATGTACAGGAGATGAACACACACATGTATATAACGTTTACATTTCAAATAACACATTTCTTAATCCAATTCAATTGTGCATTTAACGTTTACCTGTCTAATAATTTATGTGCATATTATGTGACACACCTGGATGTGTTTTTATATGTCACATCCCTTAGGATCATACAACATTTTATCTAAACAAATTAACTTATGTGTTAAAAGAGGGATTTGCTCATGGTTTTTATGTTTTATTGCATAATTACATATACATTAAATGAAATTATGAAGATTCGCAATAAAACACTTTTTATAATCTATCGCAGCAAGCAAGCAGAATTGAAGAATTTCTAAAAATCTGAAAGTTTTAAAGTTATGAAGAGATGAAGAGTTTTTGTGTCCCTAATTTATTAGGAGAAAAAAGCATACAATTTACAGTTAGGTGGGTGGGCTCACAAAAAAAGATAAGTTCTTCGAAATGTAAATTGTATTCGATACGGCATCTTCATATTATGATAATCACATTTAAAAACTTTCGGCAATGTTTACAAAAACTCGCGAGATTGCCGACAGTAAGTAATATATAATGTTATTTTAAATGTCAACAGGTTTTATTATTGTGGATGCTGACGAATGAGTTAACTTGTTATCGGCGATGCATATTATTGCAGAAATATTTCTGTATATCTTGCGTCCACTCGTACGAAACACTTTAGTTCACAAAAATGTCGTTTCACATATTTCTGTAAATTAATCACTTCCTTCACGTTCACCCGTCTTTACAGCTACAATTCCTTTTAGGCGGTTTATATACCGATTACTATCGATTACTATTAGAAAATTAAATTTAGTACCACCTCACACTGCGTATCACATGGATAAATATCGCAGCTATAATTTGTGCACGAAACGAAACCTTTTCGTAACCGAATCTCAATGCGAACTGAAAGCGCTTTCAATAATGAGACACGTAAGTGGTGTGCTTCTTAAAGAAAACAGACAACGCCAGAAATCTCTTTCATTGTTAACAACGGGCAGAGATATGAGGTTGATGAGTTTAGTTAGGCAATTTAGTTACATTCGATACGTTAAAGATATGGCTAAGAGACAAACATTGTAAAAATAATATCGCAGCTCCTAAATCGCGATTTGGTGAAATATTAAAATGACCGAGGGAAGATCGATTAGACAGTTTCACTGAAATTGCAAATTATTTTAAAATTTATTTTTCTTGCAATTTACAGTTCCGTGGGTGCGAAAGATGTAAACAAATATTTCATTATTTCTAAATAAAATAATGGGTCTTTTGCCAGAGCAATGTTTGTCGATTTTGGCATTATTCGTAAAGTGAGATTTGTACTGGACCGTCTGTTTGGTTGAATGGTACAACTGCTGTGCAAATCTGCGTTAACGCACAGGATCTTTGTTGCTATTGTTTGCACATATGCGCCCTGAATGAAACTTCTAAAACTATACATTCAATAATAATAATGAGTACTTATTCTAAATGAAGTAAATATTTAAAAAATTGAAAAGTTTAGTTTTGCAAACATTACTTGTAAACTGTTACGGACTAATATGCTATATGAACGGCAAATTTATTAGGTTATGTAATTTTATATGATACTTTATGTAACTGCTTATTATTCTTTTTATGATGAGTGAAACCCATTGATGCTGTAGCGCAGCCCTCACAGAAGAAAAGGATCGGGAAAATGGGATTAAGGGGTTCTGGTTGACTAATGAAAGTGACCATGTACGTTCTGCCTTAATGCTCAGACCAATACTCACACATTTTCGTAATGCTCTGGTTAAGAAGGAGTTCCGCAATTTTATGGTGCCTTGTAAGGAATAGAGGTGAGAATGGTCTGAGAGTCGAGTAGTGCTCGATAGTTGGGATTTACATGGAATCAGGCTACAAATTTCTTTAAAATAATAACCCTAGAAATAGAAATAGAAGAATAATAGACAACCACCTGAGGGCTTTTTGTTGAACTTTGTCCAACACGGTTAACAATAAAGTTTTGAAAATTACATCAAGAAAGGAAAAATTGCTTCAAAAATAATGTTTGAGTGTTACTAAGCCTACATAAAAGAAATAGTATATGTGAGATGAAAGATAACATTCCACTTTAAATGTTAATTTGCATGAAACATTTTATTTTTTGTAATTTTTCTAAAATCATTTTCGCTTTCAGATCTACAACCTCGATGCCGGCTCTAAAAATATTAATGTAATATTATTGCTTTCATATAGGTTGAATTGCAGCTGGTTAAAACACATCCAAAGAACTCGCTCTAATTCTTTTGATAATTAAATGAATTAAAAATTATGTGGACGTGATGCCTCTTTTTTTTAATTAAATAATGTGAGGTATGTTTAAAATAAACAATGCCTTTTTAGACGCATTCTTGTGCCTTATGCAATCGCAGTTAAAGATATGTGAAAAGCACACTTATTCATATAGTCTTTTCAGTTGGTTTATACATGGCAAATAAAGAGAGGCACAACAAGACACCTGATATTTTTGAAGAGCTCTGCCGGCGTGAAATAGATTTGTTGAAAGTGAATAGGTACATAATTTGGGTCACCGTTTGGGATGATGTGGAAGGGGAAAAGGCCAGTTCACTTTTACAGTTCTGAATAAAAATGATTTAAGTAAAACTATTTTTTTGTATAATTTCGCCGATTGCAACTTCGTTATAAATCTTAAACTAAGTTTGGCATGGAATTAGTTAGTGGCTGGCATAATTACAGCTTTGACTGGGATGAAGATTAAATTTATGATGACCCCAATTTTTTTGTGAAGAGCGGTTAATTTTATTAACAAATGCATAACCAAAAAAATTAAATTTTCAAATATCTTTGCATGTAATGCCAACTTTCAATAACCACAGGGTAAAACATACAAAAATGTTTAATTTGCAGAAAACGTCTTTGAGTGCTTGTCTTTTTTGAGTTAATTCGTCTAAGGATAGATACAGTAATTGGGAGGTAAATATATTGCCATAGTTAAACTCTTATGAACCGCTAAGCCAACGAAGTTTTGACGTAATGTGTTTAACCCTGAGCACGAGGCATGATTTCCATGTTTAATTGGCCTGTACAAAATTCACGTATCTGGGTCTACAGTTTATGGCCAGTAAAGAAAAGACGTTGCATTGTCAAGGTTAAACGAGGTAATGTATATGCGCGTAATATTATTCTCTGTTGTCTGCTCTTATAAATAATTACAGAAAAATTTCAAACGAAAAAACAAGTGCAAGGCTTCCATGTTGCTAAGTAAAAGAAGAGAAGAGGGTTAGTAGTTATAAAACTAATAAAAAATAATATTGAATTCAATAGGGATGAAATGATGAAACCAATTTAGCACAGAAAACTTTCTGAAAATATTACAAATCAGCGTTCGCTTAAAACGCAAATATTAAATTGACCGGATGTGTTGTTTTATCTATGTGTCACTCTTATTGACAATAGAATGGATGCCTGAAGATTATTTTGAAATCGGAAATTTTCTTTCCAAATTGTCTTGATTATGTCATTTGTTAGGTGGGTCTTAAAGCAAATAACTGGGCTCGTCTGAAAATTGTCTTTTCCAACAATATTTTTGACTATGAAAACTAGAATGACCAAGAGGGCTTCGCCATATCTCTTCTTATTTACACGGAATTAATATTTGAAAAAAAACCTGATAAGGCTATTCATAATAATTGTGATAGAACACAATTAAAATTGTAATGCTACACTAGATAATTAGAAAATAGGTTTAATTAGCTATAAACCTATGAAATAAAGTCAGTTTTTTACAAAAAGGAAGTGATGCTTATTTCTTAAGCCTGTATTCTGAAAAATTTGACTTTACATGCAAGTTAGTGAACTCGAATATTATTTGATGTCACTTTTATTCAAATAAAACTTAAAAGCCATCTTAATTGATGCGACTTCTATATTTTGCATTAAAATTAGTATACATATTGTCATTAGTTAATAAACTTGCTCTAACATAAATATTCTTATATTTTTAGAAAGACAAAAAAGTGTAACTGTCGGTCAGAAACCTGAAATCGATGCAGAAACATTAAGTGAAATAAATTTGAATGCAACTACTGATGATGAGGGCAATTATATTGATGTGAGCGAAGGAACGGCGGAAAATCAATATTTAGAAGTTCAGGACAGATCGATTTTGGCACAAGCGGCAACATCATTTTCCCAATTACCAACTGTTGCATCTACGGTTTTGTCAACGTTTTCGAAGGTGATCAAAGCATCGATTACGGAAGAAAATCCGGTGAAAGGAATAAAACAGCCAGAATTTACCGAAGAAAAATTAACTCCCTATATAGAGGCGTTTCCTTTTACATGCAGGTACGTAATGTGTCAAGCTTACAGAAATTAGCTTTTATTTTTTTCCATAAATTATGTTTCGTACTTGTAATATTATATTTGAAAGGTGAATTTTCTTTTATTATTTTTATTTTTACATTTTATGTATAGAACCGAAGCGCGTCCAGAAGTTGAACATCCTAAACTTTACTCGCCATCTGATGTTTTGCATTCTACCTATAGTAAACCCGCACCTCACTCGCTCCCGAGTGGAAATCAAAACAATTACAGATTAATTGCAAAGAAAAAAACGTATGCTCAAATACCCGGCTTGTCTGTAAGCCCCCAATCAATTGACAATTGTCCACTTTTAAAACCTGTACATACAAACAGAAGTTTAACAGCAGAACTCGAAAATAAATCAGAAAGCATTTCAAATTTAAATGCAGCTGATAAAGTTACCTACAAGGACAATGGTTTAAATTCTGCAGAATATAAATATGAGGAGCAAAATCAACTATATCCTGTCTTAAATGTCTTACCGCCAGTCTTAATAAATGCAAGTGGTTTTGACAAGTCATCTAATTGTGATAAAGTTGGAGGATTCTTTCAAGATAACCATATAGAGGTTCGGGAGAAAGACTTTTTAACGAGTGATTGTACTCTTAAAACAGTTTCACATAGCTTTCCAACATCGTTACCTTTTAACCAACATCGAATTATTCACGCGGAAGAAGATAGGACATGTGAAGCAAAGTTGCAGAAGGATGTAAGTACTTTGAAACCAATTTCTGCAAAAGAAATATTACTTGAATCAGAGAGTAAAGAAGTTAATAAACAGTTACAACTGGGGAAAAGCGAAAAAGCATCTAATCTTCATAAACCACCCACTAAACAACAATTTGGAAGTGGTGGCAACAATTTCAGACTACAAAAGGGGACACCGCACTATAAAAGCCCATTTGTGAACCAGTTCCCAAGTGGCATTATTGCAAGTGATAATTCAGAAATTAACAAAATTTCTCAAACACCGGCAATACTATTTCCTAGTTCAGCGATTAAAATTTCGGGATCCACTTCAAGTTTCAATAAAGATTGTAGAAATATTTTAGCCGACGAAGAAGAAAAAGTTCAGAAAGCCAAACCGATTGCCTTGCCAATTTTGTTGCCTGCTCAGACAGATTATCTCATTCAGTCGCATGATACAGTTGCAGAAGAATCTATTTCGGTGGAAAAAGTAGATTTTAATTATCCTAGTACAGAACAATTCATTCAAAATCAGAAAGACGATTTGCCAGGGAATTCAACTTCCACCGAAACATTACCTGAAGTCCAAACCTTTCTACAAATATCCGATAATTTCAAGCTTGGTGAAGTATTGAACAATGCGCAGCAAAAATCACTTCAAACATCATCATTAAACCTTGCAAATTATTTTAATAACAGTTGTGGCAATTCCGTACAAGAAGGGGTTCATCCAAACAGTAGCGAACCTTTACGTCGTTTTCCAGTTTCAAATGTTGCGGCCTTTGTGAATCCCTCTCAAACTAAAACAAATAACTTTAACAAAGAAGACACTAAAGAAAAGCAAATAAACACAGGTATTTTGACAGCAAATAGTCCAGGAACAGTGCCCGATCCCTTAGCTTTCTTCGATTCTTTCCGTGAGCACTCTTTAAATCAATCAGATACTTACATAAACGAGGATTACATTGAAGACACAAATCGTTTGCGAATTCAGGATTTCTTTAATAATCCACCAAACACAAGTGACTCAAGTAGTGATTTAAATTACAAACTAGTTGGCAGTGGAATTTGCGACAACCGATTAGAAAATTTTTTAGCTCCTAGTGACAGTAGAGCATTGTCACCTGTATCAAATATTGTTGAACCTCCTTTATCATCTTGTTCCGAGTTTTCAAGCGAGTTTTCTCCTCAAATTGTAGTAAATTTAACCAAGGTAACTCTAATTTATTCTTAGGATTAATATCTAAGTACGTATTTAATTACATATATTCAATTTTAGACAGAGTTACCCGATGAGTTATTGGAAAATTTTGAAATGGCGGGCATTTTAGGAGCAACTTCTGTACAATCAGAGGTAGAAACTATTTTATTTCATAGAATCTGAAAAGAATAATGTATTTGTATAGAGTTTGTATTGCACGTCATATTATTTTCTATTATTATTTTTTACAGTCTTTAAAGTTATAAAAAAGTTAAAATAATAAAATAAATGTTTTGTCCGTGAAAAGTTAAAGGTAATTTAATATGATTTGAATCGTAAATTCTATTTTTCAGCCTTATAAACAAGTAAATTACCATTGGTTCTATAAAAACATTGTTGACACAAAATATATTTGGACTCCGTTTTCTCACGTCGACTCAAATGCATTGGAAGATAGTTTTATTTCGAAAAGTATTTAGAACGTGTTAAATATACTAAATATACTAGTATATTATATTTTTAGATGACAAAATAATAGCAGTAGAAGGCGGGCGCTACGACGTAAACATACTTGAAAGAAACCGCGTGCCTGTCTATTGGTCGGGTAAATCAACCGAAGTTCGGAGATGTTCTTGGTTTTATAAAGGTATTGATTCAAAATACATCCCTTATGAAGAAGGTACCGCAGACATTTTAGAGGAAGAATACAAAAAAGCTTCAGAAAGTCGTGAATGGCACCGAAAAGTATCCATTCCTTCAGGTGAAACAGTTGTTTTTCATGGACCTACTGTAATGGTGCATTTTCTACAAACGCAATCAGACAATGATGCATGGGCAAGTACAACGGTATGTAATTTATAAGGTCTCTCTTGGTCTTAGATTAACTAACGATTCATTGGATTGCAGCAAACAGCAATGCGTCCACGTGTTGTTAAACGGGGTGTAGACGATTTCAATATAGAACTTGGAGAAACTTCGACCGTTGATCACATTTTGTTCATGGTCCACGGAGTAGGTTCTGCTTGTGATTTGAAATTTCGACCATTAGAAGAAGTCGGTAGGTCACATTGTAATAACAATAAGCAAAATTGCATACGTATGAAACTGCTTTAAAATTCGAAAATAGGAATATTCATAGTATTAATTAAAAAGGACATTGTAAATTAGATTGATTTCTTTCATGTACCACATCTGCACTCACTTGTTGTTGCTTAGCATTTTATTAGAGTAATTGTCATTTATTCGTTTAATTACAGTCGATGAATTTCGAAGTATTGCCCTGCAATTGATTCAATCCCACTACAAAAACTCTTGTGAATCAGGCTTAGTTACAAGAGTTGAGGTTTTGCCCGTTTCTTGGCATAGCCAGCTGCACTCTGGAATAGATGAAAAATTGAAAGCGCTAACTTTAGAGTCAATACCAAAGTTAAGAAGTTTCACTAACGATACTCTACTGGATATTTTGTTCTATACAAGTCCCATATTTTGTCAAAATATCATGAACACAGTTTGTGATGAACTGAACAATATGTACATCAAATACTGCCAGCGCAACCCGGCCTTTAAGGGGGGAGTGTCTTTGGCCGGCCACAGTTTGGGATCTTTAATTCTATTTGATTTATTATGTCATCAAAAACCTTCCGACGAAATGGAAGAAAACTCGGTAAATTATTAGTACATAAATTGTTTATTGCAGCAATTAATTGACTTTTTAATACTTAAGGAAAATCCAGACAAAGTAACTCAGTCTGTTCGGTTCAATCCCCAACCTTCTACCAACCTTTATCAACCAAGTTATACAACAGGACTCGCAGGCACTGGTCAGCCGTATATAAACTATCCACAACTGATTTTTCAGCCTAAAAAATTTTTTGCTTTAGGATCTCCTATTGGTAAGAATTAATTTTTCTAATATCCATATTTCCTTTAAGCTTAGTTAGTTTTCCGAAACTGCCAATATTTCTTTCCTTAAGTTAAAAAAGGATTACGTAATCATTTTCAGAAAAAACGGCAAACACATTAAAACATTCAATGCTTATATTTTCAGGTATGTTTGCAACCATTCGAGGAATTGACTCTCTGGGATTAGAATTTAAATTCCCCACATGTACTAATTTCTTTCATATTTTTCATCCCTACGACCCTGTTGCTTATAGAATTGAAGCTCTCGTGAATTCTGAGTTGAGCACAGTGCGGCCGGTATTAATTCCTCATCATAAAGGAAGGAAAAGAATGCACCTGGAACTAAAGGAAACAATGACAAGAGTTGGTGCTGACTTAAAGCAAAAAATTGTTGATACATTCAAAAACACTTTAGAAAGCGTTAATTTCTTATCGTCGAAAAAAATGGACTCAAAGGAAGAAATCGAAAAAGAAGTCGATAAGGTATTTCTGGATTTTCTTCTTTCCCTTTATATTTCGAACTTTTTCTTTATAGCAGGTTCTCGAAATGCAACTCCAGTTAGAAAAGGAAGCGCCGCGATCTCGAACCAACTCAAGTTCAATGCAATCCGACATTGATATGGGCGAAGTTGATTTACCTTTAGGCAAATTGAACGATAATAGGCGTATTGATTATGTGCTTCAAGAAGCCCCTCTAGAATTTTTTAACGAGTACTTATTTGCATTCGCAAGCCATGTGTGTTATTGGTAGGTATTTTAATTCAATTTCTTAAATTAATTAATATAACTTTTTGCCACATTTTGGTAATAATTTTTAATTTTCATAAATTTTATCGTTGTGCACAGCGACGCGCTAGCGGTATCGGTAACGGTAGGGGTAGCGGTATAACAAGACTAATGATACGAAATGACACATCACCAATTGGAAGCCGCTTACCTCGCCAGTACGCGGTCCTTATCGTGTTCAATTTTGTGAACCGCGTGAGATTTGTGTAATTTTTGTACCGCGTGAGATTTGTGTAATTTTATTTAAAAAATGACGCACATTTTCGATTATAATTCTGCTACCGCGTTGGGGATGGGGAGGGGGAGGAGGTCATTGAACGTTGTGAACGCTACCTTGCTTTTTTAAGTTGCCATGTTGTACATACATATATGGTCGTGCCAGAATTAAGAGTTATCTAACAAAGCTTAGTTCGACAACCCTTTATTATATATATTTTATTTTATGATACATAGTGTATCTTTATTAAAATTTTCAATGCCATATACCATTGTTTCCTTCACAATTAAACATTTTGTTTAGTTACTTAACTCTTATCATGGCTTCATGCGAGTATGAAGAGTAATTGATCTTACAATCAATACAAAGTTGATAAAAGGATAGAGATATTACTCCAACCTAGTTCCTCTCTGTATATTTATAACTGAATTAGGTATGTTTAAATAAAAATGTTTGAACAAGTTATGTTTTTACCGTTGATAATGCGCAATCTACTATCATATTATTTTAAAGATGGGCGCTGAAGTATACTTCATACGGCACTGAATTACTTATCTTACATCTTGCTTGACATTAGATCTGTTCCCTTACTTGTAAGAATTATAATGCATTTGCCGGAAGTATCAGAAATATGCAGAAAAAGAATACCTACTGAGTCTAGGCGATTTTGGCGTTTTGTCTATTCAAAGGGCATTTGTGAAGGATACCGATCTATGATGTGCCTTAGGATATCGGAAGTAATGTCCTCCGACCACAGCGACCATTTTGGTGACTCTTTTAAGACTGGGTTTTAGAAAACCAACTATGAATAGCATAGAGTATCTTAACTTCCGGTAATTTCTGTTTGTCTTTAATAGCTTTTTAAGGCATTCTCTAATTTCCAGAAAAGCTGCAGTTTGTTATTCTCTATTATTTCTGTGTTTCTTTCATCATGGCTTGTATTTTTAAAGATTTTCGTAAGGCTTTCTACGGAATTCATCATAGGAATCTAAATTGTTCATCAACAACGTACACATCGTGTTTTGTAACATGGTACACTCTCTAAAGAGATATCAAAGCCTTGGGTGCTATGCTCAATACCATGATTTTCTGTATAATACAAACTCTCTTGTGTACTCTTGTGTATATTATGTTCTCCGCTAATGCCTTCAATTTCTGTCAAGATTTACCTATTTACATTTTATGTAGATCTTTTCCATGTGTTATGTGGTCGTTAGCCGGGCATTTTTTTTTTGGATCACATGCATTATATATGTAAATATTAAATTATCATTTTTTTCATAAAAAATCTATTTATTTCGTATTATATATTAACTCTTAAATATTATTTATAAACGCATTAAAGTTTTAAAAGTTGAATCTTGTATACTTTCTAATTAACCAGGGAATCTGAGGACACAATTCTATTCATCATGAAGGAGATATACACTTCCTTGGATATTCAAACTGATAGCCAAATACCACAACAAAGTATGACGATTGAGCGTCCAAACTCAAGAGATATAAGTACAGAGAAATGATATGTTTAGCTTAAGATCTTTTTGTATGTACGTGTTTTATTACAGATTTTAAGATATTAGGAAAAACTAACATGTATATTGTTTTGTTTATATATTATCTTTAACTTTCATTTAAATTTGGTAAATACAATCTCTAAAATGTGTACTAAAGGCAAATAGCATAATTTTCACTTTGTAGTTTTCCAACACATCCAAGCAAATTTGAAATTGCAAGTCAATCGGTTGATCCATTCGGGAGTTATGCGAACACCAGTTTAGGAATGATCGAAATAAATTCAGAGGACCTTTATCCATTAAAATCTCGATTTTGTAAGCTTTCATTATTCCATTACTTTTCTTCTATAAATGTCGGAAAGCGAAAATCGGTACGTGCAAAATTACATAAGTTTTTTTTATCGTATTCTTAGATCCCCTCATTATCTGTAAACCTTGTGCTTGACGCTAAACGCGAATCCAGAAAAATGTTTAGGAGCCACGTACCTTTCGAACTCTTTTTAAATAGCCTAACTTTTGTAAACTTCAAGGACATACTACTTTCTTTTGTTTTTTTACAGTTTGTTACAGTTTTTGGAATTCAATAGAAGCAACTTGCACATAATGTGGAATTAGCGAAGAACCTTCTTTCTCGCAAAGTGAAATGACTTCCCCTTTTGGCACCCATTTCAAATACTGTTGTTGTTACTTGGTACTACTTATCTTGGGCATCTTTTCAGTCAAATGTAGGATTATTGATGACACTAATTGACGTGTTAATTTAAACTAATACATCAGGAACTTGAATTATTTTCAAGAAACATAAAGTGTTTTGCCTCGTCCCTAGTGCTATTCATTTCTGAATGCCAATTAAGTTATCCTTTTCTTAAGCAGAGCTTTTTTACTTGTTGAATCATCATGTTTCATGAATGTTCGGATGTGGATCAGCTTTCATGTATTTTATAAGAAGATTCAGTGGAAGTGTGTGTATTTTAATCGTTTTGTAACCTTCAATGGCTTCTTTGCTGTCACTCTCTTATACTCCATTTGGAGATGCTCAGTGGGACTTTTCATGTTATCTGAAAGATTTCACAACTTCTCGGTAAAAACGACAGCATTCGTGTATCCAACAAGTAGTACTAACTTGACATTCGTCGCGTGAAAGCGTTTAGAGGTTGTTCCCTTTCCTGCACATCCTTATTTTCATCTCATCGTGACATCTTTTAAAGTTTAGGAATAGTGCTGCCTTATCTCATATTCATCTATGCATATTTGTGTTTAGTAAGTAGTTAATTTGCTGGAAAATTATTGCAATAGATTAAATTTGAATTTAAAAAAATGGTGGTGAACACGTAAAAATTGGATTATTAGAACGCATAAAGTAAGTATACTTGACTGATTCCAATTATAACAAAGCAAACCAAATTGTATTTTTATATAAAAATAAGTTAATGCACGAAGTTAGCGCGCAAGACATTAATTTTGTTATTAAGGAAGGAGTAATATCGTGCAAGTGTAAGAAGAACTTAAGCTTATCAGCTAAATCTAAGGATTGGTCACGTACATTGCATGAAGAAATAAAGTGTACCTCCTCACGCCTTGTTTATGGTATCATAAAACGAGCTCTTGTCGAAATATACTCAGTGATCGGAGTATTCCGATTAAAGATGTAGGTCTTGGGGGCACAATTTCTCGTCTTCACATTTAATGAAATTAGACAATTTCTTGTATTAAAGTCTTAGAAATTTCAATTTTATTGATTACAATAATTTTCCTTTTCACGTCAGTTAAGTTGCCAACTCACTTAGGAAGCGCATTGTTGTATCATAGAATCTAGTTTCATTGACGAGATTTTGCTAAAACGGACTTACTACTTACTTAAGAAGTTTGGTATTTTTTTGGAGATGACGGTATGCCCTTAACTCTTATGTATAAATACTAACCGTATAGCGAGTGCTGTTGTACGAAAGGCGTTCTGCATTTTCAAATAGTGCAAATAAAGTCTGATTTCAAAATTATAATATTTGTGACGCGACAGTAATTAAAAAAAACGACACAAATTATCAAAATAATTATGCTTTCGGTCACTGGTCGCGATTAATTTATTTATGTCAGTGATCCCGAACAATTTGCCAAACGAACGAAATTAATAACAGGAACTTGTTGCTATTTTCTACGACACACCAAACTGTGCGTTCACTTGCGAAGTTAATAAATGGCGTGAAGGGGTGAGCTGAAATGTTGAAGTGATGCAGTGATAATGTATGCCGAGTAAAAAATGATATAATTTATTAATGTGGAGTGCATCTTTTTTTAAAAACTGTTCGGAGATTTCTTAAAATAATTCTTAATCCGTTCTAGGAAAAAAGGATTTTTAAACAATTGCGGCGGAATGTTAACGCTTTAGAATTCTGAGTAGTTTTCTGTATTATGAAGTGTAATGTATTTAAACTAAAGAAAGCTTGGTAGGTAGAGTTTGCTTTTTATTTTTCGCCTGGAACAATTTGCCCCAATTATTAAAATTGTGAATATAAGGTTTACTAAGTGTTTGCTTCGGGTGAGTATGGTTTACATTAAATCAATTCAAGAATTATTTTCTAAAATAAAAATAAAAACGTCTTGTGACATTTATTTGAAAATACACATCTATATATGAATTTAAAAATCTTCCTTGCAAAAACAGTTGACGGCGGTAGAGAGAAGGTTTGTTTTGTTTGTTTCTTTAAATGTATTGCAATAAATTGAAATAGATGTCAAAATTTTAACATTTTATACGGCTTTTTAACCATTTCGTATGCAGCCTTACTTTAAATAAATATTTCAGCTAGATGTAATGTCAAAAGCTGTTATCGGCGCTGAAAAGTTTCAAGTTTCGCCAAACTGATGCCATTGTATCGTGATAAATGAAACATTTCTCCACGGAGTGGTATCTTAGGGCCTGTCCGAATTCATTGCTTAAACTTAAACTATATACACTTCTAACCAAAACCAAAGAGAAATGCTGATATCATTGACGTATTCAATCCTCAATCCTCGAAAAGTGTAACGGAGAAACTTTATATCGGTACCACATGTTTAAAACATTTGAAGGTTCACCTCAACTAAATTCCAAGTTGAAACTTTAAAAATATTTCGAGAAATTCTACGAGAAACCTTTTCCTATTATTTCTCTCTCTCTAGTTCCCGTAACCCCACCCTTTGTGGGGCATAGGGCGGGAGAAGAACTTAATCCGATTCGAGACAACGAGAGAAGAACTTAATCCGATTCGAGACAACGATTGCAAGTGGACCTACAATTAAAGTGGATTTCGAACCACTGGTATTTTTCTGCAACCCCCATGGCCTTTTTATCGAAATCTATTGTCATCAGAAAACAATCATGGGTCGCCGTCGGTGGGATTCGAACCTGGGCCCAGAGATGCCAGACGGTAT
Organism: Leptarthrus brevirostris; assembly: GCA_964036015.1. NCBI lineage: Eukaryota > Metazoa > Arthropoda > Insecta > Diptera > Asilidae > Leptarthrus > Leptarthrus brevirostris. The sequence goes on from OZ038374.1 coordinate 148,666,365, forward strand.
GGAGCAAAAGTCGCTGAGCCGTGATGCTGAAGTCGCCCAAAGTCGCCGCGCCAATAATTGAAATCGCCTTTGATTTTATATTCATTAAAATTGTTGTTTTTACAACTTTAATGTAATATTAATTACAAAATAACAACAACACATACAAGTAACACAAATTTAAAATTTTGGTAGAGGCGTCGTGAAAAACAAAACATACTCTTAATTATTTAGTAATGGAAGTGACTATTTGCACTTACGTTTACTTACGTGTACTTTTGTATTCGGGAAAGTTAGGCTTTTATGTACTACTATACAAATATATTCCTTGGCGGGAGGACAGTTAATGAAGTAACTAAAAGTCACACCTCTTCCTCCCAGAGAGTCTAATAAAGTGTTGCCGCTAATACACGTAAGTACACGTAAATACATGTAATTACAAATAGTCACAGTCTTAAATACTGAGCGAAAAAATGCCATTGCGATAAAAATCAGTTTGGACTTGTTCCGAGTTCAGTTAAGAGTTATTCGCGCAAAACTAGAATTTGAGGTGACTCGATTGCAATCATTTTTCTACTGTGACAGCAAATAGCCCAAAAGCGCCCAGCAAGAATTAAAAAATCGCCCAAAAGCGCCCAGCAAGAATTAAAAAATCACCCAAAAACTGCCTAGTTGCAGAGAGCAAAATTTTGTCGCTCAAGTAGCCCAATCGGCGAGAAATCGCCCGAATTGGCAACCCTGCCTGGGTCCTGCGGATTGGTAGGTCGACATGTTTCACTTACTACGTCGACGTCTTTCCTATTGTTTATTGTGGCAAATTTCGGTTTGTTTACACCTCCAATCCTCAGGTGTTCGTATTTACGTCCAGGCTTGTATCGAGGCTGTGTTTAAACTCAGTATAACAGTTTGCTTACGCCACAAAGTTAACAATGTTTGGAGCAAGTAAGCTAATTTAGCTAAGTTGTCCAGATTCGTTTGCTTATCTAATTACTTAATTGGTATATCATATTTTAATATAAAAAATGTAATCATACACACTATGATGTTTAAGTCTGTAAATAATATAACCATAAACCACTCGAGGTGGAAACTGAAATTTATTACATACATACATACATTTTAAATAATCAATGTCTTAATTTCGCCTACATCATTTAAAAATTATAATGTACATGAGATTTAACACATTGCAGAGCTCTGAATTATATTTCCAGAATGTAGAATTCTAGGAACGGGAGAATTTTCAGTACCAAAAATTTCCAAAGCGCCAAAGAAGAAAATTCCAAATCGATAATCGACTAAATTTAACTTATTATTTTTCTTATAAAAGTCTGATTTTGATTTCAAACTTTATAAAATAAATGAGTGTATTTTTATAAAAGTCGTTTGCAGAGAATTAAATTTGTGCTAAGTGGCTAGGTAAGCATTTTTGCACCAAGAAATTTGCTCTGAAACTGCCACTGCGGCCTTCCAACCAGCCCTGAAAATTTTATTTTGAATTCCTACTCACCTACTAACTACTTGGCGACCAGTCCACCCGATCAGCCATTTATGAGGGCCAGATTATGGGATCACAGACAAAAATTTGTTTTGAAATTGACATTTACTCAGCCGTAAGATGTAAGAGTGAAATACTAGGTCTGTTCGCGGAGGCCACTCCGAGTGGAGCAGATCTCGGCGCGACTCTACTCCGATTCAAAAAGAGCAGAGTATAAAATAGCAGCGCACAGCTCTACTCTAATCCGAGTAGCAAAACCAGATTGGATGCAATACTCCACTCTTAACAGCTGACTGTCACTTTGTTTTGAATATAATTATCGTTCAAAAATTTTTAGACAACTAATCCTTTTGCAGTATTTGGCGAGCATGTCACATAAAATATCTTCCCACAAGAATTTACCATTGTTACTTTCTGCATTTTGCAGCACAATACTTTAATTTTTTAACATGATTAACAAAAAGTCACTTTCAAATCACTCGATCTTAAACGTCAAAAAGCTGCACCTTATTTAAAGCAGGAGCAGAAAAGTTCGCTCTAAAGTAATCTAGATTGCTACTCTTTTCTCAAAGAACAAAAAAGGAGTGGAACAGAGTATGACTCTTTTCTCAAAGAACACAAAAAGCGCAAGAAGATTGCCACTCTTTTCTCAAATAACACAACTAGAGTAAGAAATTGCTCTAAATGACTCTTTTTGACTCGGAGTGGCGTCAACGAACAGACCTACTGTGTCATTAACGCATTGCATATTCATAACTTCAACACGTGAACACAAAAGAGAGAGATGTTGCCAAAGCCACAACCCTTTGATGCGTTAGTATGGCTTTGGCCGGAAGGGAATTAGGGTAAAGGAAGTGAGGAAGCTTAAAAGTCTTGTTTTGCATTGCTGCGAGCTCTAGACAACAGCCCAGAGACGGAGAGGAGACCTGGTCTCGAACCCAAGAACCCAATTCATCCAACTCCGTCTGAATGATTGAAAATTGTAAAGAAACAACTTTTTATCGTGACCACATGTTCATATAGTTCACTTCAAGTAAACTTCATATTGACGCTTTAATAATATAACGAAAAATATTAAAGAGAATAGAAGTTCCCAAACCTTTCTTATAGTTTACTATGGCAATGAGAAGCTGTAAATAGCTCAGTGAACATGTTATACTATTATATTAATTTCTTCCTTATGTTACTTTTAACAAAGAATTACACATGTCTAGATATCTAGCTTACGTTTTTCGCTTGATCGCAATGTAAATGTTTTTCGAGGAAGAAGTTATTCCCTTTAAATTTGGCACGAATTGCCACGATTTGGCGGCGCTGAAGGACTTTAATTCGATGGGCTGTAGTCCATGAAATATTTCGAACTGAGAAAGGAGAATAGAAGACAATTTCCCAGAACGAGGACAAACAAGAACGCAATTTCAAGTCGTGAACTGAATGAAATATTGGCGCCACCCGTTTGCGTCTTTTCTTTTGTTTGATGTGCGACTTAAAGTTTTATAAATCACAGCGAGAAACAATGTTCTTCAAGAATGATGACCTCAAGTAATTATCGTAATTTTGATTATGGAATTCGTTATTTTTCAAGGATTTTGGTTGTGCATTTCATGAATAACAATTATGTTGCCTCCTTTATGTCCAATTTTGCAATTAATCTGTGGGAAAATATAAATTAAGTAAGCTATATCTAATTCTATCTCATATCTGATCTGCTAAGCAATTAAACTTTTCCTTAAAATTTTTTTATCTTCTATTTTATTTCTAAGCAGAAATTTCGGCAACATTTTCCTAAAGTGACTTATTCCTTCTATAAGTCCGTTTGGATTTTTTCAACCCCTTTAATAAGCCATTTAATTATTCAAAAGATTTGATGTTCCAACCCCAGTCGGATGTCCGCTTGTAGCAATTTTTCATGCTGTTAATGAAATTTTAATTAATTGACCTTCATCGTCGAGAATCTCCGTTGCTGACAGGACACTGTACTTTTGTGTTTTTATAATTGCAGTGGCTCAATTATTTTGATTATTTCTAGAAGAGTAAGTGGGTAAAACTAAGATTCGGTATAGTCGACAATTGTGGGATTCGAACCTGAAATATCGATGATGAAAGGTCAGCATCTTATTCTACTCTATACTCTGCCGACGACGGTATCACTACATTTTCCATGTAATATTTTCCCTTTCGTCAAAATCCCTCATAATTAATAGCAGGCTTATGGCTGGAAGCTTCTATAAAGGAGGTGTAGCCGTGACGAGCATTATTCTTTAATCAAAATTAATTATTTCAGACGGAACTTGCTGTTTTAATACTTTCCTTTAGTTAACTTCATTGTTTTTAGCCTTGGGACTAAATTTAAAAGGCAAGTGAATCAAATCAGAAGTAAGATAATTTGTTAAATTTTTACACGGCAAAGGATAACCAGCTTTCTCATGTAGTTGTTAGGAATAAATTATGCTTTTACAGATTTTCGTACGGTCGAATAGGTGGAAAGATTTTTTTACTTAAATATGCTCCATTGTTTTAAAATGCATTTTCAGCCAACATTTCGTACGATAAAGCAGTATATGACTCTTTATACGGCACATAAAATATTAAAAATCGCATCGCATTTAGAATCGTTAGATACAGAGGTGTGGTTTTGTAGAATCCAAAAATCAAAACGAAAAAAGGGGGAAAGGTGTTAACATTTTAAAATATTTTTCCATTTGAAATTTCTTCTATTCTGCAGATGTAAAGGGCGTGTTGAGTACCAAACCCTGCGAATCTTGTATGAAAAGTCAGTGCGGTATCACTTAGCCCACCGACAAACCTACACTTATAATGATATTAATAGTTTACGCAAGCCCAGACATATAGTGTGTCGGTAATTAACATACCTGATGGACTAAAATAATAAAAAAATGTTTAAAACAGAAGAATGCCGTTATTTAACAAGTGTTGGATAATAAAACAATACTTAAACGCACTTTTAGTGCCAAACTAGTATTAAGGATTGGAGCGTTATCAGTATAATCAATTATGAATTTCTTTTCAAGCTGAAGTCGGTTCACTTTTCTTTAAAAAAATATTGTATCTTGTTATTTTAGTTACTATTGACAAACACTAGTTATTTTAAAAACCTCTAAATATTTTATTTTTTCCATAGAAATGCAATAAGAATGCAAACTAACGTTCAAATTGACTCGAAGAATCTTCGATCCGGGAATGATGACAATTTCAGACCTCGAGGACACAAGACAGAGGTAAGTCTCAAACAATTTTCTTTTTACAGCTGGTACTGCTTATATGTTGGTACTGTGTGGCACTTTCCACCCCGCAAAAGGATGCTTTTTCATCTCAGAAGTTCTCCATATTACGGACATTTCTCTTATAAAATTAGGCACTGAAGGTGCTCTCAGTGTGAAAGCTTGCTCTTATCCTGTAAAGGGTGCGAATAGTCCTGCATAAAAACAAGAAAACTTTTAAAATTGTCTATTTGCTACTGCTGGCGCTCTTTTACGAATCTATCCTTCGTGAAAGGGAAGAACTTTCAAAGAGCTTTTATCTCTACGGCTGACAGTTTACCATTCTGTGATTATGTAGGATTAAAAACGATAGTCGTAGAATAAGCACCGACGCGTTGGCATGAAAGCTAGCTTTCCGCTATTGTTCTAGCTCTTGTTTTCTTCTTGCTTGTTCGCTTTAAGTTTCAACTTACAGTTTGGTTCTAGCATCTTTTCTCCAACATTTACTTTGAACGAAAAAGGCGAAAATAATATGACTTACATCTGCACGTGATTACGCTTATGTTCTGTCGGTACTCGAGGTGTGATAATGCATAATAGGCAGGAACGTATCCTGCTCCGTCGTATTTTTTCTGTTAAAATTAAATTTTCGCTTTGCACAAGGTCATTATTTTGAATTTTTAACCGGCTTGCCACGTGTGTGTGTAGATGAACTGTTACTAAGTGTAGAACTTGTAGAGTTCTTTTGTTAGAGTTGTGTATAATTCGCGTAAGAAAAGAAAAATCACGTAATGGTTTCAGTGATTAAGTGGAAAATAGGTGAATTTTAGGGGAAGCCTTATCTCTGTAGTTAATCGAAGGGCTACGATGAGTTGAAGTAGGAAACTGTGCACAACTAGTAGCAAGTGATTTGCCAAGTATGACACCATTCACAAATTCAATTTAATACACATGAAAACGCGGTCGTCAAGAAGAGGAAAGCTTTTCCAGCTGCTTACCTTTGAAGTAATCAAATTCATACGCATATTAATTCCTTGACCTCCGGGCTCTCAATGGAAAGAGGTGCTGATTTATTGCGATCGTAAAAACTTGATTGCAGATGAGATACATCCAGATAGAGCTTTTCCCGACCTTCAGTTTACGTCGTCTTTCTTTGAAAGTTTTATTTTTGCTCTAAGTTGATTCTTCTAGACGCAAGGATCTAATTCTCCCCAAGGCGATTTATTAGGATTTATCTAAAACTAAGGCGTTCATGCAATTTTGGTTTCAATTTTTGTCTTCTGTCGTTGGTAATATTTTATTAAATAAAATTCTATTTATAAATTGGAGTTATCCTAATACAAGTGAGCAACGCAATAATTTCGCGGGGCGTCATCCTTAGGTTACTTCGAATTAACATTCTCTTTGAGTCCTTAGATCAGGAATGACGGTCACATTTTCACATTATTTTTTACAATCTATCCAATTCGGTAGCCCATCATCCACAAATAGAGCCAAATAAAACTTCACAGACATGGCATACTGGAAACCGTAGACTTGCTTACATTCATATCAGGAAGGGAAGGTTGCTCAGCGTTTACGTCATAATTTTATTTTGGTAGCGTAAGTGGGTAAGTTCGCATAACACTGCTTGCTTGGAGCGGTAATGAGGATTTGATTGATTTTAGTCCCTTTGTGAAAAAATTTACAAAAATGCAGAAATAAATGTAAAGAATAAGTAATTGACCTCATGAATAGAGTCAGCTTTATATATTTCGCAAGAGCCTTCTAATATCAAATTGCCCATAAATACCTGCTATATCAGTTTCAAACATACAAACTTGGAATATAAACGCATATGTATATTAATCGATGTTATTATTAACAATAACGTACTTTCTCATATTCGGCCATATTTTGTTACTAATGGCGTCGTTATCGCTGATAGCAGTTCCGAAGCATCAGAAGCGAATTAATAGAAGATATTCATATCAGTTGACCCACAAAAAAATGGGATCACTAAGGACACTTCCAGGTTATAACACCTGTAATTGACTTCAAACCGAATTAAGGGATGATAGCCTTTTATGCATGCATGAAAGTGAAAAAAATACACCTTCATTGGTCACTAGGCCAAACTCTGGATTCTGTACATAATCGGGCTGTTCTTTTAATTATATCGGGAACTTCCACGTCTGCAAAGAAAGGTAGCACTACTACAATCACTTTTTCGTTTTTCGCGATTTCCAAAAAATCTATTTAGAAATATTCGTTTTAAATTATTTCATAATCCTTATTCAATATTTACTACTTATGCCCAAGTATTCATCTTTTTATCTCCAATTTTTAAAAGAAATTTTCTTGCACGGCATGAAAATTCCTTTTATTGGAATTCCCGCAACTCTTACCTCACCACAGAGAATATTTCAGTAGAAGATAATCCTCTCAAATTAAATCGAAATAATGTGGAAAATTTAGTGAATCCCCTTTCTTTCCCGAAGCTTCTTCGGGTATTTAACGGTTGACAAAGACAGAAATATCCTTCGGAAGATTTGCCTTCAAGCTACGTAAAAGATTTCCGCAATTTGTTTTACTAATTACTGAAATGTTCAAATACTTAATCATTTGTTGGAATAAAATAAATTTAAGTGAAATCTGTTTCTGAACCTGATGCAGATAAAAAGCAAGTCGATGCACTGCAATATTTTTTTTACTTAATGTAGTCCTGAAAATTAAAACTTTTACTAAATGTTTCCTTAAAATTATTTAAATTAGTCCTCTTTATATCCTTCAAATGTCCAAAATATTTATCTGAGGTCCGTGGAGGCAAACTAAGGCGTATCCAATGTTGCCATTTTCAAAAAATTTATTAAAATGCACCTTTTTTACACACCTTTTACAATAAATTGAAACTTTTTGTGCGTATTCTACTATTATAGGAATTGTATGCATATGTACTTATTATTATTATTATATGTGGATCTAATGACTTATTATATCACCCTTTCGTCACTTCGATCAAGTTGATCTTTTGTGACAAGATCCAATTCTATACCTAAGACACCCCATCAACTAAAATTCTTTGCGGGCTGCATTAGCTATGTCTAACGGTGATGCTTTCCCATTACCGAGATATCTTAGCCTCATCGAGATGTCTGAGGCTGATACGACCGAGGGCCTCACAGTGACAGAGAATGTGTTCCGTGTCTTCTCATCTTTCAATCAGAATCGGCAGGTGCCTTCCTCAGCTAGCCCCATCTTTTTTAGGTGGTAGAATAGGGAGCAATGAAAGTCCTGTTATAGGCCAGAAATCTGGTGTGATGAATGAGAGCAGTGCTTTCGTTTTCTGTTTTGAGTTTGAGGTTTTTTTGCTTGACCTGATACGCACTGCCAGGCGGCTTTTTGAGTAACCACAAACGGCTTATGTCCGATGAACTGAGAATCCGTGTCTTTTTTTGCCAGGCGATCCGCCATCTCATTGCCTTGAGTGCATTGAGACAGTCCCAGACAATTCCTTGAGTGCCACTTGACTGTCTAACATTATATATATTTTGGCACCGCATATTCCTCTTCGAGTAATCTCACGTGCGCAGAGTTCAATGGGATGTATCTCTGCTTGAAAGATGGTTGGCGCAGATCCGAGCGACTTGTACAGCCTTAGTTTGGGTACATAGTCTCCGAAGCTAGTGCTGTTACTCATCCATGTACCAAACCAGATGTGGCTGTTATTAAGCCAGTATTCTCTGCTTTCAAGGATCAACTTGAATGGTGTATCAAAATTGTGCCATTTGGGCATGGTACATGAGATTGAGTTGATTACGGTATCATCCTTAAATTCTTCAAGGATTTAACTGTGACAGCTTGTCTGGGAGTTACGGGTGCTATGCGCACCTGCTCCACTCTAGCTATGGAATCTGTACTGGACATCCTTCCCTTACATTTATACCTAAAGAAGGAGGCCGCCTCGATTGCAAGAAGATTGCATGTCTCCAATCTCCTCAAATCAAGCAATCTAACTGGATTGCTTTGAGGAGATTGGAGCCTCCTTCTTTAGGTATAAATATAATGGAAGGAGGTCCAGTATAGTCTCCATAGCCGCAATGGAGCAGGTGCGCATGGCACCCGTAACTCCTAGACAAGCTGACCTCTGCAATTTTTGTAATGCCAGTCTGCTTTTGGCCACCATACGAGAGCCGCATACTTGACTACGGGTTTTATAATCGTTTGATATGCCAATAGGGCCTTTCTAAGCTTTAGGCCTCAGGTTTTACCGAAGACTCTTGGACAGGACCAAAGGGCAATCATATCCTTTCCTTAACTCTTTTCAGATAAGGATTCCATGTGAGGTAATAGGCTAGAAGCACACCTAGGTATTTGAATATTCTATCCGTGTTTCTTCAAGGATGGGAGTTTCTAACCTAAGCTTCCTTCTTCATGTAAAGTGTACAATGGTTGTTTTTCTTTCGTTTCCTATCATACCAAAACTGTACCATATTGAGGACATTTTGCAGTATTCCAGATATAGTTCCGTCATGCTTGCCCATAATGGTAATTACCACATCATCCGCATAGCTCTGGCATTTATAGCCAGCATCAGTCAGTCTCAATAGGAGATCATCAATAACAAGTGTAGAGGGGAAAGGACTCCTCCCTGAGGACATCCTCTGGTTGATTTATCCCCCAGCCCAGCCTAACCGTGAAATTCAATGGAAGTGAACTACGTGTTGTCAAATGCATCTTCAATATCTAGAAATGCGCAGAGAGCAATAGTTTTACCATTAATAGCGTCTTCTATTTAGTTTTCCAACCAGACCTTGTAATGCTGTTATGGTTGATTTGTTTGATATGCGCGCTGGTTTGCATGAAGCGGTGTTTTTTTTTTAGAACGCCGTACGCTATAACTTGATCAATGATTTTCTCCATTAATTTGAGAAAGAAGCAGGAGAGGGTGATTGCAAGATATGCCTGGGCTGAGCGACTAATCGTCATCCACCCTCAAGTATAAAGCCCACCTTTAGCTCCCTCCATAATTAGGGAAATAGCTGAGCTGATAGCTGGCCTTAAAAATGTTAATACGTATAAATTAACAGCTCATCTATACGTGTCTGTAGAAGGGCTGGAAAGATGCCTTCACCACCGGTAGATTAGCAGGCAGTAAAGGTGTTTATGATATACTTTACTCTGCTAGCCGTTAAGAGCAGAATGTGCTCCTCAGTTGACGTGTTTATACACAGCACGGGCTGGTTGAATGAGTCCCTCTAGGTCTTTCGATTTCTGAACTATCCTCTATGTTCTCTTGAGGAGGTTCTTATAGGTTTATGATGATTAAGTATTTTGTTCTCAAAACAACGGGGAACAATGTTAGTAAAGGTTGGTTTGTTATACTTATTTAATATTTCAATGTTATTGTTTATGAAATATTAAGTAGGTACTCACCTCGATTGTTAATCTCGTTACTTCCTCAGATTGTGTGGTGGGCATTCGTATCGCATTCAATAATGCCTTTTTTATTATATTTATTGTAGAAGCACAATAATTACATTACTTCCATGAGAGATGGCGGTTGGTCCTAATCTCCAGGGAAGTGAGCCGAGGCAATAACTACCTCTTGCTTTCCCCTGTACGTCGGCACCTCTACTATGGCCGCAATCGGGCCCCTAATAATTAGCTCCGGAATGGGAGCCGCTTAATCGCGGCTTAAACATTAAGGCAGCAGGAGGAGCTCCGTACTCGCTATCGTGGATTAACTTACTCTGTTTTGATGGAAGTTCCTTTAAAAACCTTCCATGAACCCACGCTTCTTGAATAAGAGCCACATACAGCCAATCCAGCTTGAATCTTCTGCTAAAAACGTCAGATAGACCTTAATAATTGTCCCCTGTTACACCACAAGTGTGGGTATCGTACTAACTAAGTTTGTTGATATCTCAATTACAAAATATTTAGACAGGGAAAACTGGGTACGGACGGAAAGTAATATATTAATTATATATAAGCGAAGCTAGTAAAAATGTCGTTAATTGGCGATTCAAACATGCGTTCTCGATTGATTTCTGTAGAGTTTTCACGGAGTATGCGAAATAAAGGATGCTGCTACAGCAGCGCCAGAAACCGTACTAGCGATCGCTGATCACTGTTATTTTGTAGATTCCCTTATCAACTGCGAGTTATTGAATGATTCACAAGCATTGGATAATAGTAGTAGAAGTAAATGCAATTGATCCGATGTTCGCTTGCCTATCCAAAGGTTTAGCTAAAAATGTGCGGCATCTTAGAAGCAAGGGCAAAAATTTAGCTTGGCCCGATGAAGCACAGATTCTGGTTGCCACAATTTATTTACCCGGAAGGCTACTTCTTTATTTTTAAGAGTTGCAGAGAACTCTAGGAATCAATAGAACCCTTATTACTGGTGGGGAGAATTCTAATATTAGGGCTTGTTCATAAGCGCGATGCGACAACGTGCGATTTTTTCGTTCATCTCACTTTTTGAATACTTTTGTTTCAGTCTGCGATTATTTTTCATCGTATGCCCGTTCACAAGGTTGACGAACGAAAATTCGTTGTTTACATTTGAATTTGCACATAATTAGTGATTTTAAGTAATATATATCATTCTAAATATAAATATTAATAGTGAATCGGGAACGCGAATTTAAGTTAATGTTGTTAATAATTTTTTTAAGAAAGTAAAACGAATATTTGTTTTATTGCTATTTCCTCATTTGCTCTAAAATAATAATAATTAATTTTATATCTAATAACACATATTACATACATATTATATTATACAAGCCGTTTTTAATTCAACAAGCTCTTTTCAAAAAGGTAAACAAACCAGTTATGTTTGGTTATGTTCAACAATCGCACAACAATCGAACCAAATCAAGAGCATTGCTGCGAATATTTTTACAATCGCAGCGACATTAGACAAAGCCAGAATGTCAAGTAACAGGTATATGACATCAGCCAATCAAATTACAGTCGAATGCGACGAATCGCACTCGTGAACGAGGGTTTTAAGAAAAACACAAAATGACTAGATTAATAATTTTATAGTAATAGTAAAAGTTTATAAATAAAACATTGTTAGTTGATATATATTGAAAGGTGAGTACTGGAATAGTGTAGACGGTATTCACCTGCAGATAGTATCCATGGTAAATCCCTAATATAATTTTGTGTCATTAATCCGAATTTTTCCAACAACTGCACTTTTTCAAATTAACCTTTATTCATCTAATTACATAAATGGATTACATAAATTAAACCTTAAAATTAAAGTGTGGCTAGCTATTTGATTGTTACTCAGATGTTGGGGAGTAAGACCCGTATTCGTCCTTCTTCACGTTGAGCTAACATCTACATAGTTCTCGGGTTTTCCAACCTTCATCCCAGTTCTTCTTTGGAGTGGTGTTTGGTTAGCAAGTACTGCTCCACTCTATCGTCCTTCTACGTCTTTAGAACCGCTTCGAACACTCTTCATGATGTAGGTCGCTGATCCGGCTTCTAAGTCAATAATACCCTTGTAGTTGGGTCTATTAGGAAATACTCTAAAGATAACCAGCTACTTAGATGTTCACACTCTTATGCGCCTGGACATAATTATTACGCTTATATTTGCAGTTTTTCTTCAACTGGGCTCCTCTTTCCTAGACAATGAGGAATGGGTATTGTTCTAACATTACTCCATCCTTTTAAATTTTTAATAGTTTGTTATACTTTGTCTTCTATCCCTATTTTGGTACTAGGCTTTCCAGAAAACATACTTCTATATTACACTAAACCCTCCTGGTCGGGCTTTTGACACCTTGGTCATGATATTAGTCTTCCTCGAATATGTCCCACTTGTTTCAGTTTACAGGCTATCCCAACCCGAGGGGTAAAGGGGTAACCCGGGAGCCGGTGGCAGGCCACTAGTAGTCTTTGGTCGACTAAGCCGATAGAAGTGCTGGATGTCATTGTGATTTATATTTTTGTCACACCATTATTCCTAATTTCGCCCGTAGACTGGTGGCACAGAAATTAGGTGTTTCGATCCTAGCAAATTCGCCTCTACTTTAAGTCTCGGAAGTTTTAGAGCCCCGGCGTCACTACGTGGAGGTTTTGCTAGGTCACCAATTAAGGCAACTCAGAACCTATCTCTCACTAGAAAACCAGTGATTGATAGGTGGTGCATCTACCCTGGTGTACCTTGGGATCTCCTTCAGTCGCAACTGCCGGGCCCAAGCCTGCCAAGGTAGTTATGATCTCCCGAGAAGTCTACCGTCCTGATCTACCTTGGGGTCTCCTTCAGTCGCAATGACTGCCGGGCCCAAGCCTGAGAAGATAGTTTCCGAGAGAATACTTACTACCGCATTACCATGTACATCTTAACTTAGATTCGGTCTTATAATGAAAGTGTACATTTAACGAACAATGCGAGTTCTTAAGCACTATTTTTCCCAATGATACACGATCTTCTTCTCCTCTCTTCTTATCATTCACACCGCTCCGGTTTAATTTTTTGTCGAATGTAACACCCATTTCGATCAATATGTTCGCTTCATTTACAAAGTAAAAGAATATTCTTTGTTGGTAGAATCGTTGTAGATTAATATGCGAAGAAATTGTCGAAAGAAAATCTCCCTCAATTAGTTTGGTTTTAAGTATATACAAGAGTACACATTTTCCTACTTCGACGATTCACTTCTTTGATTCCAGGATCACAACCTAAGACTGCACATTTTCAGATGGAGTTCGAGGACCAAGCAACCCTAAGAGATGTTCAAAAATATATTTTCTATTATAGTCTAAACATATCTAGACCGAATTTATCCGCAGACTTTTGTATTACTCTCTAGTAGTGAATTTAGCACTAGATTCAAGTTAACATTACTCGTAAGATCTAAACCACGTGAAGTTTTATTGTTGTAATGAAGTTATTAAGCCTGAGCCGCGTATTTTAAGCCAAAAGTATAATCGTTGTAATTTTTGTGCATATCGTTCAGCTATAAAGTGATATTTTTATACCAATGCATGTTGAACAATTTCTAGAATGAAATTGGGTTAGAATGAGCGAGGAATTTAGCAAGGTTTCGCCTACAGTAGCAGTTATAAGTAGTAGTGCTCCACGTGTTCCTTCAGCCGGCGGAGAAATGGATGCCTTGCTACTCGGGAGGACTGGGGTAAGTGAATTTTTCATCTGAATTATCTTTTTTGAATAAAGTTGCAAAGTACCTGCACTCCTTAAACAGGAGCCAATATAGTTTAGAGTTTGAATATATATTATGCCATTAGCCACTAGGTTAAGATTCCCAGGTGTGTCATCCATCCATTGGGCCGTAATAAAACGGCTCCGGGAATTTGTGTATGTGCGTTGTAAAGTTAATTTAACTGTATTTTTAGTTCTATGACAACGTTTAATGTGTCGTCATACACACGGCAAGGTCATTGTTTTCTTTTGTACATTTGACACAATTTACTTTGCTTTCATTTGCTGTTCTTTGTTAAATAGGTTAATGCATGCATGGTTAGTGTGTTACCTGCCTGGTCTTTGTCCAGTTGTTGTTTTCTCAAAACCATTCATCTTGAAGAATTAAAAAGCTACGTGAATACGTATTGGATGGAGGACTAGTATTTAAACTGTGAATAATTTATTTCGAAAGGAACAAGGAATCGCAGAATCATATGTTGTTTGTGTGTGGAATAAACAAGGAAAACTTTTAAATATTTTCATAATAAGAATATTTTTTGGTGAATTATAAAAAAATATAATGTGTACAATTGGTTGCATTTACTCGAATTTATATATTTCGGAATAATTTTATTTATTTATTTTTTTAAATAGAATTAACGCTCACTGGGGCTATCTACTGCCACTATCGCCTTCAAACATCGTCTTAAAAGTTTTGCAGCTTAGGTACTATTTTACAGGCCATTCCCACTTTTAACAGCCCTACAATAGGATGGATTTACGTTCCAAAATTTGTAGTTTGATGCCTCTGGTGATGCTGTCATTGCGCTTTATCGGAGCATTAAATTCCATTCGAGCCTTGTTAATGGAAGCCTGTATAACACACCTCCGTTATCTAATACTGCTATGCTTTCATGATATAACATCCGGTGCTCTTCGATATAAATGTCATCTGAAGTCCAAGCTCATAAGTTTAATTTGTCGGCGTTGTTGTTTAAGGGATAAAAGACGTACGTCATCAGATTTCCAATAACTATTTCATATTAAAGGTGTCGCCAAGGAGTTGGTAAAAGGTTATTTTGGTGACCAGTCTAGAAACTTACATCAAGCCGATACCTGCCGCATATTATTATTGATTATTTATGATCAGAGTATAGTAGCACTTCGTCTTCGTATAAGTATGCCAATTCTTGAGGCCAAATTAAAAATTTGTGTTAAACCATTTCAACTTCTATAATCTTTGTTTATCCATACTTGCCCCACAGAGTTCTCACATTCAATTGGACCCCATCCTTACGATTACGATCATCAAAGGTTGTCATCACATAATCAGTTCAAAGTAGATATTTTGTGTCG
Source organism: Leptarthrus brevirostris (assembly GCA_964036015.1). NCBI lineage: Eukaryota > Metazoa > Arthropoda > Insecta > Diptera > Asilidae > Leptarthrus > Leptarthrus brevirostris. The sequence continues at coordinate 148,681,570 of OZ038374.1, forward strand.
GTAGGATTGAATTTTTAGATAAGCGGATTACAAGCCTAACTATCCTTTCCCAGCAGAAAACTGCAATAATAAAAGCCGAGAACTCTGTTATCAAAAAATTTACTGTCACGTCATTAGTAATTTATGTGAAAATAAATGTAAGTGAGTTTTTTATCAAGTTCTTGGCCCGATTTTCAAAGAAAAGATAACTTCCCAAAGAATAACTTACTGACGTATGAGTGTGTATCTAGAGAACTCAGGATTTGTTGAATCATTCAATTCGCTCCAAACGAAAGGGTCCATCTGAAGTGATTGACACTTTGAGAGTCCACTCAACCGTAAGGGTTTGCCGCTCGATAGCGAGAGGGAAAGTAGATAAAGTTGAATGAAGTATACCGATATAGATTTTGGGAACTGTCAGAGGATATTTTACCCTACAACTACAAACCCTCATTCGATTATGTAAAGCAAGGTAAATTTCATTTAGTACGATGGCTTCGATACAGAAACATCGTAAGCAATTAAGATAAGCTACATGGCGTTCTTTTGAAGTTATTCTCTGAGAACAATTAACAGCTTCCTTACAAATCTTTTGCTTTCCCTGATATACTAAAAATCTCTTACTTTAGTTGCGTATGAAACCTTAATATTCCAAGACAAGGTAGTTACACCTGCGGATTTTGAAAATTAGAATTCGAGTTAGGATTAATGACATGTCTCGTGATTTGCAACCAGAATGAGTTAGCTGATAAGCTATCGTGCTATGTATGACCTTTAATATTTAAAAAGAGCATTGAATTTTGTGATATGTGCGGAAGAAATTATGTAGTCTATACAGCATTTGTCGTTCTTGAATTGGCTTTGCTTTTACTTATCTATTGATAGAAGTTCGCTTACAAACAATAAGTGGATTAATGCTTTGAGCATATTTGTTATTTGCAGCCATTTCATATCCAACAAGTATGGGGTAAACAAAATTCAAAATAAACTTTTTAAAAACTCGAGCAACGTGAGAAATATAAAATAATTTCTCAACACGATCAGTGTTTTTGACAAAGAATAAAATAGTTTAAAAAAAAAAGTTGAACCGACATTTTGAAGTCGGTGCAAATCAAACAAACCAAACAACTGCAACAAAAATATTTAATCGTCATTTCTTATAATCCCGTGAGCTGAACCGTTCAGGTAGTATTATTTTCTTCAATTGTGGTTCTGTGGTTGTTTCATTTGTTACATACTCTACCGAACAGAAAGAGAATTATCCAAATCGGTCCACGCGTTACGAAGTTAAACCACTTCTCTCCCCCACCCCCACCATGCACCATAGGACCAAATTATTCTCCCATTATATCACACTCTTTATAACAGAAAAAGAACCATCAAAATCGGACCACGCGTTACAAAATTAGGTTCCTCCCATACCCCCCACCACCACCCCACCAAAATTTTTTTCTCGTGGTATCAACCAGGGAACATACTCTGGCCAACAGAAAAAGAATTATCCAAATCGGTCTACGCGTTACTAAGTTAGACTACCCCTCCCCCCCCCCCACCCTACGAAAAAATTTTTTCTCCTATTAGCAATGGGGGATCATACTCTGTACAACAAAAGAAGAACCATCAAATCGGTCCACGCGTTACAAAGTTTGGTTTCAACCCCACCCCCACCCTACCAAAATCGGTCGACGCGTAACGAACTTATGCCTGGTCAGACATAAAAAAAAAACAAAAATACACGTCGAACTTAGAACCTCTTTGTTTTTGGGAAGTAAGTTAAAAACTAAACTCCTTTGGCTCTTCCTCAACAGCGTCACCAAAGGGTTTGCTTTTCTTTAGCTGCTGGACGCTTTCCCACGAAACCGAAATCTAGATGTTAATTCAGAAATGTTATCACCAATCTAGACAGCTGTATCATATACTGATCACATACACTGTCACAAAAATTTTGCGGTAAAATATTTTGAAAATATACACAAAATATGCTGTTGAGGAAGAGCCAAAGGAGTTTAGTTTTGCTTGGTCAGAAACGCTGATCGTGTTGAGAAATTATTTTATATTTCTCACGTTGCTCGAGTTTTTAAAAAGTTTATTTTGAATTTTGTTTACAAATTCACTCGGGTCAAGTGTACATTTCGTGCATATTTTGTGTATATTTTCAAGTATGGGGTGTTTGTGCAGGACGAAAATTGGCAGAGCAGGAATCCTATGTACTTTTTGGCTTATTCCATTCTGTTCTGTGCATATATGAGTCTTTCACCAAGCAATTTGTAGGCCTTTACCACTAAAGAGATATTTAGAAAAGTAACTTTTATTTTATTAAACAACTGGAATATGTCTGAATAAATTTAAGTTGTTATAAAACAGTGAATATAATTTATTTTGCTGCTAATTTACAAAGATAATACTATTGAAAGATTAATGACGGCAAACTACTTGCCATTTTGGAGCAATATATTAGGAGCTACGCCTGCTAAACAAATGATTAAGCTCGAAGAACCTGTACGATTACGCCGAAATATTATGAAAAGCCTTAATGCTTGATAAGCACGGTAACAGGCTTACGAAGTCGAACCATACTAAATAAAATATATTCCAGAATAAACATGATTTAGGGATGTTTTTTCTTTGTCTATTTGGTAAAAAACGAATTACGCATTTCTCTTGAATATGGCAGACTTTTCCCAATAATTAATTAAAGATCTAATAACAAAGTTCAATCCACTAAAACTATTTTAAAGCAACTTAAATTCGCGCTAATTTGCAACCCCAGCTCATGGCTTGGATGTTAAAACGAGTTTCCGATTAGGGTAGTCGATACAACTACTTTTGTTAAAACCTATCCGAGTAGTTCAAGTAGTAGATGATCTGATCAATATTTATCCTCGAGATCTCTGCAAAATGCGGATATCGCTTCCTTCTCGTTTATATACCCATAGCTACGGGATCACCAATTGGCCAGTGCTCACGTAACCTTAACCACGTTCTTATGACTTCTGTGAAGAAGAAGCTTCTATACTTGTTATAGAAAGGTTGTCTAAAGTTGAAAGTTGCCTAAAGATAGGTTGTGCGAAAAATGATCCTCTTAACAATTCTCAGCGGAATGTGAGGTAAAAAGTTGAGGAAGAATATGTTGGGCCCCCATACGATAAGGCTCCGTAGAGTTTTTTTTTAATTTTTTATTAAATATTTTTGCTACAATGTTCGTTATATTTGTCAATGAAAGTACTAACTAAAGGCTACAGTCAGAATTTTGTTTAGATATTTTGCATCGATAGCATAGAAGTTAGAGGGGGGACGCTTTGAAAGCAAATGTATCGGGACTGAAGTGTTAAAATCAAAAGGTCTTAAAACATTCGTTGTTGCAGTTTACATACCTAAATGGAGTAAGTGAAAAAACGTTCCATCTATAGGAGGGCTGTGACATACAGACGGACAGACAAACCGAAACTATAATGGTCGCCACGGAATCCTAAAAACCTGTTCTACGTGTGAGAAAGCTGTTATAAGATAAAGTAATACGCGCTTCACGAAGTGGCTCTAAAGTTCACTAGCCTACAGTTTGCCTGAGATTTCAATTTTCTACTTTGCCATAGTCTACTCTAGATACAAGCCCGGAAAACATGACACTTCGGCCATTTCACCAACAAGCGTTTCGTCATTATTTCAATTTTGTTGTAACACAGATTAACGCACACAAATAAAGCTGCACACTCTGTAAACCAAAACCAAAGAGGAACGCTGATGTCATTGACGCATTTTAAGCTCAATAATTCACTAAAACGAGCACAAGAGAGTTTTCCATTTAAAACACATGAAAATCGTATAAGAGGGACACTTTTTATCGTCTTCACTTGTTCAGAACATTTGTAGGTTAACCTCAAGTAAAAACCAATTTAAGACTTTAAATATATTGCGAGAAATACTACGAGAAAATACATTCCGCAAACTTTTCCTTATCCCTACTGTGGCAAGTTTTCGTTTCTTTACACCACTAATGCTCAGCTGCAGGCCCGTAGAGACAAAATTCGGGCCCGGGGGGTACCACATACGGGCACCCCGCGAAACGAATTTCTGGCCCGGCACTTAGCGTTTACGGGCTATATACAATCGAATGATTGACTTTCAGTTTAAAATCTGTCTAGTATAGTACACTTTTTCGATCGTAAATCATTTTTTTATATAAATAATTAAAATGGAAAAAAATTTTCTGTTGATGACTTAGATGACGGGCCCCTTTCAAAGCCCGGGCCCGGGGGGTTTACCCCCTTCGTCCCCCCCCCCCCTGTCGACGGCCCTGCTCAGCTGTTAGTGTCAGTTTCCGGTCTTGTATCTAGAGTAGGCTGTAACTCTGCCGTTTTTGACAGATCAATTAAAAGCAATAAATTGACAGATGTTTTATGACCAAGGTTTGCCTGGATTTTCGCTAAGTCCATAACTGGTAGTCCAAGCGCTTACTTTATCCAAGCCTTCCTCTATGCTTTAACTACCTATGAAAGTTCAATTTTCTTGATTCTAGAATTACTACATTATCCACATACGCAATTATCTTAATCCTATCTCTGTCTAGAATGTAGAGATTTTATTCATGACTGCGAGTCTTGCGGTCTTTCTCTGCAGCCAAAATTGGTTATATTTATGTCACGTAGATCCGACTGAATAATTTTCGTTCTTGGTACTAAACAACCACTAAGGCACCTACACCTGACTATAGATGAGAGCTTTTGCATAGCTGTGGAATTCAGTGCGGACGTGGTTGACAGCACAATCTCTATTTTCAGAAAGGCGGTTAGGGTTTAGCTTCTTGTGATGTATTGCGTGTTCAATGTATTACTGTCAGTTCAATAGTGGTAAATGTATGGATTAATCCCGAGTTGAAAGATAAATCAAAATCCCGGTTGTCGTTCAGATATTAAAACAAGCAATCATCCACAAAGAAAATCTCAGTTTAAATACATATAGGCTTAAGCCTAGGGCGGCAGATTTTTTGGACGGCAAATTTGGGGACAGATTTTTTTTAGCCGTCGCTTATAGAGGAATAACTGAAAAGTTCGATGATCCACACAAGGGAAATTATTTTATGATTTTGGAACTGTTAGCTGAGTTCAATCCATTTTTAGCCAGTCATATTGGACGGTTTGGGAATCAAGGATCTGGATCAGGCTTCTACCGTAGATTTGATTACTAGTAGCCAAAGTTTCAGAATCTCTTCGCAAGTTTTCCGTAGATCAACGAGAAAATTTCAAGTATTTCGAAGAAAAGGCTTTCGAATTAAGCGTGTCGTAGCAGTACACAAAAGATTCCCATGTCTTTTGACAACTTAAAAGAAAAAAATGTATGATGAAACACCCGATGAAGAAATGAAAAGGACCGCGAGTGATACTTTCAGGGTTACCATATTTGTCGTTGTCATTTACAGACTCGTATCCGGATGAGAAAAAAGGCAGAAGGCCTACGACAAGTTCAATGAATATTTTCATTTCTGACCAAAATGAGTGAATTGTCATCATCAACTCTTACGAAAAAAGAAGAAATGTATTCTAATGATTTAGAGACTGACTTAGTTCAAGAATGCATACATTTTCAAAGCCACATTCCTTCGGAAAGAATTTTGGTTAAACCAGTTTCTGGATCATTTGAAAGTCTATCTTCGGTTCTGCGAAAGCAGAGTTTGCAGAACGTTTATCTTAACTTGGACATAGCTCTTCGTATGACATTATGTACTCCAGCGAGAAATTGTTCGGGTGAGAGAGGCTTTTCCGGTCTAAAAAGGGTTAAAAATTATCTGAGATAGACATTCAGTCAAGAAAAAATAAACGCTAATAAGCTTTAGCTATTTTGTGCAATTAATGAACAAGATTACGTACGACGATATCATCGAAGATTTTGCCAACAAAAAATCGCGCAAAAAGGTATTATAACTTTCACAATTTAATTAAATTTATTATTTTTTAATTGTTTGTAAGTTCAATAAAGATTAATTAATTACGTTTACCCAATGTTCATTATTGTGTAAGTAGCACACATTACCCCGCCTTATTAGTCGTACATGATTGAGCTTTGATTACCTCAGAAATATACCCAAAAACCATTTCTTCTGCAATTTCAACTAAATTGTAGGGTTGTAAAAATAATCTAGATCTAGAACTTGATAAATGTGTAAATCCGCCACTGCATATATGTTATTCAAAAAATTGGTTAATTGGCTACACACATAAAGGAATTTGTTATTATTATTTGATGATTACATATTATGGTAGATGCTGCGTTTGTCCCATTCCATTAATTTGATACTGCTAATTTCATGGTGAATAGGCCGAAATAAATGTTTTTTCAAAGCGTCTCAAATGCAAATTAACTTTCAGTTTCGAGCCGAAAGTGCATGCAAACTGAAAAGTTTTATTATTTAAAAGTCACTATACCTACATGCAAAATTGGACTCACATGTAATCACTTTAGGCTGTACCAACTGAATTAATTTGTGAAATTGTCACCCATGGGGTCCACGTGCAGATTACTGTTCTCATCCATTAACACAATTTGTGTTGCTCTGCATTTTGCAGCCCGGATGAAAATTTGATGTTCGTTTTATTGAATTTGCAGACACCTGCATAAAGGTCCGATGCTAGTTCGACTTTATAAACTACCTTTGCCGATGTCATAATTCATATTTCCTTAAAATTTATAACTAGCGGGTATTACTAAATTGTTAAAATTCTGCAATTAAAAAATATGCTATGCTATACTAATCACACACATGTGCGCATAAATTATGCTGCACCAAATAAGGAAATATAGACACGCGAAAATAGAAATATTAATTTTGAAAACTTTTTTTTAAGATTTTTCTTATAAAATAAATATTCCTTTTCTATTGCAGAAATATTATTTCGCTTTATACGTTTTATGTATAAATTCAATTTAAGGTATTTAAATCTTATAATAAAATTGCTTTCTATAAGATGTTCAGGAAGAAAATCCCATCACGTAAAATAACCAAAGGGAAATTTTCTTGAATAAATTTTAACATCTCTTACAAACTAAGCTTTTCACTTCGCTATAAACAATGGACATCCTTCCAAGGCAAAGGGATCTTTTCTCAATTCAGTAATTAAAGCGGAATTAGGTCATCAAAAGCTGTTCATTTACTGTTTCAAGGAAAACAGAAACCTTCTATATTTAGGGATTCCCGTCTTCTTGGACGGATAACATTGAGAGATTTAGAAAGTGGAATATTATTAGAATATAAGATCTAAATTGAGCTTTTACCGTGACTAATTAAATGTGAATTTACTTTACTCAAGGAATCTTTTGAATTTGCTAAAAAAAAATTTATTTGAGAATTTCTTAAAACAAATATGTGCAATCAAATAGTATTTTTTATCTGGCGTGCTTATGACTAAATTCATTCCGGATAAATGATTTTCACTTTTCACTGCAATGAAGAGAAGTACATAACTTTAGCCGTTGCGAGCATTAAAATCTGGTAGTATACGAGGGTTGCCACTTAAGTTTTGAGATAGACAAGTGAAAATAAATATTTGTAATCGAAAATGGCTTTGTTGTTTTTCAAAATATTCTCCATGAAGATCAGTGTACTTTGGCATGCGTTTGAACCAATTTTCGAAGCACTTTTTCCACTCCGATTGAGGTACCTCCGTTATATGAACGCATCAACCGCTTCTTCAGGCGTCGAAGAACGTTGACCTGGAGTTTTATTTTTGATCTGCGGGAATAAGAAATCATTGGATGCCAAATCAGGACTGTACGGTGGAGGATGACCTATCAATTCGATGTTTTGAATGCTCAAAAATTCACTTGTGCCAGAGCTTGCATTGTCGTGGTGGAGAATGATTCGTCTTCTGCGATTGGTTTCCCTTATTTTTCCGAACACTTCTGACAAGCAAATGGTGGTGTATCATTCAGAATTGACCGTTCTACGTTGCTGTAATGGTACGGTGGCGACATATCCTATTATTCCGACCATTGCTTGGAAGTGCTTCGTGCGCGAACAACTTTTATCGGATTTGGTTCGTCTTGACAGGCATATACAGTCGCTTCTCGCTTAGTTTCGGGTTCATATGCATAGATCCATGATTCGGCGCCTGTCACGCTCTTATAGACGTCTTTTGAAGCACCGCGATTGAATTTTTTCAACATTTTGCAGCAATCGACACGAGCCTTATTTTGAGCGATTGTCAAATTATGCGGTATCCAACGCGTCCAAATGTTTTCGACGGCCAAATGTTCATGCAATATTGAATGTAAGCGAGTGCACCTAATGCCCAAGCATGCCTCAATCTCACGGTAGGTCGCATGATCTTGCAATATCAGTTCAGGCACAGCATCGAGTTTTTCTGGCACAACAACCGATTTAGGACGACCTTCACGAAATTCGTCCTGTGCCGAAGTGCGCCCACGATTCAATTCGGAAAACCAGCGAAACATGGTAGCTCGCGATGGTGCTTCATTACCAAAAGTCGAAGCGAGTTTATCGACACACTGTTGTTGGTTTAATCCACGTATGAAAATGTTCACGATTTAATTCCATTTTTTGACCAAGATGAATGTTTCAGTTACCTGTAAACACCACAAATAGCACTCGTATGACAAAACGTTCTGAGTGCGATTACCATTAAAAATGTCAAACTCTACGATGATAATGTCAGATTTTACATATTCATTCTGGTGTTGCCATATCTCAAAACTTTAGTAGCAACCTACGTACTTTATATTCTCTATATCGTGGGCAAATATTAGCCGTGTTTTTTTAATGCGCTATATAGATCACCGCCATACAATCTGCTGAACCAGTTCTTGATCTGGTTCACTATCCACCTCAAGGGAATTTAAGAAATTTCCCTTAAAAATAAAACGCTGCCAACTTCAATTTCAAAGCAAATATCATTTTTGTGAATGTGCAATCCTACGAGGAAGAAACTAATATGTATACGCTGATTTTCCGTGGTCAAATTTGAATGCGTCTGGTGTCAAAATTAAACGTTGTGCTGTCAAGTTAAGGAAGTTCTGTCACTTTTCTTTTACTTGAAGTGACAAAATTGTTGACCAATTTAAAAGTTCTGATTTAATGAAATTGGTGTAATATATATTATTAAAAAAATTTATATTGGTGAAGTGAAAGAAGATTTATATACACTTTAACTGAAATTGTTAATTAAATAACCAAGGTTTTAGTGAAAACTGCATAGTGCAATTTTGTCCAAATAACACCCTGTGTCGACTATCTGGAATATTCTATCACACCTAAGACAAGCTAGTATTAACCAGTTATCTAGAAATGAGGAAAGTTTTAAGATTATTTACGAAATATTCATAATTTACGTAAAAATGAAACTTTGTTTACATTTCATTTAGAGATTACCAGCAGTTCTGCGAATATTCTGCACTGGCGGATGGAGAAAAGCAAAGATTACTTACTACTAGATAACCGGCTCCCTAAAATACCCAGCTAGTTTTGAAAAAGTAACACTGGCACCACAGGTAGTGTGCAGTCATTTACTCCTGTCAAAATTATTTGAGAGAATCACTTACTCCTGTCAAATTATGTTCTCATTCGGAGAGAATCACATACTCCTGTCAAAAAAGTACCGTCAAATCTTGTCGAAGAGAAAAATGTACCAAAAAGTGCGACCAATAAAAAGAATTCATGTGAATCATATGACTGAGTTAGTTACTTATGTGCGGAAACTGTCGATATATTCTGATCTTTTAATGAGCGAAGTCAAAACCACCGCGAAGTACATTTGATATTTGTAAATGCATATATGAAAAGTTTACGTGTCTCTTATCCACAAGCTCTCCCGGAAAACAAATTTGTAATTCAGACTGCAGGGTTGCCCGATACGGGAAATATACAAAAGCCACCAAAAATGTTTCACTAATTTGTTCGAAGCCGTTTATCTAGTAATAGTAATCTTTGGAGAAAAGCTTGTCTGGCAGGGGTTTCCGAAAAATGTTATTATATCAATATTTATAGATTTTTTGATCGTTAAATTTTATATTTATGTAACTATGAATTATACGGTTAATAAAATAAAAATATTGAAATTGATTAGTTTTCTTGTACTATAGATTCCCAAAATATGCAGTTTTACGCCAAAAGTGGCTTAAAGTTCTTGGAAGAAGATTTTCAAGACGAAGACCTATTTCAACGAGAGCAGAGAAACGAGACTAGGCAGTGGTACAATCCTACCAATTAAATTAGCGCTGAATATTTTCAATAACTGGAAATGCTTTTTTCAGTAGCAAAAATTCTTGGAAGTTAGATTTTCATACTAGAAAGGTGAAAGTGATTTGTTCAGAGCATTTTTAAATCAAAACCTATTTCAGCTCAACGAATGAGGCTAGGAAGTGATAAAAAATAAATTGAATATTTTCGATAACTGGAAATACTGTTTGGAACTAATCTAATCTTTTCTGAAGAAATCCACACAAATTAAACGTGGGGGAAAACATTGTAATCATTGAGCCATTGGGCGAATTAAATTCATCAAATTTAATTGATGTCGTAATATTAAGCAATTTTATAGCTTAAGAAGACGAACTGCGGCTGCAATGCCGTTTTATTTAGTGTGAGAAAGATTATCGCACACTATCAAACTTGCCGCGATTTTTCGGTTTAGGGCATCTCGATCTCCATTAGTTTCTTTCTCGTAGGTGCAATATGACGAAAGAAATTAAAATGTTGGTTAAATTCGCAAACACAATTTTTTCCAATGTGTTTTAAATACATCTAATAGTGGTGTTACTTTTTCAAGTCTACCTGGGTAATTTAGGGAGCCGGTTAGCTAGTAGTAAGCAATCTTTGTTCGTGGGTTTAACCTTCAAAAGGTCGAATAGTTCTGATTTGCGAAATGAAATTTATTAGACAACATTTATTCAAAATTGATCTGAAAAATATGTTATTAGTTGTTCGCGTTCCGAAGAGTTGACTAAACTGATTTGTAGCTTTGTGAGTTTTTAAATTTTTAGGACACAAGCCGCTAAAATTTAACTTTGCAACAACAATGTCAGTGGCAGCTATTTTAAGAACAAAAAAATCAGTAACCTTCTCACTCACGACTTTTCGAGCCGATCACTTTCCACTTCTAATGATTACAGACATGATTTATCCTAAATTGCTACTTCTGCCAAGTTTTAAATCGTCCAATAGACCTCGATGTAACCGGATTCATACAAAACAGATCTGTTACAGGAAGCTACAACGGCCGGTAGATTTAGATTAATGATTTATTGCAGGAATTTCCTCTGCAGGCTTATACTGTTCTACTATTTCATGCTTGGCTAGTTTTTCTGGTCTCCATCTATCTTGTATTATGAATGTGCATGATATGGACAGTGTCACATTGATAGAATTATTATTTTGTATTTTGGATTTTTAAGGCGGTCGTTTCTTATTCACTGAATGTAACATAATTTAATATTTTTTTTATGTCTGCTACTTTTTGCTTAGATGGCGCTGAGAGTGGTAAGGTTTTTATTTGTAGTTGTAGTTTAAAAACAATATATTTATTTTGAACAGTATTCCGTTCCGGATATCCCGGGCTGCCAATATCGATAGATGTAGGATGTCATGGTTTTTTAGGGTTCCGTAGTCAATAAAGAACCCTTATAGTTTCGCTATGTCCGTCCGTCTGTCTCTCTGTCTATACGCGGCTTAGCTCAGAGACTCTTAGTACTAGAAAGCTGTAATTTGGCATGGGTATATATATTATATTAATCACGCCGACAAAGTAGTAAAATAAAATCTTGAGAAAAAAATTTGTTTGTAGTAATAGTAATATAAAATGTACTTGGAGAAGTAAAAAGGAAAATTCGTACAAACTCCATTGACACTTACTTAGATGAAGTTGTTAGTTGTGTAAAACAGCTAGTGAGTATAAGTTGATGAACTATGTAAAATTATGGGAAAGTAAAATCAGAACATCCTTAATAATAATAATTCCTAATGTTTACGTTCGAATTAATATGCTCATAGTATCAAAAAAAAGTCCCCTTCTAAGTTCGCATATTGTGACGGACAACTACGGAACCCTACACTGTGCGTGGCCCGACACCCCCTTGGGCGGTTTTTTTTATAAACGCTTTTATTGCCAACAATTTTTTCACACGGTATAAATTAATTATTGAATAATACATTTTTATTTTAGCAACATATATGTGGTCACAGGGAAAAAAGTTGTTAAGTCGAAAATCGCAGCATTTCAGGGCAGTACCTTTTGCTATTGAACAATTCGACTTTCAAAAGTATACATATCCGCTCACTGCGCGCCATTTGTAAAGGATTTTTTCTACTCTGGAGTGTTTTGCCGATATCGGTTGAGATATCACAACAAAACAAACACTGTGGTGGGCCCAGTGGCATATTCTGCAAGCTGTGTAAATTTCAATGGAAAGTTTCATGAGAATAGGATGTTCTGTTGGTAATAGGACCATCATTGGTTGAAGTTCCCACCTTTTACCAAATGTTTTTTTTCAGGCATTGAAGGCTACTATATCGTCCCTTTTCTGCGTTTGCAAAAACACAATTTTACAGAAATCAAGAAAAACAATAATTTCACTAATTTTTGTAAAATGTTATTGTTATAAACATTGTTGGGTTTATACACGTTTTATGGTTTTGAGGTTGTTTTTGACATAACAGAAGTACCTAACAATATTACAATTTTGAAAAAAGTGTAGTTACGAGGTCAACTCAGAATGGGGACGATAAAACTTCCTCATCCCATCCTTATTGTTAAGTTTCGAGTTAAGTTTGAGCCGAGTATGGCATCAAGTAATTCGCGATAAAGGAAGAATTAAGGTATTTGAGTTTTTGTGGTAACAAACATCGGTTCGGTTTCACCTGGATTTACGCTAAATCCACATCCGTTAGCTCAAAATCTTTCTTTCTAGTTTCAGTAACACCCAATTCGATGAAAACGATCGCAAAACAACCTACAATTTAAGGTGGATGCCGAACCACCGACTTTTAGCGTAATCTGTTTTCAACAGAAAATAACAATGATTCGCCGCAAGCGGGGTTCTACCCTAGGACGTTTATGATGGAAGAAAAATACGTTGACATTTACTTATTATCAGTAGCTCAATCTTTCTTTAAATATCTTAGGCATTGAGATATCCAACATTCTCAGCTGGACAAACCATATATTTTTCATCGGAAAAAATTCCATTAAATGTTTTGGTTCTTCCAAAAATTTGAGAAATACTTTACTCCATCTGATTTCCGGTCTAGGCCACTGACATGTATTAAACTGGACTGACTTATAAGCTATCTCATATGGGTACAATTTCACTTTCAGTGGAGGAAAACAATTTTTAATCTCCAACGTTTACTGTAAATTTGCAGCCATTCAGAGTAGAATATAATAACCAAATATATACGAAGAGACATATTTAATTTTAATCTTCTATATTGTTGTAAGGAAAATGTAAAAATCATTGGAATTACTGGAATACAAATTATAAATAAAAGGTTGTTTTAGTCTGGATAATGCTTACCCAGAAAGAGATGTAAGATGATTGTGAATATTGTCATCTATTTCTTACGCCAGCATTTAATAGGCGACATGACGTTCGCAATTAAGAAAACCATGTTGAAAAAAAAGATGCTTACCCAGAAAGGGACAACTAGCGAAAAGTGATACCATTTTCTTGAAGAAATTTCATGGCACCAGTCACTCCAGTATTATATATCTCAGTGGTCTAGGCACATATCAGACTTTCCTGTAAATCCGTATTTGGGCGAAAATAGATTTTGTTGATAAGAATGTGGTTGGAAAGTATTAGGGTCATGAGTGCGTATTGGAGATGACCACGGTACATTTATCTCATTTTGGCCATTTTTCGACTTACCAAGTTATTCCCTGTTACCGCAGAATTATTATATTGTATTGTGTATTTAAAAGCGCCAAGTGTACACATAAAAGCACAATATTAGGGTTTCGTACAGAAATGGTAAAATAAGGCACACTTATGGCGCGACTTAGCTTATCTGTCTGTTTGTCACAGCTGCTTATTTCAGCAATTACTAATGCTGTCGACTTGCAATTTGGAATAGTTTTAAATAATGCTTGCCCACCCTTATTGGAAATAAACAAATTAAAAAAATATTTTAATTAATATTGCAAACGGGTTTGAAGGGAGGGGAGAAACATTTTATGGGGGGGGGGGGGGGGGTAGGTCAAGTGGGGTATCATATGAAAGGGCTTCGTAATCATTTGCACATTATAAAATATCAACGAAATTTACAAGAGAGAGAATTCTCTCTTCATATCAGTTTTTGTAATGTATCGTTCAATGGTACGCACAAGCTCATGCAGAGTGGATCTTTCCTTTTGGTATGCGTGCTGCAATTTAGATAGTGATGATCCTGCTAGGATCTACAGCAAATGATTCACCAATTCAATGATTCACCATGATTCACCATTGGTCATGACCACGATTGTCGACTTTCACCCGAACGCCGCTTTATTTCCTATAGATAATAATTTTCAATTGCTGCTAGCCACGAAGTACCAGTAAAACTCGTCCTAGTGCCTAAACTATTATTTCTATGAAAAAATTGTTTTGTTCTACTTGAAGTAAACAAAACAATCTTTGGAATGAAATAAAAATATTCACACACTATTTAAGAAAATAACCGACATTTGTAAGCCTAAAAGTTCGAAAGTGTACGGAAGTGGAATTTAAAAGAAAGTACGAGCGCCAGAGTAAATTAAACGAAATTTCAGCTCACTTTAACCCTAATGTGCGAGCGTGAAATTCGTAAGTTCATGGCTTGTAGTTTAGGTGGTTTTGCCTGACCGCAACGGTTGGACTCTCAGAGTCCAAACTATGGATTCTTGGTACACGGCTTATTATGGTTATTTGCCATATACATATATACTTCTGTATACTCAGTGACGCGACTCTTTTTGTATGTAAAAAAAATATGTGTAGGGTAGATATACCATATAAACTGAGCCGTGAGTTAAGAGTTAGGACTAGGGCTTCACGGCACCGAGACAAGACCGAGACTTTGGCAGATCTCGGTCTTGGTCTCGTCAAGGTGAAGACGATCTCGCTCTCGATCTCGATCTCGGCGAGATAAAGGCCAGGCCAGTCTCGATGCGATCTCGCTCTCGGCAAGATAAAAAAAGGGTATTTCGGATGAATAACGGTGAGCGAGGACAAGTGATATATCTATGTATATATGCATTTTCTTCATATTTCCATCGTCAAAATAAGGTAGCAAAGGCTCTTGTTTGCTATTGGGGATAAAGCGCAAATATCTGAAGAAGGAAATAATGTAGAAAGAAGCGATTGGGGAGAGCAGTGTCTACTTATATGCCCCATAAATCACACAATTGGAATTTTTCGGAGCGACATAAAAGCTGAAACAACTAAAAAAAATTGTGCACAATAAAATGATAAAAACTAATATCTCGTCCACTCTCGTCACCTCAATCTCGCTCTCGGTATCGTACTGTTACCAATGAAGCCCTAGTTAGGACTTTTAATTTTAACAAAAACTTAATGTTACGTAACGCGACAAGACCCCCCCCCCCATTATTGCGTTCTGTAATACTTGAACGACCCCTTTGTTGGAAGGATAATTTAGTCTGCAATGTAAATAAATTTTTCAGTAGGACCATTTACAAACATATTTATATAAGAGTCCAGTTCATGGGGAAGGATGATAAGCACTATACCTTAGTGGTACATCCTGCGCTTCGAATACTTTAGTTCAGTTATTTTTCCATTGGGGAAAATGAGTGTTCATTAGAAATTTCACGGACTGCGCCCATTTCCTTTATAATCTATTCATTAAATTTGAACCAGAATGAATGAATGACCCCTGAAAAAATCCTAAAAGAAAGCTAAGTGACTTTTTTAGCTATGTCAGCTTTAGCAGGGCTGCCGTAATTTATGTCTACAGCATATGTTTTAATTAACTTCTAGTACTCGTGATACCTAATTGTATTCCTTTCCTATTTATGACTTTCGGTAATTGTGACATTACTACGGAAAACTTTGAAAGCTCAAAATAACATTAGATTACTTACATGTTTGGCGAAGTATGTTCTTGCTAAAATTTTTTCGCATGTAAATACTATCAGTAGGTTAACTGCGCAGAAAAAAGCTTTTAAAAATATTTCTGTGCTTGAAACGGAACAGATCTTTTACTGTCACAGCAGAACAACGGGACGGATGGACAAATTGCTACGTAAATCTATCTTAAGTTTTGATGAATTATTGATTTGCCACAGAAAGATAGTTATATAGAAAGATTATTTTCAAAAAATTATTAAATCAGTCTAATATAGGTATAAATGTGTTTTGATTGACCTTGAAATAGTTTCGAAAGTTTAGTCTAAACATGAAGGATTAACAGCTTTTTACTTACTGTTAAACTTAACAAGGATGTCGCTACTAAAGCTTTAGTCAAATGGTACTTATTCAAATTAAATTTTTTTTTTAAATTTTATATACTGCGATGGCTCCCAGAGGTCTAGAAAAGTAGTGAACGGCTCGATGGAGAGATTTCCAAAGTAGGAACTTCGCCCGGTACTGCATCAACCCTCTGAGAACACTGAGCCAATTATGTTCTGGTTTGATTTTTTCTCAGTTTTGATTCATTTTTTTTATTTTTTATTTTCAAAATTGTAATGGAAACTATTTTTAGAGCTAGCGCTCACCTGGAGGCAGATTTCTAGAACTAAATTTTTTTTTTGCCTTCAGATTTTTGAAAGTTCTAGTAGCTTTGTAACTTTTATTTATTTTATTTTTTAAATAGTTTAGTTTTGAAATTTGAATAATTTAAATTTTTAGGGAAACTTGTTTTTATACGATTTTTACATTTATAACGATGATCCAAAAATAAGGAGCCCATATGAATAAAAAAATTATTATTTTATTTATATTTCTTGCTTTGGCACAATTTTAAGCATTGACATAAATATATTCGGGGACACTACAGTAAAATCTGTATTTTAAAGCGGAACCCGATTTCCCAACTGGCGGGTCTGTTGTCTTCTTTACGTCAATTCGCGGTATTTTACGACATTATCATAATCTAAAACAAAAATATTATCGAAATCATTCAGGTCTGCCGTTTGAAATCACTATAAAAGCTTTTTTTGAGCCCTTCTTTGTCTACATATAATTTTCATAAACTGGTTTGTATCCTGGCAGTAGAGAGCTTTTCAAGTTTCTTTTATTAGGATTTAGAACTTTATTGCACAATACACAATCCTTCCTCAATCTTTGAACGTGCTTTTAATAATGAAAACCGTAAATTAAACCAAGCAATGCTGCAACATTGAGTCTGCGCATATTTAGATTACGAACAAATTTAACTTTCCGACAATTGTTTTTAAAGGAGACCCAAATTTAATGTCTCTTTCTCTTCAAGTTTCTCCTTTTTCACTCTTTGCAAATTTAACCTGGTGCACGACGCATAACTGTTGTTTATTATTTTGTTTGGGAATAATAGCCTGTTGCTTCTACTTTGCAGTTAGTCTCTATATGAAAAATCGAAGATCGTCGAAAAGCGTGTCTGGGTGTCTTAAGAGGATTTTCAAAAGAGTTTTATATTTTTAAAAAACTTGTTTTCATCATAAATAAAAAGATTTAATTTTTTTAAATCACATTTTGAACCAAAAGATACGTTTTCGTGGCGCGTGTAATTTTTTAATAATGACTGTGTGAAAGCATGGCCTCCTCGCTCACCCCTGCGTAGTTCTTTCATTCCAAGAAGAGTAAAGCTTCTGTCGTCGTCCTAGCTACACCTATTATCCATCCAGTTCAGTTGCGGCGCAGCTTTCATTTCGTGCGGATTTAGTTTTTGCTCTATGTGTTTTGTGTTGAGGGTTGTTTTTCTAAACGATAGAACTGTGATTCGTGCGGTGGTGAATTTAAGTATTTGAAAATGTCTTCCGTTAATTAGAGCAATCAATTCTAAGTGATTCTCATAACTGACTATTATCTGGCATTGCAACAGTTTCGTCGGTCTCGTTCATCACATGCAATGCAGTAGCCCTCTGCAGACTTTATCTATAAGTTATTCGGTACAAGGCTTGAAATTTTGCATATTTTCCGAAAACGGCATACTAAAACTCTTACAAGCTATGTACTTGATAAGTGACGATATATATGTAAATGTGGATATTTTTTCCACTTTTGGTACACCTGCAACTGTGTCAGTGTTCTTTGTGTGAATTCCGAAAGAAGGCTGCAAACGGGTGGAGCACCATCTATCCTTGAAGGCCTCTTGCGGAAACGGAATCTTAATTTTTAAATCGCTTCCAGATCCAGTTAAGGTGCAATACATTCGGCTGCGTTTGTGTGGTCCTTTGAATTGGCTCAACAGGACACGTTGCGGTTAATTGAACTTCTTAACGAGGTGTTTGTGTTGATGGTTGCTTTAAAATTGCTTGTTGTAATTCTGTTAGAATGGCAGTCATGTGAAATGTGAAAAGTGAAGGTCGCAATATGAAAAGGTATCATAATACTCGCATAAGGGGATAGTAGGGGTTTCAGGAAGTTACGCTCATTATGAATTTGATTCTAGTACGAGACAAAACTGGTTTATTTACTGTTAATCGGAATTTCGTTTGCGGCAAATGAAAACCAGTTTCTCTTAGGGCAAAATACGAAAGCCAGACAAGATGAATGCTGCGCAGAGTGGAGGCCATACTAGTTCCATGGGAAAAAAGGGATCCCAGTTAGAGGTAACTCGATCATTTTTTTTTGAATATTTAAAAATGTTGTGATCTAATTTAAATAATATTCTTTCGATGCTTATCATCAAGATGAACCTAAACTGTACCCAGTGATTTGCCCTCAAGTATTAGTTAAATTAGGCAAAATATATCTTTAGTTACTTCTTGCTGGGTATTTGATGAAAGATGGATGACAAAGAAGCCGTCGAGGATCTGACTTTTAAGGTCCACAATCAAGAATTTTCCGATTTGTAGTATTATATTGACTTCAGTAGTGACGATATGTATTCGGAGTCATACGAAAACTAAGTTTATTTTTTATTACTTCATTATATATACCTAACTACGATATCAACCAATTCGATTGCATAACTTGTTGTCGGACTCACACTCGCATTTAGAAATTGTGCTAAAAAGTTTCTTCTTCTTTCTATTTTAGGCGTTATTTGCGAATCTTTCCAATAGTAAGGGAAGACCCTCATCCTTATTAATCTGTATCTGTATACTATGTGCTATGAAGCCAATCTAATCTAATCAAATTTAAAGGTGTGCTGAACGTACGGATTTAATCCATTTAATAATATTCGCTGGTTATATAATCAAGAAAAATATTTGAAACTGCACCAGTACACACTAACAATGTTTCCCGCGGCTATTAAAGAGAGTCCGTGTAATCTTTTAATTAATTGAATGCCAGACAGCTTGGAAAAACCAATTAGTTTACACTAACGTATTCGAAAGCAGAATTCAGAGTTAATCTTAGTATTTTCGTTTTAATCTTTACCAAAGGAATATTCATACATGCACGTCCTTTCTTAGGATGTAATACCCGAAGATAAGGTTATCCAACAAAACACAATCCCTCTAAGATTATTTATAAGCCAAAATCTAGGCCAACACACTTGGGGTTTCGGGTGACTTGGGTATTTCTTAAGTTATTCTTCAATATATTCAGAGAGAGCCTTCCTTTCACTAAGAAGTTAAAATATTTATAAGAATTCTTTGAATCAAATGAAACAACTAATTTTCTGTAACCATGCTTGTGTTTCAAAATTAGGGACATGCGTTTCCAAAGATTGAGAGTGTATCAAGGAGACTGGAAAAATACAAAAACTAATTGTTTCCTGTCTAAGCTCTGAGATTACTTCTAATTAAAAGCAGACACGTAAATACTTTGTTTGATTGTTTCTAACTGAGATTGTCAAAAATCACTGTGTGTTTTGGCTAAGTAATTTTACATTTCCATTTCTTCTTAAAATACATTTTAATCAATTGAGAATATTAGCAGTTTATATTTTTGCTAAAATTAAATTGTTGTCTATACTTGTAAAAGACTGTTCGATACTCTTAGGGGAAACCCTATGATGTCAAAGCGCAGCCTTGGCAGGAAAGGAATTAACGGTAAGAAGAATGGCTAAGATGTTTAGTGTGGTTGATTGGCAGGGGGGTTGGATAAAAATGCGTATCTAAATCCCCCCGCGCATCCATCGACCAACTCCCAATTTTCAATTATAATTTGCCTTTTACAGAATATTTAAAGAAGGCTTTTTTACAAGGTCATGGTGGTTGAATGCCATGTGGTCTCCGGTGACCGACCGACGAATCCAAGATTACTAGAAGCAATTACTTTAAATTTTTGAATATTGTCATCGTTACTAGAAGGGTCTGAAGAAATGAATACAATACAGAACATGTGAAAAATAAACATTTTTATATACATTTGTATATACACACATATATGTATGTATGTATAACATTTAATGTGAAATAGTATGAGAACAATTCATGATGGCCCCGCGAGCAAGCCATGTAAAATTCGCGTGGCATTCAACGTTCTCAGTTATAATTTCCGCGTCCAACATATCTATGCACATATTTTTGATCATGATGACGAAATATACAACATACTACAATTTTCAAAGTGATCGGAGCTGGTGGGGGTTCATTGATACAATTACCAACATTTCTCTTAAATCATTCCCCAGCCTAGCTTAAACTGAGAATGTAACCATAATTTTATATTAATGATCAGTATGGCACGTACTTCGCTTAAAAATTTACTTTCTGTTTCTGCATGCGTCGCATGAACGGAACGAGCAATCTTCGGAACGAAGGATTAAAAATAACTTACCAGAATCTCTTTGAAACCAGATTTGTGTAGCCGTGCAATTGGGACTGGATAAGCAATACTTAATCGTTACTTAGCTAATACATATATAGAGTAAAATAAATATTAGCATTTAAAAAAAATACTTCTGTTTACCAAAATATGCAAGGTTAAATTTACTAAGACATTGGCTACATATTTGTTGAAGGTATAGCGACTCCTGTAGTTGAGGCAACAAAAGGAAAACATACGTTAGAAGTCCGAAGTATGTTTCATCATCGACAACTGAATTTAAACACCAAGTAGAAAAGGCGTACTAGTTTCACAAATGGTCAGAACAGAAAAGGTGGATCGTCTGTATTCGTAGCAAACTGAATCTAGCGACTGCCGAATCAGACTAAACCGATTAATTAGTTTTATTTTAAAATAAAATACTCGCCAATTTAAGTGGGCATAAGCGACATATTTTTACTGTGAAATCATCCTTGAATAAAAAAATGGATCGTTTGCGTTGTAAAATTGGGATTTTACCAATAACCATATTCACATTCAAAATAGATACATGAAATATGCCGGGTCGAAATTGTTATAAATTTTTACTTCTAAAATTTTAAATTGTTTTGACCCGATATTCCTGGCTTTTCGTGATTTCAAAATATTTAAATCTACGTGTCTCAAAAACTTTTAAATTAGTGTAGAGTAAAAATCAGTAACTGTTAAAAAAAAATAGGAGTTGAACTACTGACGGGGACGGACGTGCCGCCGTGTCTTGCTCCCCAATAAATTTTTAAAGCGGTTGCGAAAGCGAATCGAATTTTAAAAAATCAAAGTGCTAGTGCCATCTTGCCGGAGTGAAGGGCTTTTATGCTCTACTTGAAAGCACAGTCTGGTGAGTCCGTTCCTATCTATTTTTTATTTTCTTCCATCCAACATTCAATGTAGTACAATCGTGCTGCATTGAATGCGTTTAACGGGTCTCCACTGCTGAGCATTTAGCTGCCTTCGTCGAGATCAAAGTTCAGCACAGCAGGCATAACACTGCTGCTGGCTTTGTTTTCACAGAGGTCGGCTTTGCTTTGCATCTGTGGATCCCGTTCGTCAGTCCTTGTGTTTGTGTACGTTTTCGTTTGTTTTGTTTTGGGCAAATTAAGACCGGGACTATGCAAAAATTTTTATTTAATTTTTGCAACATTCGTGGCTTAAAAAGTAACCATTTTTCGGTTTACTGCCACTTGATCGCGGAAAATCCGGCAGTTTTTGCACTAAGCGAAACCAAGGTTGTTTCCGATTCTGATATTAATCAGTATCACATCCCTGGTTATCACTTAGTGCCGCTCTTCTCTCCTCAGAGGGGAATCGCGGTTTATATTAGAAATGATGTGCCATTCTCCTATCTCCCTCAATTCTCTTCTACTAATCCAGAATTTAATTATGTCTGGATTAGATTTAAACTCTATCGGCACATTATTCACTTCTGCTTTTTATACCGCAGCCCGAATATGTCTGACACTGACACTGTGTGCTCCTTCGATAAACTGTCTTCCGATATCGATAAGATTTTGGAATTATCCCCCTCTTCTGAAATCGTTCTTGCTGGAGATTTCAACGTCCACAACACACAGTGGCTCAGGCATTCTTCTACCACAAGCCCGTCTGGAAGACACGTCGAGTTATTTAGTGAGTCTTTTAATTTACAGCAACTGGTTGAGTGTCCGACTCGTGTTCCTGACACTTCGGGGCACAACGCGCACCTTTTAGATCTATTTCTAACATCGCATCCAGAAAAATACTCGGTTTCGGTGACGTCTCCCTTGGGTAATTCGGACCATTGTCTAATCTCCGCCCAATTCTCCATCTCCTCTCTGACAACCACTAATCTAAACTCCACCAAAAGATTAGTGTGGCATTATAAAAATGCTGATTGGGCGGGACTTAATAAATATCTCAGAGAGCTGGACTGGTCTGATTGCTTTTCTATGAAGGACGTTAACAGAAGCACCGATTATATCTTGAACATCCTATGGTTTGGAATGCATCGCTTTATTCCTCATAGCTTCAAGAACATCAAACCAACTAACACCAATTGGTTCAATAATGACTGTTTCGCAGCCATTAAAAAGAAGGAAGCAGCCTTCCAGGCATATAAATTGTGCCCTTCAGAGGAATCGAGACGTATCTATAGAGATGCGCGGAATATTTGCAATTCAGCAATTAGCCGGGCTAAGTTCAATTTCGACCAGAGCATCAGACGGAAGGTATTTTCTACTCAAAAGGGTAGTAAGGGCTTCTGGTCTCTAGTAAAAACCGTAAAGAACAATTTCACCTGTTCGTCAACACCACCACTCATTTATAATGGGAATGTTTTTACTGACTCATTGGACAAGGCCAACCTGTTTGCTGCTAATTTTGCTGCTAACTCGTACTTGCCACCATCATCGCAGCCACTTCCATCTCTATCACAGTGCATTAGTAGGCAAAAGCCGCTACACTTTCGCACTCGGGAAGTTTTTAGAGTACTTTCGAAACTCGACGTGTCCAAAGCTACAGGGCCTGATGGTTTCTCGCCCCTTGTTTTAAAATGCTGCGCCTCTGCTTTGGCTAAACCTCTGCGCAAACTTTTTCACCTGTCATATTCAACAGGAATATTTCCAAGTGTATGGAAACTTGCTCATGTCCAGCCGATACTTAAAAAAGGAGAGGCATGCGACCCCTCTAACTACAGACCAATTGCACTAACCTCGATCATATCCAAAGTTTTTGAATCACTCATCAACTCTCAGTTGTTGACATATCTAGAAAATAACCATCTTATCAACGATTGCCAGTACGGTTTCCGCGCTGGCCGCTCAACCGGAGACTTACTAACGGCTCTAACGGAGCGTTGGAATCATTGTCTCCATAATTTCGGTGAGTCCGAAATCGTCGCTCTTGATATTTCAAAGGCTTTTGATAGAGTCTGGCATGCTGCCCTTTTAGCCAAACTTCAAACATTTGGTCTGCATCCTACCCTCGTTAAATGGATAGAGAGCTTTTTGTCAGGCCGTTCAATCCGTGTAGTTATTGACGGCGTTACATCTGCATCCCACGAAATAAATGCCGGTGTACCTCAGGGTTCAGTTCTTTCACCAACTTTATTTCTTCTTTTCATCAATGATCTCTTATCCCTTACTCTCAATCCTATTCATAGTTTTGCCGACGACAGCACCCTTGATTTCGCGTACTCATTTGATTCTGTAATGAATTCACGTGGAAATGCTACAGAAGTCAATCGGGAACGCATGTTTAGATCATTAAACAACGACATTTCTAAGGTCCTCGCTTGGGGCAGAGCAAATCGTGTTACGTTTAATGCATCCAAAACTCAATGCTGTTTAATGTCCCTTAAAAAACGCCCAGTCCACCCCCAACCCATTTCAATCGACGGAGTGAATATACCCAATTCACCCTCCCTAAAGATCTTGGGTATTGAGATATCCAGCAATCTTAGCTGGACTGATCATATATTTGCAATCGCCAAAAGTGCGATGAAATGTTTAGGTTTTCTACAGAGATGTAAGAAATATTTCACCCCACCCGACTTAGCGTTGATCTACAAGTCCCACATTAGGCCTAGACTTGAATATAATTCCCATATTTGGGCAGGGGCAGGACACACCGCATTGTCCGCGTTAGACAAAGTTCAGCGTAAGGCTGTTAAACTTATTGGCGATTCCTCAATCTCTGAGGGCCTTGACTCTCTTGAGCATCGACGGAATGTCGGTTGTCTCTCACTCTTTTATCGCTATTTCCATGGCCATTGTTCTAACGAAATCGCTAGCCTGATTCCTTGTAGACTCATTACAACGCGCGATACAAGATCTACAAGTCGCTCCCACCCCTTTACTCTCCGGGTCAAATTTGGACGTACCGTCAAATTTCGGGAATCTTTTCTTAGCAGAACAACACGAATGTGGAACAGTTTACCATCTTCTGTTTTTCCCTCGTCTTATGAGCCTGAAACTTTCAAACGGGGCGTACATCGACACCTCCTTCACTCAACCTCCTAACCCATTTCCCTCATCCTTAATTCCTTTCCTGCCAAGGCTGTGCTTTAGCATCATAGGGCATCCCCTGAGCTTTGGCAACATCATATATAAAAAAAAAAAAAAAAAAAAGCAAGAGACTCACCAGGATCAGTGTTGCAACCAGACGAGAGTAGTAGGGCAATTTTCACTGCATCACTTATAAAGTACATACCTATATATTTATAGGGTACTCATCTAATACATAAATAGAAAAAAGTTAATGTGGTGATTACTTCAAAAAAAAATTTAAGAAATTTGTCAGAAATCGGTAGAGTAACAACCGTTGATTGTTGAATATCTGAACAATAAAAACACCAAACAAATATTTTGCTCATCTTAGGATAATTTTGAAATGCCCTAACAGGTCCCATATTATTTATTTCAGAGCACAAAACACAAAAGAAATGCTAACAACACTATTCAATTCATATTCGTATTCACTTAACTGTTTGATAAGAAATTGAAAAAAAACTCCAATACACATTAATTCAAATAATTAAACGTCCGGCTAGCCGTTATAAATTCAGTCACGGTATTCCGCTATTTAACCCGTGAATAACTCGCGGACCGAACCACATTCTACGAAATCTACAGACAACGTGATCAGGATCGTCTGGGATCCCTACATTAATTAGTTCCGCAATCAACTGCAAGGGTGCCTAGACCCCAACAATTTATCTCTCATGAGTCACTCGCAAGCGTATACTAAATCTCGGACCCGGCGGCATTTACGACGGAAGATCTTTACGCTATGGAGGGTAAACAGCAACTAATCGTCCTTAGATCTATTTAGCCGCAATTCTTCTGTGTGCAGAAACGACCGTTAACAACGTTTAGATTGAAGCTATTCAATTATCTCTCGTAGGATTTACAGTAATTATAATTAATAACAATGCTAAGGAAAAGGATTATTCATTTTGAATTTTATTGTCAGTCAAGTATGTAGAGGATTTCAGGGTGAAGTTCTCTCTCCTTTATTATGGCTGATAGTCATGAACAAAATTCTCCAGCAATAGGGTGTCAGGTGTATCTGTCACCGTTAAGTGGAGCAAGCAAGTTTAATCAAAATGGCACATCTTTCGATCTAATTGAAACGCGAATCTGAGTAAGATCCTGTCACCTAATCTAACAAATCTAGTGCAAATCTTATAGCAATGATAGTGAAATATTAAAAGAAGAGCTCTAGAAGCTTATGTACGTATAAAAATTGTATTTTTTGTCTGAACTTCCGGAACTATACACAGACTCGCCCAAAACTTCTGTTGCTCTACCTCAAATTTGGTTCTAGCTACGTCCTGAAGAAACCAAATCGTGCAGAATTAAAAAAGTTTTGAGTTTGCATTCCTGCAACCCCGCGGGATCCCGAACTATTTTCAGTTGCGCGGGATCCAGTATTTTCGAGGATATCTGGGATTGTTTAGTTTTTCTCGTGAAATTGACAAATGTATTTGTTTTACACCATGTGAAATCGGCCTTGTACAGCCGACTCTCCGACTAATATTCCACCAAATATTGTCGAGAGACGGTTGTCCATGTTTATGAATCATTTTTCGTAGATTATATAAGTATAAAATAAACTCTAATAAGATTTTGGTCAAGGGAAATGCTTTATAAACATTTTTAACTTTATCGATAAATAAACTCTTTTAGATTCTAATTCATTACTAACAACTATGAATTAATTAATATTTAAATTATACAGTGTATAGGAGTAAATGTTACTTCAACCATAAATAATAATAATAACACAAGAGATTTGCTTAATTTTGTTCATTAACAATTACGCAAGATATTTTGCTAGCCACAGCTGCAGGATGATGAGAACACACTGTCAGATGACAACTCACTCTGTGTGTGGAATTAGCATTTGCCTAATGTTGACAGGGCGTAGGTAAGCTACTAGCACCATCGTCACTTCGTTGATCTGGTGCGGGAACTGAAACCAAGACAGCGGCATCTATAGTCGCTAAAGCAATTGAGTCGCGACATAACAATTTCTCAACATATGAACGCATCCAAACATTCAAATATTCGCGTTGGACTTAAAGCAAATCGTCTAGCAAGCTTTAGCTTGGATACCAAAACTGCCATAATCAGGATGACGATGAACACTTCAAAATGGCTATTGAAGCCTTCTTCAGAAGATATTGGTCAAACTCATACTTGAAAAAGTTGACACGCAAAATACACGACTGAACTTAGACTTTGCACGAAGTGCAAAGTTGCAGTCACGAAACTCGACTGCGGCCAACTTCATTTGAATTATACATGCAAATATCTCTGAAAATGACAGAAGCTGAATCTGCAATTTAATTTCAAATTTTGATTTGGCGTTGACTTCGACTGAAATCTCAGTTGCAATCAACTGATCAGTCGGAATTGTAATTCGGGCCTAAATCACATGATGAGACTTTCAAACCACCTAAAACGACAGTTATCTATCAAGAGCTAAAGTAACTCTTAGAGACAATGTTGAATCGTTGTAGGTGTTAGGTTGATATTTATACGAAATAAACATTTTATTTTATGAATTTGTTTTATTATTTAGAAGTTATAGCTTGAAGACAATTTTGTCCGGTTGTGGGATTCAGCGGGACCGAAAATCTAGCCGGGTTGCAAACCTTAGTGGAAAACCTATAATCGGAAGAAAACTACTATATGCCTTCCAGTGCAACTTTGTCTCAGTGTAGAACGATGGCCGTTTGTTTCAAAGCGATTGGAACTTTTTAAATATATCTATTGAAATCTTAGCGGTTTTTCTTTGAAGACCGACTTGAGTATTTTTTGATTTTTCAAAAAAATATTTCTATATTTTCAGAAGTCATGTATTTCTTCCTTTGTAAATATTTAATATTTTTTACAGTACGCTTCACAGTTGTCAAAGAGCAAAGGCACATAGTGGAAAGGAAAGCAATACTATCTCGCAGTCTGACTGTAAATTTGTGAAAATCGTTTGCTTTAGAAACTTTCTACAGGCTTTTATATGTACAACCAGAAAAACATAAGTTGGGCAAATGAAGAAAGTGTTCGCACCTGACCATCTTACAAAGTTTAAGGAATTTCCTTTTTAACCGACTTCCCAAAAACAAAGAGGTTCTAAGTTCGACGCGTATTTTTTTTTTTATGTCTGACCGGGCATAACTTCGTAACCCGTCGACCGATTTTGATGATTCTTTTTTTGTTGGGTAGAGTATGTTCACCGATTGGTGTCAAAAAAATTGTTGGTAGGGTGGGGGTGGGGGTGAAACCTAACTTTGTAACGCGTAATCCGAATTGGATGGTTCTTTTTTTGTTGTACAGAGTATGATCCCCCATTGCTAATAAGAGAAAACAACTTTAGCCTAGGGTGTGGGGAGGGGGGTAGGAATAGTCTAACTTTGTAACGCGTGGACCGATTTGGATAATTCTTTTTCTGTTGGGTAGAGTATGTTCCGTGGTTGATACCAGGTGAAAAATTTTTGGGGGGATGGGGTGGGGGTGGAAGCTAAGTTTGTAACGCGTGGTCCGATTTCGATGGTTCTTTTTCTGTTGTATAGAGTATGATCCCCCATTGCTAATAGGAGAATAATTTGGTCCTATGGTGAAAGGTGTGGGTGGGGGGAAGGGGTAGTCTAACTTCGTAACGCGTGGACCGATTTGGATATACTACGAGAAAACAAATGTTGCTGGGGTGGGGGTGGGAGAAGGGGGAGGGGGGTTGAACCTAACTTTGTAACGCGTGGATCGATTTGGATGGTTCTTTGCTGTTGTATAGAGTGTGATCCCCCATTGCTAATAGGGGAACAATTTAGTACTATGGTGGTGGTGGGGGAGGGGGAGGAGTAGTAACTTCGTAACGCGTGAACCGATTTCGATGATTCCTTTTCTGTTCTTGATTGATACCATGAGAAAAAAAGTTTAGAGGAATGGGGGTGAGGTAGGGGGTTAAAACTAACTTTTAACGCGTGGACCGATTTGGATGGTTCTTTCTTCGTTGTATACAGTAGAAGACATTACAAAGTGAAAAATAAAATAGTTTTTAAAAAAACAGTTGAACCGACTTCACAAAAAGCGCTAAAAAGCATAAAATAATTTTTAATTTTATATCTATTACGACATTTTGAAGTCGGTGCAAATTAAACAAATAAAACTGTTTTTTTAAAAACTATTTTATTGTGAAAGATATCCCATTTGTATCAATGTCGGTTCAGTGATTTATATTTAGATTAGATTTGTGCCACTTGTGAAGAAGTGAGACAACTTTCTGCCACATTTATCCTTGGATGTAATCTTTAAATAAAAATAATTGCTTTTTGATAAAGGAAGATTGTCCCCGCTTCGTAGTTCTCTAGTAATTTTTTTTGTATCAATTAGCAGATAAAACTCAAAAAATTGTTGCCTATAGATCAATAGCAATATTCAATAACTTTTCGATTAGTGAACAAATATAAAAATAACATTCTTTATTATGACTAAGTTGATGAGGATTTAAAATTCAATTATTCGTGCATATTGTTTGGCAAAATGTTTCAAATTTCGAATCGTATTTAAATATGTAAATTGCAAGCAATTAATGAATAAATAACTTATCAAGTGGCGTAAACATGAGTCGACTAAGAAAGACATCTTTATCACCGAACTTTTCCTTTCACATTAATAGTCTTTTAACATGCAACAAATTCTATTACCCGGACGTTTTTTTTATATAATAAGTTAAGGAGATAGCGTGACTTTTCTATAAACGCCTCAAATCAATATTTCTGCATCGTTGAGATGCTTTCATACCTTTACGTGAAGCGAATGAATCCTCAATTAGCACCCATTTTTTGATAGATTACGCTTTTAGAAAAGACACTAAGGTATATTATGTTTGTAAAAGATTTTAGGAAGAAGTTGCAAACCTTATGGAGCTTAATTAAGTACTCTTTTGTGACATACCCAGAAGCTTTTCAAAGTGTAATATTAACAAATATTCTTTCTTGTATCCTTAAGAGCGTGAACTGTTAGTGTTTTTTAACTTTGAAATAAATATCGAAATTCGATTTATTAACGTGTTCTTGGGGATATCATAATAACGCGAGGTGTTCTCAGGCAGAAGACGGAAAATAATTTTTTTTTGAAAAGTGGAGCGCGAACTTTACTCTCGAGATACGTGTACTATTTTTCATAACACCTTTAGAAGTAGCAATCTCCTCTTTTGAATCTTATGTTCTTGTTTTATTTTTTAAACAAGCCTATTCAAATATTTTTCTCATTAAGAGTTAACATACCTAAATATTCCCTAATTTATACTGAGTTCCATTATTTTATCTATTTGTCGAAAGCCCCCCAAAACTATTAATTTTTTGTCGAATGATTTTAACAATTTTAAACTTGTGTTAATAAAATCCTTAGTTGCGTATATGGTACTTCATTTGTACTGGAATTATTTTTACCTATTTAACTTTTTGTTTTAATTTACGTTTTTTAAATAATAAGTACATACTTGCCACATATGCGCCAAGATTCAAGACGTATTCCACGGAAGTAAATGAAATAATTATTATTTAATTTGTAGTAGAAAACAAAGTAAAAAAAATAAAATGTTCGACTTTTAAAGACTCTTTACTATATGTGCATAAATGACACAATTTATTTCGCATTAATCGCGAGAAATTAAGTATTGCGTGGCCGGCTCTCTATTTCCCGTAACCCCTTGTGAACTTCACCTAATTCGAAACATCGACTGCAATCGGACCTAAAATTTTTGGTGGATTCCGAACCACCGACATTACTCTGAAAATGGCCTTTTTTATCGTAATTTGTTGTTAGCAGAAAACTGCCAAGGGCCGCCACCCGTGGGATTCGAACCTGAAAATTCCAGAAGAGAAGGCCTTTACATTTTCACTTACTCCACCGACGGAGTGGCCGTACCAAGTATTAACTCCTACAGTCTGCTGTTTGTTGCGCTGGTCATTAGTAAGTTTTCCATATCCTAAACTACATTCTCATTTTTATCAAGACAAGATATAGCACTTAATAAGAATTTTTCGGAAAAAAGGAAATAACGATGGCGCAGAAGTGTATGCATCGCTCCACATTTGCAGGATGTTGCTACTGCATTTTTACCTAACTAAAGTACATAATACTCAACGATTGCAGGTATTTATTTTCTGACCGTGAAGCAGTTTTCAAAGGTAAACACTCATTTGACCTTTTTGAGTAATTCCCAGCGAGAAATTCATTAAAGTGCCCTGGACGAGTGCCAAAGAAATCCGTTTCAAGGTTGTGGTGTTGTTTAATTTTGTCTTTTACGATTAAACTGGGTCGGTTTCCCTAGAGGTTGCATAAATAGTTCGTCCCTGTGGGAAATTTTACTCACAGCTCTTTCTCCTGGGGGCCCTGTTGGGAAATAGGATAATAAGCGGTGAATGAAACCTCTGATAGCTTACGTCATATCCAATTTAAATTATGACTGAATGAAATAAGCTTCGTTTGATTTTGTTTTCCTTCTTAAAACAAGGAGAATGAATTAAAAATGTTTTCATGCTTTGATTTTTGTTTTCTTTTTATTCGTGACGGAAAACGGATAATATGGAATTGTTGTTAACGAACGTGCTCCAAAGGAAATGAATAATTAGGTCGTTCCTAACTTTAATTAAGATTTATTTTATTTCTTGTGTTATTTTCGTTTACCGAAGCAATGCCTAAACATAGATATAATTGGACGTCTTATAGTTGTAAGTTATAACAAATTAAGTAAGTTAGTTAGTTATCTTTGGAAAAATACGAATGCACTCTAGCTTTATCCCAAGTCAAACATTTATTGAGATGCTGTCAAAATTTACAAAGGCTTTTGCAAGAAGGTTCTGTGTTCGACCAGTGGCTTCGTAAAGCAGAAACCGATTTGGATGATTATTGTTTTATAGTATAGTTACGTCATAGCATAAATACTAATTAGAAGAACTCTCTTTGGTTCCATTATCCCCTTAGTGGGCATAGGACGTCTACTACACCGACTCTACACCTGGTCCTGTTCTGCGCGAATGTCTTCAACTGTGGCCAAGACTTGTTGATCTGGGTACCTTTCTCTCTTTCTTTTCTTTGGGTCTCATGCGGGTCCCAATCTAGAGCCCGTTGTACAATGTTGTTTGACTTTTTTCTTAGTGTGTGACCTATGTATTGCCACTTTCGCCTGTGAATACTGGTGTATATATACAGGTCACTTTCCATGTTGAACAGCCGTACAACAGAACACATTTTACGTGTTTAATGCAACTGGAGCCTTATTGATGCGAGCCTGTATATCAGGTTCATCTCCGCCGTCTGCTGTAACTCTGCTTCCGAGATAAAAAATGTATTCACTTGCTCTATTTGCTGTTTCAAGTAAAATTTCATTTTGTCTCCAGCTCATAAGTTTGGTTTTAACAGCATTGATCTTAACCCCTGCTCTGCGACTTTCTCTGCTCAGGGCTTCGAACATTTAGGCTACATGACTCTGTTTGCTGAATAAGACATCGTCGGCATAGTCCAGGTGCTTAAAGTAATTAAAAAGTTTCCATCTAATTCCTCGCGATGGGTGATCATTTAGGGCGCTGCACAATACATTAATGACGATCAGGAAAAGTAAGAACGATAGTGTACATCCTTGTCTCACTCCGTTCAGCACTTGGAAGGGTTTTGACAGTCTTCCCTTGTGGACGTGACATTGAGCTCCTTGGTAGTACTCCTTTATGATGTTGATAATTTTCTCCGGGATGCCTCTCTTACGTAAAGCTGCCCATATATAGTCGCTATCAACGCTGTCAACCGCCTTCTAAAATCTACGAACATTAGATGTAAAGGAGACCTCCATTCGGTTGATTGCTCGATGATAATTCGGAGGGTGATCGCTGCAGGAGAAACCCTCACTAAAGTCTACCCGTTCATCACTTACAGTGCGCTCGATTGTTTGCTTGATTCGCATTAAGATAATTTTTGCCATCAATTTGGAGACTGCAGTTAAAAGACAACTACCGCGACTCCTCAGGGCGCCTTTTTGCGAATCTTCACAATTACGCCTGTCTTTAATTCAGTGGGATAGGTCTCAATTTCCCAACATTCCTAGATTACGGGGAGAAGAATATCAGCCGCAGCAATGGGTTCCGCCTTAAGTAGTTCCACTGATATTCCATCAATCCCTGTACTTTACCGAAGTCCATCGACTTAATTGTATCTGCTACCTCCAATCTTGTCGGAGTTCTGATGTTAGTATTGGCCGTGCAGTACTTAGATGTTGTTTAACTGCAATGTCGGTAACAGAATTGATGCGGTCAGTGGCGGGTCTACGGTCTGTCACACATAACTTTAGTATGTATTTATTTATTTATTTATTTACATCAGATTCATCAACAATGATTACTACAGCGCAAAATACTTATAAACTAAACTACAAACTAGAAGCCGAAGATCAAGTTGATCAGCGACTGAAGGACAGCGGTTCACACCATCTACGACCACTCATCAACCAAGACACTGTCTGAGTATGCCCTTCAATTGCTGCCTGGAGAGGTTCAGGTCAAGATTGGCGAATTGTTGGTTGAGGAGACGAGACATCGACGTGATGGGCTCGTACATCCCATACAGAGTACGATGACCAGAGACGTGCAGGAAGTTGCGATTCCTCAAGGATCGTTGCGGAATAGAGATGTTCACAGCCACCAGTAAGTCAGGAGAATTTATTGTACCCTGCAATAGATCGAACAAAAACATTAGTTTGGAGATGTTACGCCTCTTTTCGAGGGAGTCAAGAGAAATCAGCCCCAAACGATCAGTATAAGAAGGGAGCAACCAGGGATCAGTCCAGGGAAGTCCACGGAGGGCAAATCTAAGGAATCTGCGCTGCACTGCCTCGACGCGGTTGACGTGAACGGCGAAATAGGGAGACCATACGGGGCTGGCATATTCCAAAAGTGGTCTGACGAAGGTACAGTAAAGAAGCTTAGTTAGGTAAAGGTCGTCGAGTTCCTTAGACCATCTTTTAACGAAACCCAGCATCGAGTTAGCCCTACCAACGATCGAATCCACATGATCATCAAATGAAAGGCAAGAATTGAGGACCACACCTAGGTCCTTCATCTTATCAACCCTGCATAAGGTAACGCCATCGACGGTGTAGTCAAAGAGGAAAGGACGTCTCTGACGGGAAAATGTCATAACGGTGCACTTGCCGGCATTTAAAGGAAGGCGATTGCGAACACACCTAGGTCAGAGTGCAAGGTACTGCAGTCTGCTTCGCGAGAAGCAATGCGAAAAATTTTAGCATCGTCCGCATAACCGGAATTTTACTGTGGGTCAGGAGAAGCGAAACATCATTGACGTATAGAATGAAGAGAAGTGGACCAAGGATACTACCTTGAGGCACCACCGAAGTGACGAGGATTTGGTCAGAAAGAGCTCCCCGAAACAAGACACGTTGGGTACGACCAGACAGGTAAGAGGACAACCACTTTATGAAACAGGAGGGAAACCCAAGAAGAAACAATTTATGAACCAGGATACCATGGTCAATCCTATCGAAAGCCTTACTGAAATCGGTGAATACACAGTCGACCTGTTTGTCCGCTTCGATGGCCGGTAAAGAATAATTAATGAATTCGAGGAGGTTGGTGGTGGTAGACTTCCCCTTGAGGAAGCCATGCTGGAAGGACCCCATAAAAGGCCTACAGTGAAATCGAAGAACGTCACTGACGAGGGACTCAAAAACCTTTGCGGTATGGCATAGGCTGGCGATTGGTCGGTAATTGGAGACGTCTGACCTACTGCCTTTCTTGTGGAGAGGAATCAACACGGAATTCTTCCACAGTTCAGGAAAGCGGCCAGATTGTAGGGACAGATTGAACAAATAACAAAGAACACTGGCAAGAGACAATTGGCATTTCTTCAGGAAAGAAGCGGGTAAACCGTCGGGACCACCCGTAAAGCCTTCCGCCAAATTAGATAAATGTTCAGCGACGAGTGCATCGTCGAATACTAAATCTTTAGGCTCAAGGGAGGTAGGCGGGAGCCGCGTCAAGTGTGTAAAATCAGAAGGGGAAATATCACAGAGGGAATCACAGAAAGAGGTTCGGAAAAAATCCGCAAAAAATTCTGAAATTGTGGGAGCATCGTCGCTCTCACAGTCGCGGTACCTCAAAGAGGACGGATAGGCATCACATTTACGCTTCGAGTTAATAAATCTCCAGAATAATTTGGGGTCACTGCGCAACGTAGTTCTCATATTAGACAGGTACTCGGCATAAGAGTCCTGCAGGCGAGCAGAGAAACGGTGGCAAAGGTCAGTGTACGCCAGGTAGTCATCATGGCTTCTCGAGATACAAAACCTCCTCCAAGCTTTACCCCTTAGGTTCCTCAGGTGTCGTGAGGCACCATCAACCCAGGGACGGAACAGATAAGGGGATCCAGACCTAGAAATACTAATAGGAACAAATCGGGTAAAACAAGCGTTGAGGACATCATAAAAAGCGCTCGTCGCTAGATCAACGTCGTGCTCCCCCAACACGCCCGACCAATAACAGGAAAGTAACCAGTCATTCATGCACGAGAAGTCAGCACGTTTAAAATTGAAGTAGAAGTCACCGAGTACGGAAGGAGATGCAGCAGGGGAGTCGAGGCACATGGTTACTAAAAGAGCAGGGTGATGACTCGATTCAGTAACTAGAGCGACCAGGCATCTCCTCACAACTGTGCTATCAGGGTCAGAAGAAAATACGAGGTCAAGAAACCTACCCGAATCATTGGGAACATCACAGCATTGAGCCAATCCGGAAGAAGCTACAGAGTCCAAAAAGGACAGAGCATGCTGGGGAGCAGAAGTAGCTGAAGGTATAAGGCCTTCAGCATCGGGGGAATGTATCCAGACGATGCCAGGAAAATTGAGTTCACCAAGGAGCACGTTGTCATCCAAGGGAAGTAAGGAATCGGTCAAACAGTCAATAGACACAGCGAGCTGTTCGTACACTGCGGAAGGAGAACAAGGGGGAACATAAGCAGTCAGACGAATATTCTTCTGGTAGGGAATCTCAAGACGACGCACAAAAGCTCGAGGCCGCGGGAGTCGGAAACTCCACCCCCCCCTCCGTCCCCCCACCCCCGAAAAACCGCCACTGGATGCGGTCTTTAATCAGCTTCGTTTCCTATATTTTGGATCAATTCTTCTTCATAATTAATTTTTCATTGTTCCTATTTCTTTCCAAAATTCCGACTTTAAAAAAAAAATGCTAATAAATTAGACATAAATTATGCAAAAACGATCCAACCCACAGGGTCATTGCTACTAAGAGGAAAATTTTGCACCATTGGTTTGGGTAAGGGGCCTTAGGTGTACAGCCTAACTTTATAACGCCTGGACCGATTTGGATTCGTTTTTGCTGAATGGATTACTTTGCCAGATAAAATCTTGTAACTCGTGATAGGGTATGCAAAGGGACGGTAGATAATTTTGCAGAATGTGGCCGTATTTGGATGATACTGTGTCCTTTGTATTAAATACGCTACCTCTACAATTGTTGCAATCGCTTTGCTCATATGAGCAGAATTTGTTTAGTAGCACATCTGTAGACACCAAAAAGTGAAAAATTAAATATTTTTTTTTTAAGTTGAACCTACTTCAAAAAAGGGTTACAAAACCCTGGGTTCCATTTTCCTGAAACAAAATTCCGGAGATAGAAATTCTTTAAAAATGTAATTCTCAAAAAAATTTCAGTGAATATTATTTTTTAATCTGTACGTATCATTATTAGAACGGCAGTTTAATGATATTATAAGAAATACCAAATTTTATTACATAATATTTTCGAGAAAAGAAATCGAAATTTGTATATGTTTAGTAAAAATTAAATTAAAAAAAAGCTGAAGCAAATTATTCCATTAGGTGACTCCACCCTAATTAATTTTTAATATATTAAAAATGGTGAGCTGATTACGAATACGAAACTGCGTCTGCATAATATTTAAAATTATGGACAAATTTAATAAAATAATCAAAAAATATTAGAAAACTTTAGGGTAATACCTTTTTTATATGAATTGTGGAATTGTCTTCGTCTACTCTCCATTACTTTTTAAGTTAGCCAAGTAATCATTTCAAGTCTATATTGTAATTTTGTTAGTTTTTCTCCGACCGCAGACTTTTGTTAAATCTGCGGAATTCCAGAACTTCAATTTGGTTACCCGTACGAATCTGACAGAAATTATTGACGGTCTTTATGCAACGGATCGCGAAATATTCTCTTTTGAAGTTTACTTTTTAAATCAACTATATTTTTCCGAGATATCTAAGACTATTTATCCTACTCACCCCTGAAGGCAACTGCAAAAGAGTCCAAAGAGCTCTATAAGACGTCAGTTCTGTCAAACAAGGCGTTATCGGATTTGCGGCTAAGCCCAAGGAAGCTTCTTTAAATAAACACACATTGTCCAAAACGCATTCCTAATTCTTATTTGTATGTGCACGTGAAATTTCCAAAATAGCGAGCAGCATTGAATATAAATTTTAATTTTATGTCATGGCTTGGTGTCTATGAAATGAAAGGTCACACTTACATATCTCTCTAAATCGTAGTAATAATCCCGTGTGTTTGTGGCTGTGGAAAGCATATTTCATGAGCAGGATCATAAGACACCTAATATTAAACTTTATTTAGAAGCATCCTTGGGAACATACTTTAATTTTTTGCGGAACAAATGCTTCTTCGTAGAAAATGTTATAAATAATTTCAACAGTGACCTTCGCCGAGCTTTGCATAGGAAAAATTACCCCAAAACGATGTAGACGTAAACACTTCTAGGAAGTGTTTTTATGCATGCAACTTGACCTTTTCTCCTTTAAATATATAACCGCTTAGCCACTTGTTCCTTGTTCTTATACCCGACAAAAATAGAAACTTTTTTTTGGAGACTATAGAACGGAAGACTGCCAAAAGCTGGTCCTGATTGCATTTAGAGCTTTAGAGTTCAAAAAGGGCGAAACATTGCTTTTACTGCTAAATTCTTTTATAAAATTATATTACTGCTCTCTTTGGAATAAAATGCGTCTGCATAATATTTAAAATTATGCACAAATTAAATAATTAAAAAATATTAGAACACCTTAAAGTTTTACCTACCTTATATAAATTGTGGAATTGTCCCGTCTACCCTCCATTACTTTTAAAGTTAGTCAAGTAATCATTTCGAGTCTATATGTACTTATTGTAATTTTGTTAGTTTTTCTTCTGTTAAATCTACAGAATTCCAGAAGTTCAATTTGGAAACTGTTTGGTTACCCGTTGCCCCAATCCGCACTCCATTTATGCACGTGGCTTACAAGAGTGGACCTGACGAAAATCATCTTAAAAACCAGCAACAACAACGGATTAACAAATAGGTAGAGATAAAAGGTAAAGATTTAAATGTTGTCTGCAAGAGACATTTCTCTTCTTCTGTGAACAAAACACTACTTCATTTAAGAAAATTTTATGAATTATGCATGCACTGTGCTTGAAACTAAAGTTCATTTTCGAACGTTTTTAGAGAAAGAGTTTACAATTACTATCCTCAGCTATTCAATTGAATGCAAATTTCCGTACACTTCCTACCATTTGATTGGTAAAATTTGAAGGCCCCAACCCTTGTGGACTACGTATAACATATTCAATGATTGAACTCCGTAGAACGAGTTCTTCATTAATTTGCCGAGCGTCGTCAGTTAAATGTGATGGTAGTGGCATTATTTGCACCCAAATAACTTTATTCCTGAACGAGGGAATGTTCTAATAATGTGGTACTTTTGTTACTTTTATAATTACTCCGAGGGTAATCAGGGCCAGATCACGTTCTACTGCGATATACTGTGGATTTGAAGTTATGACTCTGATATCATCTACCAGTAGCGCTACATATTAACAGAATTCCTGTTCTGTCTTCTGATTCTCCAGCTCTGTAATCGCCTCGGAAGCCCCAGGCGTCCGAGGACTTCAAAATTTCGCCTCCGACGAAGACTTGACAACGACGTAACGAAAGAGTTACGCGTCGATGAAAATGAGAAAATTATATTATTAAAATATTCAAAACATTCGCCAAATTATTTTAATTGAAGTTTTATTATTTTTATCGAAAAAGGTTTTAACAATTTTATAGGCATAGACTGAATCAAGACTGACTAAAAAGGAACAATTCAATTTGATACAAATATTTTAAAGAAACAAAATTGTTCTGGTCTACTTAATAACGTTTGTAACTAAGTATAACTCCAAAACACGAACATAACCCAAAATCACTAAACATCATAAATGTTCTAAATGTAAATAAACTTTATAATGATTAATACTGCCACCACAATACCCTAGCAAAATCATATTTTAATGATTGGGCCCTTACATGGCCTGAAACAAAGTTGATTTACCTGATTTCAAGCATATCATAACATACCATTCATATTAATTAATAATAGAGTTTGATATCCATATTTTCTGACTAAAGTTCTAAAAAGTTGAAGTATACATATTGTTCATAGCATAATCATACAAACTATGTCAAACGCAGATACATTATAGCTGTACGACAGGGAAAACGTTTATTAGTCTCTTCCAATGATTCTATAAAGTTTAAACCAAGATCCGATATATATTTCCATCTAGAGCTTAGGCAGACTTCTGAAAAGTTCTACTTTTACGTTCTTTCGAATAGAGAACTTTTTCAAAAGTTTCTGTACATTTCAGAAATTCACAAAAACTCCGAAACTTTATAAAATCCCATAGAATTGAAAGAAAATATTTTTGCCCTTGTAACTTTGCGGTCGAGTAATTTCAACAAATGTTTATTTTGGTTGCGAACAGGAGTAAGCGTGTTGTAAGTACAAAGAATTGATTTTAGATTTATTTTTGTTTTCAAATAAAAAATCAAGAGATATTTACAAATACATCGTTGGTTTGCAAAAGGACTTAAAACAACTGTAAAATTTCAATTTCAATTTCAGAACAAAGCTATTGTTTTATGTATTACCCGGTCTGTAATGAATAGACCGATAAGCACATCTGAAGTATAATTATCATGCGAAATTCATCAACTCTCTAATTCTAAAACCTCGTAAATGCCAAATGGAAAACTTGACAGGGGAAAGAGAAAACTGCTAATTTTATAATGGGAAATTATTTATCGGATTGAAATTCCTGCAGAAAATTTTGTACTGAAGTAGTTTTTAAAAAAAGTTGAA
This sequence comes from Leptarthrus brevirostris, assembly GCA_964036015.1. Classification (NCBI taxonomy): domain Eukaryota; kingdom Metazoa; phylum Arthropoda; class Insecta; order Diptera; family Asilidae; genus Leptarthrus; species Leptarthrus brevirostris. The sequence continues at coordinate 148,721,632 of OZ038374.1, forward strand.
TCAACCTCACAAAAAGCGCTAGAAAACATAAAATAATTTTTAATTTTATATCTATTCTGTCATTTTGAAGTCGGTGTAAATTAAACAAGCAAAACAACTACCCAACCACAATTGAAGATAATACATAAAACTAACTGAACGTTTCAGCTAATGGGATCATAAGGAAGGATGATTAAATACTTTCGTTGTAGTTGTTTGATTTGCACCAACTTCAAAATGTCGTAATCGATATAACATTAAAAATTATTTTATGCTTTTTAGCGCTTTTTGTGAGGCCGGTTCAACTTTTTTCTAAACACTATTTTATTTGTCACTTTTTACTGTTTTTTACATCAAAAACAGAACCATCAAAAGCTGTCCACGCCACCTCCATTTCATAAAAATTATACCAAATATTATACCCAACAAAAAAAGAATCATCAAAATTGGTCAACGCGTTACGAAGCTATGCCCGGTCAGACATAAAAAAATATATACACGTCGAACCTCTTTGTTTTTGGAAAGTCGGTGAAAAATCAACAGTTCTTCTTTTTCCTCTAAAATTTCCTATTAGTCACTTACAAGGTTTTAGAATTAGCCTTACAATATGTAGCCAGATACGTTCAACACAATTCAAACTTCCACTGGCTTCATTACAAACTAAGGAGCTAGCGAAATAGGCTACACTTGCCACTTGAGTAACAATATAAAGTCTTTTTATATTTTTTTAAAGCGTGCAAAGAAGTGCTTTTTATTTTCACATCTTTATAGGAGAAAGATAATAACATCATGTCTTCAAATAATCGAAATTTTAAATTTAACAAAATCTTTCCTATCAGCCAATTTGAGACAGCGTGTTCAGATGTTTTCAATTTTCGATGATATGATAGCGCCAGTAACATGCTGGATTGTGTCGTGTAGTATCGATTGTAAAGAACACCACCAATAACTGCAGAAATCAAGGAAAGAAATATTTATGTGTACCTTGCTATCGTCATAGCTAAAAAATTGATATCAAACATCCTCAGCAAAACAATATGCGGGAACACTTGTTACAATTTGCATCGTAACGACTGACACTCAGAAAACTTAAGTAGTTGCATCCAGATTTTATTAATAAAAACTCTTTGAAACTGTATGTTGTATTCGTTTCAGAGACAATCCCGACTAGAATTTTTGGGGGGGTGCAGCTAGGGTCTTTATGAGGCTAGTCACACTGCCTCGTGGCTGCCCCATGAGGCTGCCCTATAAGGTGCACAAAGGTCATAACACGCCTTGCCTCATTCACGCATTATTAGGAATGCCGCATGTGGCCCTCGTGGTTGTAAGGAGAATGAATCAGATTACACTGTTAATAAGAAAAAGGCAAACTAAATCGAATTAAAAATATGTTTTACTACTGAGATAATTTTATAAGGATTAAGATTAGTATAGTAAAAAACTTAAATATAAGGAGTTATAAAATGTATAAAAAAACTGTTAATAAAAAAAGAAACACATTCAAGTTTTTTTTATATGATGTGGCCAAAGCCTAGGGGACAACCCTTTGATGCCTTAGCATGGTTTTGGCCGGAAGGGAATTAGGATACAGGAAATGTGGAAACTTGAGTCTTGTTTTTGCATTTCTGCCAGCTGCCCAGAGACGGAGTGGATTATTTTAATTTCTTAATAAAAGCTCACGAGGAGATCTGGTCTAGAACCCGGGACCCATGGCATGGTGGTCGTGCCCTTCAACGAATTCCTCCAACGCCGTCTCCAAGTTTGAAGTACTATTATGGCTGCTCACACAAGTGTTAGGTTTGCCTCATAAGGCCCTAATGACAAACTCATAAGGCATACCTCACTTCAGTCTCGCTGATTTTTTTTGAAGGGCGCTCATGAGCTATTTACGGTGAAATCCCTGTAATAGCATGCCCCTCATTTGCCACATGAGGCCCACACGCTACATGAGGCATTCCCGCTTTAAATTCTAGTCGGGATATAGTCCATATTTAAGTAAGAAATGACATTTTGTAAGTGCAGTATCAGACTTCTTTTTTACCGCAAATATTTTTCAGTTTTTCCTTAACTTTAGTACGCAAACAGTCCCCTCATCAACTTTCAGAAAACCAGAACAATTACACGTGATATTTAGATGAAGTTACCACTTTTTTTTCTAAAAGAGTTTGATAAAAGAAGTTCTTACAGTTTAAATGTGAAAAGAATTTAAAAATAAAGTTGACATTTAAATGATTTAAATAATGTCCACCGACCGAAAAAGATCATTGCGCCGCATAGCTTTATAAAAATCCATCCTTTTAGAAAACTCTGCTTTATATCTGACCGCTTTATTCGGTAGCTGCCACAGGAAGTGGCAAAATAGTCACAAAGCCCATGATTTGATCTCTTCTAGATATTTCTAGTTTCTGCACATTCACCTAGTATTCTAGTGTGGTTTACTAGTTTCTTATGGTCGGTGATGATACCTAGCAGACTGCCAATGTCGGTTATATCATAAGTAACTCAGGCCATCGATTTAATTGTATTTTAATGCAGTATACTCAAAAGTAATGTTATATACACTTTAAGGGCCATAGAAAAGTATAAGATACAAAATTTCCGAAAATAAATAATAGTAATACCTAAAAAATGCGAACTTTTAAATTCAGAACGCTGTGGGTGTTCAATTAAAAAGAGAAAAGCATACAACAGAGACAAATATATTTCGTATTGTCAAAGGTTGTTTACTTTTGTGCGTGAACATTTTTCCTCAAGTGAATTAAGTTAAATTATGTTCCATTTCTTAAGATAGCTCCTACTAAAAGTGTATATTATCATTGTAATAAAATTATTAGACTATTTTATGATTTTTGTGAACCGACATTGCTTAAAAAAAGAGAATTTGTTTAAATAAAGCAGCACGAAGTGTTCGATTTTTTGGTGCCCAATTAATTAGAAATAGCATGGCGGGAAATCGCTTTTCCGGTAAATACATTATATAAATTACTTCTAAATTCATTCTATAAACATGTTCCATTAATACCTTAATTTTTTTTTACACGATGTGGCCAAATTCTAGGGGACAACCCTTTGATGCGTTAGCATGGTTTTGACCGGAAGGGAATTAGGGTAAGGGAAGTGAGGAAACTTGAGTCTTGTTTTTGCATTGCTGCGAGCTAGACAACAGCCCAGAGACGAAGTGGATTATTTTAATTTCTTAATAAAAGCTCACGGGGTCAACTGGTCTCGAACCCGGGACCCATGGCATGTTGGTCTTGCCGCTCAACGTATTGATACAACTTCGTCTCCAATTGCGGAAAAAAGTGAAAGTTTCGTATGAATGTTTGTGAGGTTAACATGAAAACTGATTTAATGTTCCGTGGTTGTTCCTTGGGTGTTCGTTCTAGTGGTGGCGCTAAATAAATTTTTCGGGGGCATCGATAGGAAATCTTAAATTACATTTAATCAATTAAAACCAAAATTGATGATTCGCTTAACTTATATTAAAACGTCAAAATTAAGATGCAGCTTAAATATTTTATTCAGAGAAGTTAAAATCAAATTATTCTTTAACGAATTATCGAGATTTTAAATTTACCTTTGGCCCCACTTTAAATTTGATTTAGTTTACGTCTGTATTGTTGCTACCACTACATAGCCCAAAATTCTACCACAAAAGAAATTGCTTCACTAAAATCGAGTTTCAGCTCTTCCTCTAGTTCTTTATTCTAAGGTACGCAACATGATCCGTCAATTCCGTAATTTTCGTGTACACGGAAAACCCCAGGAGGGTTTTTTAAATTTTCTGTATTTTCTTGATTAGGAAAACTTTGAATGAAATACTAAAAGAATAACCTAAAATGTATATGATATGATGTATTTTTAACTGCATAATATATCATATTTTATGTACATCTATTTGTTGATAGTTTTCTTTGTATAGCTCCTTTATTTTTAACTTTCCACATATAGGGAAGTTATTGTAATGGGCCCGATTTTCAAAATTTTTTTAGATTTCAAAGTCACCATAGTGTTTTACGCCTGTTTTTAAAACACATGTGTGTGTGTGGGTGTGTGCGTACGTACGTTCAGACCCACTTTTTTCGACAACGAAATCTCGCGAACAAAAAATGATAACGACTTCACTATATTGCCATTCGAAGCATATTATTGTCAATAAGAGCTGAAAGAAATTTAATCAATTTCGGTTCAGCCGCTTTTTTGTTTAAACAAAATTACTGAAGAAAAGTTGATTTTAGACTTTCTTGAAAAGGATTTCTTCGATATAATTTGTTCTGATGACGATCGGGACATCAAAAAGTCGGATAATAACAATTTATTATGAACAGAAATTGTTTATAATGATGAAAAATTATTTAAACAATAAATAATTGTTTATAACAATAATAAATATAAATTTAAGTGTAACATTAAAAAAATGGTTAAAAAACCATGAATAGTTGATATTAATGATAAATAAAACGATAAATCGAATAGTATGAATTTTATTGAGTTTGCACTTACTCGTTAGTGATCATGAAATTTATCGCTATAAACAATTAAATATTGTTAATAATAATTGAATATTGTTAATAATAATTGAAAATTGTTATTAACTGGAAAGTTGTTCGTGTGGACCTCAAGGGTCGCACCAATGATGCGACACCCAGAATCTGGACCCACCCCACTAGTTTTTAAATTAAATTAGATACCCCCACCCCAGAGCAAATCCTACGCACTGTAATGTACACGGCCACGGCCGATGCGAATAGCCACTTCCAAAAAGTTTTGGCATTTTCGAAAAAGTTCATTTTATAGAATCACACGCCTTTCATTCAAAAGCTCAAGAAATTCTAAAAAGCTATACTAATTTCATACGCACTGACACAAGTTTTCTATAGAACTTAAAAAGCTTCGAAGTACATTTCCTTTGCACTTTTATCTCGGAAATTTAGCAATCAAATCGCACATCATCGCCACTAACCGCATCGGAATTTTCAAATATTAGGACAATTTATGTGCGCCTTTGATATTTTCTCTGAAAGCTCTGAAATTTTTAGGAAAGCTCCTTTTTTGAAGATTTTAGATTTTTTTGTATATAAAACAAAATCCAAAAGGCGCCTGCCTGCTTAGTGGTGTTCGAGCTTTCAACTTGGGTGTCTCTGGTGCAGAGCGTCGCGACGTCCTTTCGTTTTGTGTATTATTCCAGGAGCAGACAGACATTTAACTAAAAAACTTTTTAACTAGCCAATTCCTTTTAGATAAATGTGTATTTTTACTTGAAAACGTTTTACATATTGCATTCGAATAATTATTTTTCTAAAGTGAAAGAAAATCTACAAACCTTAAATGTTGCAAACATCGCCGTTGACGAGCCAATAACCATCCAAACTCAGTATACATAAATGTTTGATATTTTTATAAAAGAAATATTTATAATTAAATAAAAGAAAAACTTGCTTAATATTAAGTGTGCTAATGGAATTATTTAGAAAAGTTTAAAAAGTGTAACAAAAACAGAAACCTTACTCCATCAACCATAGTCGTGAAATAATATTTTATTGATTAATGGTCGCCGAAAAAACACGCGACGTAATTTTGAGGTTTGAGTACAAGTTTCCAGTGAAATTACCCTTACCTGCCAAAATGGAGTGAAGCAGTGTAAGCTATGGTAGCTGAACAATAATTTTCGTGGTAGTTTATTGCATAAAACATGGTTCTTTAAAATACAAGCGAAAGCTGACAACTATATTTTATCTCAACTGTGCTCCCAGTGGTTTTCAGCTCGATAAAAACCTTTAAAAGTTTAAAATGGTCGAAATACAAAAAGGAAAGAGCATGAAGACATCAACTTCATCAAAAAGAGAGACAGTCGTTGTGAACACCCCTCTCAAAAAAGTTACATTAGTGCCAAAGGATGAGGTGAGATATTAACTCTTGTCTGGTTACCAAAATATGGTACACGACGCAACTTTTATTGCAAATTCTTCCACTAATCTGAAAGAATGTTGTCACCTCCTAATTAACTAGCTTTTCTACTGAACAATTTTTGTGGCGGTTTACAAATAAATTTGTTATTAACGTATACGTATAAAATAAAAACCATTTCCATACGAATTCGGTTATGTATATATATTCCGCAGTACATAAGAAGTCAATTCCAATTTTATTGGATGATTGGTTTTCAGCGCAACTGAATTTTTGGAATCCGCACTACCTTGAGTCCTTTCGGCACAAGTTTTTTATCTTTGAAAAAGTATTTTCAATGTGATTTAAGCATAGGTGAGTGAGAACACTTTAAATTAAAGTAGTACACAACAAAGTTGGGAGAGTCTAACTTCAACCGATAGAACCTTAATAAATGTGACGATTAAACGGTTAATGCAGTTGCTGGCACATCACTATGATAAACATTAAATATGGAAAGGTCTTAAATAAAAATGAAAAAATCTATTAATGTCTTTGAAAAAGGTTTTTATTAAGTGTAGTCCTCTGTAGAGAAATGGCATAGAATGAAAATCCGTCAAAAGATCAAACTAACACAATGCAATTTCTACTGTTCAAATTAAAAATAAGTTACTGTAAGGCTAGCGACATCACACCATTACATAAAATACCTATCCTATGCACAAAATATATACAGGTTTGTTTTTAGATTTTTCGTAAATTCACTCTGGTCAAATGCATTTTTTTGTACATATTCTGTGCATTGGAGAAGAACTTCTCCCGATTCGAGACAACGAAAGCATGAGGATCTTAAGTGAAAGGTAGATTCCAAACCACCGACATTACTCTGCAAAAGAAACCATACGTCTCCGAAAATTCCAAATTGAGCTAGTAAATGATTTTACATTAAGCAATTACATAACTAGCTCTCCCTGTACTGATACCACTGACATATAGCTATGGACCGATCGTATGCTCTTTCATTTTGTGACAACTTTTTTACCAGTAGTGGAAAACCTTTTATGCTTGCATTTTTATTTCGAGTATTTTGCTAACTCTATCAAGAGAAATAACATTATTATATATTATACATATAAATTGCCTTCCCTGAAATTATTTTATGTGATATACTATTTCTCTTAAAATATTTTCCTCTGGAATGTGCTTAACCAGAATGAGAGCGGAGATATTTTTCTGTATATTCGTCTATTTCTATTACATGTGCTTTCTTGTTTTGAATGTGACACCAACATAAGAACGCAATTGTATTTGCTGGCGGCAATTTAAAATCGAGATCGATAATTTAATCGAAAATATTTTAGATCGACGGGCACTCCTATATCTCAAATTATGAATATAATAAATATTGTAGTGGTTTACACGAAGTATAAGACAGTGATTAAAGTTAAAGAAAGGAAGATTCGCACTTTGAAACAGAACTTTCCCAGAGTCTTCATGTTGCTAGGCCCGAAATAGCTCAATGAACTGTCTACGAATTTACCTTTTAGAGTTCAATGCAATGTGTTTATAGGGGAAAGGATGAACATACAAAAGTGTTTCACTTTGCTGCATGTAATTTTGACAGAACTATTCGTCCATACTTATAAGTCATTGACTGAGACGAACATGAGATAGGATGTAAATGCTCTACTTTATTAGCATTACATTTATTCAGAAAAGTTCATGAGCCAACCGAAAAGTTAGTATGATTCCATATCGGTATGCTAGTATCCTTAGTATATTCGGAAAAGGGTAGCTTAAGTAGAGTAGACAAGGAACCACATTCAATAAAATCAAATTGAAAGGTTGCGTCCTCAAAATAATATCTCGTTCCTATTTATCTGCTTGCCGCTTGAGTAGGTTATATAGTGACTATGTGACGCAGTATTAAACTCTACCTATACTACATGTAAAATATCCATATATTGAAAAAAAACCTTTTCTTCAGAGAAAGAAAAAATCGATGAATTTGTAATTGTCCTTAGTGAAATTGGTTATTGAGAGCTTTTAAGTGTGAACATCTATTAGCACAGGCAGCAAAAGAGCAGTGCAATATGTTTTAGTGGGGCAGCTAAGATAAAACTCATCAGGAAAAGAGAGCACAGTTGTGTGTAGTAAGCATCGCACGATGTCACGGCCCGTTGTATAATTAAAGTAGGTCAGATAATACAATATTGAGGTGCACATGAGTTATGGCATGCAAATTAATAATGAAAAAAATCAGTAGAGCTGTAGATTGGAGTGCCTGTAATGAGCTGAGAATAGACGCAAGTTCCTGTGTTATATTTATTTTTTCATTTCTTTCGCTTCTCAAAAAATTTACATATTCTCATAGGAAATGAAAAGTTTATTTTGCTCTAATGATAAATAGTTTGGGCAGAATTAGTTTCAAAGTGATCGTACAGTTTTTATTGTAAACTATGTAGGTCTGTTTTGAGGCATCAGAACTGAAAATTCTTGAAAAAATAAATAACATGGAAAGTAGCCTTGCTTTTATCAAGATAATCTTAATAATTGAAAAAAAAAAACACTTGAAAATACATATATACTTTGCTAAAAATAAAATTTTCGCCATTTGCCCACAAATTTACTTATTCTTTGTTTACTTGTTCTATGTTTACTGTTTTCACACGGAGCAATTGAGATTTTTCTGCCTTTAAATCAGTATTTCTTCCGAGTTAGAACTGTAGACAAACAAAAGCAGAAAATTAGGAATTAATGATTTTAATGCTTCGAAAAAATCTGATCAACTCTCTAAATCTTGATCAATATTTCCGTAATGACATGTTGACTGACGACATGTGAGAAATTATTTATTTGTAAAACATATTAATTTCTTGAGAGACCTGCATTATGTCCTACTTTTGCTTCATCTTTTTAGCCATATACTATATACATATATGTAGGTCCATTTCTGTGCTAATGCGTTAAATTCCTGCTACGATTTAACAATTTCGATACACTCGTTGTACAGCCATCCAACGATCCAACCCGACGTCTTCCAATGCCGCGTCCGGATTGCAATCTAAATCCTGCCTATTGTCATTTCGTCTTCGAAGAGAGATATCTATCCCGTCTTGACTGGTGAAGCTTTGTATGGCTTTCTTAGTAATGTCCTTCGAATAATGGATGTTCAGGATGCACTGGAGACAACGGTTCACAAAGGTTTGCAGCTTATATGTTATTTTATAGGCCATTTTTTGAAGCTGGACAACAAGACAGATTTTATATTTTATTCAAAGGTTCGGACTTTGGTGCGTCTAGAGAAGTTGTTATATCGCACCTAATCTCAGCAAGAATAAAGTATAAAGTTTCAATTTCCCAGCACCCTGATTATTATACTTTCGAGTTAATAAACTATCCGTTTTATATGCAGTACTTCCAGATAAATTTCATTCTGTACCCAGGAGTTCAAGCTCAGAAGTTTGGTATAGACAATATTGAAACTTGTTGAATAGAAGACATACATCGTCTGTGTAGTCCTAGTACGTAAGGTGTTTTGAAAAAATTTCCATCTAATTGCTTGCGATTGGTTGTTATTTAGGGCGCTATACATTACGTTACGTCATTAATAACAAGAATTGCAAAGATGACAGTAGGAATCCAAAAGATTTCGGTTCCCGAGTAGGACTACTTGGTGATAGTAATGTTTTTTCCAGGATGCTTCTTCTATGGAAAGCTGCAAATATGTATGTACTTATGACTAGCATTGTGAAACACCTTTTCAAATTTGATGTAATGGGGATCTAAATTCGGCGGTTTGTTAATATTAACTCAGAGAATGGTTGGTGCAGTAAAAACCCTCACGAAATCCAGCCTATTCATTGTTGAAAGTGCACTTAATTGTTTGCTTAATTCGCATTAAGATGATTTTTGCTATCACTTAGCGTAAATGCAGTCTCCAGTAGAAGATAGCTATTACGTTAATTATACATATTCTTCAGATAATATCCTTGCAAAGGTACACGGCTTTGTATCATATCAAAGGTTTTTTCTTTTGATGAGGTCGGCATACTCCACAAAACGTTTCAATAAAATTAAAGGCTAATCGTGGATCCAATTGGTTTTGTAATTATATTATTAGATAAAATTTGACAAAGCTACACCTTGGTAAAAACACCATTTTGAGACTACTGAAGCCATTATATGCTAAGCAATTTCAGCTCCCATTAATAATAACCATTCATTAGGTCAGGTAATTTCCTAAATTTGCCCTTGATATACAACCTTAACTTCAGTTACGAATCCAAGAACTTGTTGTTTCTCACACGCCCGAAGCTAATATTAGAACAAAGCACTTGACTTTGATTAAATAGTAACGAATCAATTTTGCATTCTGTTGATATTCACATGGACATTATCCGTCTATTAGAATTAAATGATCTTTTTATTTTTAGGAACTTGTGGCTGTGTCACCTGAGCGCAGAAACTGGCGAGGTATATTCATCGCACTTCTAGTTATTGCGGCTGTTTTTAGTCTAATCATTTTTTCAATATTCCTACTGTCGCCCGGTGAGTATTACTCTTTAATATAATGATATAATATTTCCTCATTTTATTTTTGTATATATAAAGTTGGACAAAAGAGTTATTCTGTAACAGTTAAGACAACAATTCATTGTAGGTGTCATTTATAAAAACCAAGATTTTCCAATTTTTCCTGCAATATTGTTTTATATAATTGCATTCGGTTAACTATTTTGTCAGTATAATGAGAATCAATTTTATAACTCTCAGAAGAGAAATTTCCCTCATCGTCGATTACTTCATATAAGCAGAGATAAGTTTTGGTTAAGTAATTGACAGTTCTAAAAATTCGTTAATATCGTATAAAATTAGTCCGTAAATCTTTTTCAATTGTTTCATTAAGTAATTTTTTAGGTTCACTGGGATCCTTGTCACTTGCTCTTAATAATTGAATAAAAACATTCACCTGCAAATTGGATGCATAACCAAACATTTTACTTAGTCGAAATTAAATTTGCAACTACATACAAGATGACTGAGAGATTTCCCATTTGGGTAATTTTCTCTCAGCGACATTTCCATATAAATAAGAAATGGAATTAAGTGCCGGGAAATTTTTGCAGTTTTGTTCAAAGCTGATCTACTATTTGTAATTATACTATGACATAAATATACAAATATTATTATATTTTACGGTTATGGCTTTGGATGCTCAAAACTATTTGAAGTGAAGTGTCACATCAATTTTTGTCATAATTTTCTCCACGTTTTGCTCTATTTGTTAACTTTCTTGAGTCATAGCGTCTCTAGATGTAAGTAATTAAGTATCCTATATGACACTCCCGAGATTTTTAAGAAGATCGCCCTAATCGATTTTAAATTCAGTATTTCCAAGAATTTTTTATTACTATTAATACGAAGCCTTCTTTATAATATCTACTCGAAGCATTTTCGCATATCAACTATTTTGTCTTCTATACTACTTTCTTATCGAATTGGAACCTACCTGACTTTGATTGATTTTAATTTTGAAAAGATCATTTTAATTAACGAAAAATGTAATGTTTTTGATTCTGTTTTGCGTTATTTCAGAGGATGAAGGCATGCGAATTCGAGGTAGGCGAATGAATTTAGGTGACGTTATAGGAAGAAGCCTAAGATGGAAGCCATTTAACGGTACCTGGACAAGTGGTAAAGATGAACATTTTTAATATCGGCAATCTAATTTGGTGCTGTCCAAAATAATTTATAGATGTCGAGCTTGTCTATCGGGATCCAACAGGAGGGCTGTCAGTTCTTAACTTAGAAAACTACACAACGAGAATTTTAATGACAAATTCATCTTTCGTATGTTATAATAAAATTAATTATATATAGAACATGAACATTTGATTGTCCCTTTTAGAGGCAATTAAACGCAGAGTCGTTTATAGTTTCACCAGATCAAAAATACGTACTGCTTGTCTCTGAGACTACGTTGGACGGTTCGAAGTAAGTAACTTGACAAAATACAATAACTAATATCTCATTTTAGTAAGGTTTCTAAACTTGTTTCTTGTAATTACTAGGTACCACGTGTACGAGGTACAGACTAAAAATGTATTCACATTAGCCCCAAAAGAAAACACAGCAGATGCTCCAAAACTGCAATTCGTCGCATGGGCCCCAAATAACATAAACAGTAATAACGGTAAACAGGTGCCTAGCATTCCAGGTTCAGCTATTAAGGCATTTCCGCAGGCGATTGCTTTCGTGCACGAAAACGATTTGTACTACAAACCTAGGGTGCAAGGAGACCTTGTCTGTCGAATAACCACAACAGGTGGGGCACAAATCTTTAAATATGAACTTGGATATATTTCATAATTCCATTGACTTTCTCTGTCAGGAGAAAAGGACATTGTATTTAATGGGATCCCAGACTGGACTTATACAAACGTTCCTGAGCTTCGAAGTAGTACTGTAGCGTTCTCCCCCGACGGCCTTTTTATGTCATTTTTGTCATTTAATGACAGTCTCGTTCATGAATATAAGTAAGATATAAGAAGAATACATATTTTTTTTAAATTTTCTTTATAATTTCACTTTTCATCAGGTACACTTGGATGGGTGATAATCTAAAATATCCAGAAGTTAGAACCGTCCGTTATCCAAAGTATGGCACTACAAACCCTAATGTGACCGTATATGTTGTTAACTTGGCAGTCCTGAAGTACATCTTTCCTCAACAGATAAAGTTGCCTCTACAGCTGTCAAATACAAGTTATATTGGCGGAATGACGTGGGCATCTTCTACGGATCTCTCCATCACTGTAACAATTAGAGAACAAACCAAAGCAGTGACATTGGTTTGTCGTGCACCTTCTTTTATATGCCATGAAATCCACACAGAAGTAACAATTAATGATGGATGGGTGCTTCCGGCGGAAGCACCGATTTTTTCAAAAATACTGCAGCCACTAAATCCTTACCTGAATGCAACTTATCACACATCTTTAGATAGTTCAAATTCGTCGGCATTTGAAGTCAGTAATGGAGGTTATCTCCTGAAGAGGCTTCCTGTCCGAGATGGAGAACACGGTCACTTTCGGCATGTAGTATTTATTTCGTCGGCAGATCGTCGAGCAGTACCATTGACGATGGGCCGCTTTGAGGTTACAGAAATTCTGGGATGGGACGAATTAAATGAAATAATTTACTTCATGGCAACACCAGAACAAAGACCTGGCGAGCGACACCTTTACAGATTGAACCTCAAGCTCAACATTACAAAACGCACATACATCACATCAAGCCCACCCATATGCCTTACTTGTGATAATTCTGTAGACACTTTTAAACTCAGTAGTAACGTCAACGAGAATCAAACTACCACCGACGAAGATTGTGAATTTGAAATTCTTAAAAATTGCCTATACAATAAGATTTACTTCAGTAAAGACTATTCCTATTACGTTCAAGAATGTTTAGGACCCGAATCCCCATCAATATATTTAGTAGAAACACAAACGAACACAAAAATTTATATACTTCATGCAGGTGACTTATTGCGAAGAAGACTGGCGCAACTAGCTCTTCCGCAGATTCGCACTTTTGGGGTAGAAATCAGACATGGATTCCATGCGCAAGTACGTCTTTTCTTACCACCTGGAATGAAAGAAGAAGAGGAAGTAGCTTTTCCTTTGATACTCCAAATGTAAGAATAGTTATCGTGTACAACATGCCATGTTTCAGTGATCATAAAATTTTGTACAGAAACTCAGCACCCGGATCACAATTAGTATCAGAAAAATTTCAAATCGATTGGAACTGGTACCTTTGTAGTCAACGGTCTATGATAATCGCTCAAATTGATGCCCGTGGTTCTGGATTTCAAGGCGAAATGCTTCGAACACAGGTGCACGGCAAACTCGGAACTGTCGAAATTGAAGATCAGCTCGGAGTGCTGACGTAAACAAAAATAAAATGCTTTAAAATTTCTTAATCAAAAATAATCATTTTGTTAATATTCTAGATATCTACGTGATAACCTTAAATTCATTGATCCAGCGCGGATATGTGTATATGGATGGGGGTATGGTGGATATGCAACTACTATGACTTTAATAGACGATTCACAGCAAGTTCTCCAATGCGCAGTGGCAATAAATCCAATAGCTTCTTTTGAAGATCACTGTAAGTTAGTGGATTTCGAACAGGGTATGACGACAATGAACTATTTTTTGCAGATTCGTTCTTCACAGAAAGATACATTCCACAAAATGGAGGAGACTACTTGCGAGCTCTCCAAGAGTCAGATGTAACGATGAAAGCTGGAAATATAAAGGGAAGAAATTATATGCTGATACACGGAACTGCCGATACGTTCGTTAATCAAGAACATTCCCTAATGCTTGCAAGGTCACTTATTATCCAAGAAGTCAAGTTTAGACAGCAAGTATGTTAATTAAAAATTAATAAAAATAAGAAACTCGGCAATAAACGCTGATCTGCGCTAATTTATATCTTGTAGTAAACATTTATAAATTTATTTCAAGTTAACTGCTTAATTTTTTCTTCAAAAACTGCATATACTATAAAAGACTTCTATTTCACATTAAATGCGCGTTGAAAAAATTCGCACAATTTTCTTTTAAAGTTTCCTATCCGTAGCAGAAGCTCTTAAGAATCTAATTATGCAAAAAGCACTCCCAAAGAAATCAAAACAAAAGCACTTCATGTTTAAAGTTTTTAGCCAATGATATTTGTTCCCGTTTAATTTTTATGAATTTTACCCACGTACTGCAACGTATTTTCGTATTGTCAGAGTTTAGCTAAATTTGCTGTAAATTCCTCATATTTTGTTAATTCCTTAGAAAGCTATCGTAATAACGGACAGAACAGTAAACAAAAATAATAATATCTTGAGCTAAAAGAAATTTTTTGTAATAAAAATGAGATATTAACTATATTATTTACAGGTCTATACAGACGAAGATCATCAGCTATCGGGGTCACTTTATCACCTTTACAAAACCATCGAATGGTACATTGACGAGTGTTTCGGACCAATGGACGACAACGAATGGGATCCGACCGGATTCTTTGTTTTTAAACAGTAAAACAGCAACCTAGCTGACGAGTAGATATTTTTGATACATTGTTGATGTTTTATATGAAGTTCTTTGATATTTAATTTACCCGAATTCAGAGAAACCGCATCATTGCAAAACTGAAATTAAACATAATTTTTATTACCTGCTGCTTTGGTTAGTAAGCCCGTTTTAGGTGCTAACACTTTGTAAGAGTGCTCATCGTTACGTATTTACTGTTCATGTCTCTACTGATGCTCCTTTGACAAAACAATTTTTCATTAAAATAAAACCGCCACAATTAGTGCATTTGTTATATTTTGTTTAGTCGAACTTTTTCCTTTGTAATTATCAAAACCTTAAAACTGGGCAATTATTTCTTAACTATTCATATCGTCGCAACACAACCGCGTACAACAATACCGCGTAAGTCAAAAATTGGCTATGTGACGTTTTATATACTATTCGGTAGATTATTTTTCCGTGCATCCAATGGGCTCACACTTAATACTAATCATAACTTCACTCAATACATAATATATTAATATTTTAACATGCATGTATTATATAAAATGAATAAATAATGCAGTTTTTTGTCTCTCCTGAAAACTAAGCAAATTTTACTTGCGCGGTATTGTTGTATAAGCGACGAAATACAAATCTTCTTATTTTTGACCCTACATTTATTTTGCAAAAGTGTTTTATAGATTTATTAATTTAGTCAAATGCCAAAGCTAGCGGTTTTGTTTGAATTTGTGTAATGATACTTACAGTAAATTACTGAAAACATTCCCGGGTATTTTATGATTTTCTATAAACCCACAATCTTTTCCTAGCTAAATAAATCTAAAATAAATTGTGCCAGTTTATAATGCTTTGAAAGCTTATGAATTCATGTGTAATAAAGAAATTAACTTAGTTTTTTTTCATAAAGACGTGCATTTTTTATCAATTCTACAGTTCGTGTATGAATTGCTAAAAGTAAAGAATTATTAAAGGCTTTAAATGTAACCAAGGGTTAAGAATATAGGATAATACTCGATGTCAACGTGCACAGTCAACTCGAAAGTTGCTATAAATTTTAGTTTAAGTTTAAGAAACAATGAATTGTATTTGTTACTTCAATCTACCGTTTTATTTTTTATCCCAAATATCCTTAAAAATTAAAAACAAAATACAGTAAACAAACAAACACAGAGTTAGCTGTTAACTCTCCATTGATGAAGAACATTTGCGGAAAGTAAATACGCTTCACTTATTTTTTTTCAAGTATGAATGCCAGTTATTCACTTCTTTCAAGCAAATTTATTATGCATTTGTAAGTCGTATGTCAACAAGAAGGGAAAATTCTCTCCTTAATGTAATAAAAAAACGATCTGTGAAGTTATACCAAAATGAACGACAACTATTCTGTGGGTGAGTAAGATCAGCTGTCAATTGTCATTTTATATATCGATTTAGCGCATTGTTTATTAAAAATGAACTAATTTTCCCGACTTACTTAAAACAACAGTAAACTATTAATTCACATTACTAGGTTTTCGGTTATGAAAAAAATAAATAACTTTTTTTTTCACTTACGTAGGTACACAATCAAAGCGAGAAATCTTTCTTTAAATTTTTCCGATAGTTTTGGAGAGAAATGGAGAAAGAAAGCAAACGATCCAGGCATCACACCATTTAAAGAGCGAAACACGATGACGGCATCGGCATCAGCACATATGCTAATGCCGATGCTTGTCAAAATAAAACTCTAGCATGGCAATACTGATTAACCCAATGATGGCATCGCATATTATGCTGATGCTTATATCAATTGATGATTGATATTTGATGCGGCATCATCTCGGCAGTTAAAGTTATTTTTAAGTAAAAAATGAATATTGAAGAAAAATTGATAGAGCTTGTGCGAAAATGGGTT
This sequence comes from Leptarthrus brevirostris, assembly GCA_964036015.1. Lineage (NCBI taxonomy): Eukaryota > Metazoa > Arthropoda > Insecta > Diptera > Asilidae > Leptarthrus > Leptarthrus brevirostris. The sequence continues at coordinate 148,738,495 of OZ038374.1, forward strand.
TTAATATTTAAAAAGTGACCTTAATTATAAAAATAATTTAATAAAATAAAAAATTATGGAAAAAATCATTGAGAAATTAAAAAATAAAACAAACCCGTAACCTGCTACGGCAACTGTTTTGGCTACACAATGATGCTGTAATTGTGTGATACGTGGTATTAATGCCGCCATCGATCCTGATGCCGATTGCAATGTCAATTTATATGCTGATGCTGTTATGGAATGATTCCGCATGATTCATTAAAAATTACATTTCATTCATATTTGTATGCGTATTATGGTAATTTCCCAAAATTTGTTTGGAATTTTATTTAAAATTGATTTTTTTTAACCCTTAAAGCAAGCCCTTTCAAATGATAACCCCATTTCGTATACAATGAACCGTCCCTTTACGGACACCTCCGAAAAGTGAAGACCTCTTAAAAGCGGACAAGTCTTAATAGCGGACATATATATATACAATATATTTTACATCTATCAAATAAGTTAATGGAAAACCCTGTCAGGATAGTTAGGAAAGTCAATGTAGTTTAACAAAATTCGGAACCAAACCCTCAGAATTTAGAAGGGTTCCTATTAGAAGGAGAGGGACGTAATACATGTCAATGGATTGATTGTCTGACTTAGTCATTTTCCAAATACTCACCATATTAAAAACGAAGTCTAGTTGACTCTTTGATGTTAAGTCCTTTTAGAAAGCAACCACTTTCCGTTCCAGATTTCCAGTTCTCTCAAGTTTAAGATAGTATATATTCTGCTTTGCCGTTTTAATTTTATCCAAACTTTTCCAAATGAAGATCGACTATAGCTGTGTATGGCCTAAATCCCATTGCCTTGCTCACAGACATTACTTCACAATTCTACAGATATTGCAGTTTTAAATGAGATATAATAGGTCTGCTGAAAGACAACTCGAATAAACCGCCAATATCTGAAGATTTTCAAATCCAGGCATTTAAATTCCACGTTCGATCAACGCATACACCTATAAATCAAGGAGTTTCCAAATACAGTTGACCAGTGTTCCCAAAGCTTCAATTGCGTCAAGGTAAATATTTTAATGAATTTCTGATTTCCCATTCACAGAAAGAAAAAGAAAATAAAATTTTATTTTTTTAACGTAAAGAATCGCGCCTTTACTTAATTTCTCTTTTTAGGAAATCATAAGAATATGAAAGCTGCAATGCGATTGGTCAGTAATAAAAAGCTTTTGATTATTCTGCCAATGGGAATCGTCAATGCAACTGTCATTAGAGTGGAAAAGGTAACTTGGATGGAGTTGCGGCTGATAGAACATCTTGCCTCTGAGCTTTGTTTATGGTAGGTGTGTAAACTATGACAAAATATAAGAACTACCTTAATTCGCATAAAATATAGTATTAATGCTAAGATCTGAATTCCCTTTAAAATTTTGTAATATAAATTTAACACTTTCGTTGTGTTGGGAATCGTAAACCTAACAAATATTACGTTAATCATTTTGTTTCGTTTTAAAACTATTTATTTAATGTAGTGTTGCTTGAAAGTGTTGAATAAATTTTCTTTTTTTCCAGATTTGTTCTGAATCTCTCAACAGCATGGGGAACTCTACAAATCTGATCTAAGTTCAACTGAATATAGTTATTTTATGCAGTTCAATTATGTAATAATTATTTAAAAAATATTACGACTTAGTAGGATAAATGATTGTTTATTGTCACAAGAGCAATTTCTTCAAATACTGGTAAAGTGAAAAGACAGCTTACTAAAGTATAAGAAGTTCACAATCTTTAGGCTAGAAGTGTACATTTAATCAATTTTTTAATATTTAACTATTAGAATTAAATCTGTCAAAATAATTCTTAAGATATTAAAAATAACACATTTGTAAATTGTCCTCATTACTTGATTAAATTTAAATTATTTTTCAATTATAAGACCACTTTCCTTGTGCTTTCTATGACTTTCAGATTTTTAGGAATTATGACACCGTTTATTTCTAATTCTAGAATCTAATTATTGGCTAATTAGTTTTAATTTCTATATCATAATAAACGAATCCTTTCAAAAAGATAAACAAAAAATAATTTGATCAAAAGAATACCCTTATTAAGGTTAACAAGCTTAAAAACGGAAAGTGCTGCCTTTTCATCAATTACACGTTTTAATACTTGTTCTCGTTTTGTAACTTGGTAGAGATGACATCGTAGAATATTTAACAAAAAATTTTGATCCAAAAAGGATTCCTAGCAAGAAAAATAGACATTAAACCAGATCCGTTTCCGTTGAGATCGAAAGTTTCGTCTTTTTTCGTTAATTTCAGAATGTTGTTCTGGTCCAAATTGGGATCTGACTTGGTGCAGAGCTCAGTTTAGCTTGAAAAATGTTTCTACCACCCCGGAAAATGTTTCCTCTGAAAATGGTTGTTCGGCTTATTTTCCTTGTTTTAAGGACTTTTGCGACTGGATTTCTTTGTAGTCTCTTCTAAGACGTACTAAAATATCATAGGCTATAGGCCAGTGTGTTTAAGCCCTAACTGGCTTAAGCGAAAAAAAGGGGAAGTAAATAAAAAGTTGAAGTTCCTGTGGAAATAAAGGAACAAATTAGTTTTCTAGTAAAAATAAAAGAAATATTTATAATTCCAGCTCACTTCGCTGGTGCAAATAAGTTGAGGTTGAAGACTTTCCAACTGTAAGTTTTAAGAGAATCATATTTTACATTCAGATTTGTGGTTAGTAATGGCTTGCTTTAATGCAGCGAGTTTCGTGCCGATGTGCTCAGTTTGATTGCTCAGAACGCAATGCTAAAGGTAGGCTCATGTGCGTTTATTTATACGTACCGAGGGTACCGAGATTTTCAAAAAATCTACCGAAAGAAGGTGAGACAACCAGCTATGATTGCTAGACTAGTTACTTGATAAGTGGTTAAGTTTTGCACGCTATAATTATCAGCTTCAAAACGGCTGATGAGGTGAGAATTGTTCAAGGTACAATTCTAATTCAAATAAACTTTTGGTTTCCATGAAACCACCAAATAGTTTTTATTAATATTATTTCAGCTTCAAGACGGCTGATGTTAACTTGATGATTGTTCAGAGCACAATGCTTTTGTGAGCTCAGGCCGCTCTATTTATATTATTTCGTTTACACGAAATTATATAAATGTATAATTGCGTTAGTGTAACACAATTGAAAAAATACTTTAAAACAGTCAGTTAGAAATTTCAAATTAACGTAATAGTTCTCAACTGGATTTATACATACGCCATCTAGTCTTCAGTGTTCACAACTGCTGAAATCAGAGCGAAGAGCCGACCTCTTAGAATATATAACTAGAGGAAGTGCACATCGCTCAGAAAAGTTAAGCATTTTTCTTCATGTGTTAGAAGTGTATCTTTGTGGTAGTTTTCTCCATAGCAGTAGTAAAAAAACGGACTTGCGCTTGACGGGGCAAAGATAAGTTTTGAAATTTACCTACATTTTGGCTGACCGCCACTGCGGATCTCAGGCGACACAGAAATTCCAATTCATCAGAATGTAAACAAACTGAGAATGGGGACAGAAACTTTGATTTTCTTCGTTACCCTTTTTTGGCTTAGGAATTTTAATGATTTAATCTGAAATTAAACATGTTAATATACATATTTATGCTAGTTGCTTGCCTGAAAAAAGATATTCCACGAGTCCGCCGTCGATTATTTTTGCAACAATGCACTGCACACTTCATTTTAAAAATCTGTCTTTTAAAGTGTACAAACTGTCTCAAAGTTCTTAAAAACAAATCACTCTACTAATATAGTCATGATTTTAATAATACTTTTCACTAATCACTTTATATTTCGAATAATATCGCGAATAATTTCGACCGAACTAATGATTGCAATTTCAATTTGCCATCTGTCAATCTCAGGCGACATCCCTGCACATCCCGTTCCTCACCGTACCAATAAGAAAAATGCTTAAACACGTTCAGGCAAGGGCACTTCCTCTAGTTCTATTTTCTATTTTGTTGCATAGCAATGGTATTTGGAATAAATGCAAAGTTATTAAAAAAAGTTTTGTTGGCGTACAGACAGTGAAATTTGTCGGTTTTTAGTGGAAATTTTTTATCGAAAATGTTGATGCCATTCGAAAGAGCACGTCCAAAAATAGGAGGCTAGCTACTTTTACCGTTCGCTGGACCCTGCAAATAAGAAAAAAATGACAAAAAACCGTTTGAATGTAGGAATTTCCAGTCGATATTCAGGGCGGTCAAATTTAATTAAATCGATGAATGCAAGTGAAATTTCCAGTGCGATTGGAATGGAAATATTCCAAAATATCTGTTTCATCAGTTTTCCAGTCAAACAGATGCCGATTCCATGCAAAATAATTCATCAGGACGTATGCTTCCAATAGATACAAAAAGCGCTGCAGATACTTTTAATTGAGATACTTTTCAGTGAACCCTTCCAAATCAATTGTTTTCGACCTGCTCCTTCCAATGATACCACTTTTATTCGGTTACGTTACAAAAAATTTTTTTCACCAAAAAAATCATGGGCTATAGGCCAGTGAAATTTGTCGGTTTTGAGTGGAAATTTTTTATCAAAAATGTTGATGCCATTCGAAAGAGCACGTCCAAAAATAGTGGGCTAGCTACTTTTACCGTTCGCTGGACCCTGCAAACAAGGAAAAAATGACAAAAAACCGTTTGAATGTAGGAATTTCCAGTCGATATTCAGGGCGGTCAAATTTAATTGAATCGATGAATGCAAGTGAAATTTCCAGTGCGATTGGAATGGAAATATTCCAAAAAATCTGTTTCATCAGTTTTCCAGTCAAACAGCTGCCGATTCCATGCAAAATAATTCATCAGGACGTATGCTTCCAATAGATACAAAAAGCGCTGCAGATACTTTAAATTGATATACTTTTCAGTGAACCCTTCCAAATCAATTGTTTTCGACCTGCTCCTTCCAATGACACCACTTTTATTCGGTTACGTTACTAAAAATTTTTTTCACCAAAAACATCATGGGCTATAGGCCAGTGAAATTTGTCGGTTTTGAGTGGAATTTTTTTATCAAAAATGTTGATGCCATTCGAAAGAGCACGTCCAAAAATAGTAGGCTAGCTACTTTTACCGTTCGCTGGACCCTGCAAACAAGGAAAAAATGACAAGAAACCGTTTGAATGTAGGAATTTCCAGTCGATTTTCAGGGCGGTCAAATTTAATTAAATCGATGAATGCAAGTGAAATTTCCAGTGCGATTGGAATGGAAATATTCCAAAAAATCTGTTTCATCAGTTTTCCAGTCAAACAGCTGCCGATTCCATACAAAATAATTCATCAGGACGTATGCTTCCAATAGATACAAAAAGCGCTGCAGATACTTTAAATTGAGATACTTTTCAGTGAACCCTTCCAAATCAATTGTTTTCGACCTGCTCCTTCCAATGATACCACTTTTATTCGGTTACGTTACAAAAAATTTTTTTCACCAAAAAAATCATGGGCTATAGGCCAGTGAAATTTGTCGGTTTTGAGTGGAAATTTTTTATCAAAAATGTTGATGGCATTCGAAACAGCACGTCCAAAAATATGGGGCTAGGTAATTTTCCCGTTCGCTGGACCCTGCAAACAAGGAAAAAATTACAAAAAACCGTTTAAATGTAGAAATTTCCAGTCGATTTTCAGGGCGGTCAAATTTAATTGAATCGATGAATGCAAGTGAAATTTCCAGTGCGACTGGAAAGAAAATATTCCAAAATATTTATATCATCTGTTTTCCAGTCAAACATATGACGATTCCATGCAAAATAATTCATCAGGACGTATACTTCCAATACTTTAAATTTAGATACTCTTCAGTGAAACCTTCCAAATCAATTGTTTTCGTCGTGCTCCTTCCAATGATACCACTTTTATCCGTTTTCGTTACAAAAAATTGTTTCCTAAATCATTTCCGAATTGTCGCTGGAATTCTGATCCCAGCGTTCTAGTCCTTGTTAAAATCGAAAGCGAAAAACCTACCTGAAAAGGGATACTTTCGCTTCTTTTTCAGGACTTATCCTTGTCCAAATCAGGATCTGATATCATATCCTGGTAGAGAAAACGTCTTAGAAGAGACTACAAAGAAAGCCAGTCGCAGAAGTCCTTAAAACAGGTAAAATAAGCCAAAGAACCATTTTCAGACGAAACATTTTCCGGGGTGGTAGAAGCAGAAGTCAGATCCCAATTTGGACCAGAACAACATCTTTAAATTAGCGAAAAAACGTGTAATTGATGAAAAGGCAGCACTTTCCGTTTTTAAGCTTGTTAACCTTAATAAGGGTATTCTTTTGATCAAATTATTTTTTGTTTATCTTTTTGAAAGGATTCGTTTATTATGATATAGAAATTAAAACTAATTAGCCAATAATTAGATTCTAGAATTAGAAATAAACGGTGTCATAATTCCTAAAAATCTGAAAGTCATAGAAAGCACAAGGAAAGTGGTCTTATAATTGAAAAATAATTTAAATTTAATCAAGTAGTGAGGACAATTTACAAATGTGTTATTTTTAATATCTTAAGAATTATTTTGACAGATTTAATTCTAATATTTAAATATTAAAAAATTGATTAAATGAACATTTCTAGCCTAAAGATTGTGAACTTCTTATACTTTAGTAAGCTATCTTTTCACTTTAACAGTATTTGAAGAAATTGATCTTGTGACAATAAACAATCATGTATCCTACTAAGTCGTAATATTTTTCAACTAACTATTACACAATTGAACTGCATAAAATAACTATATTCAGTTGAACTTAGATCAGATTTTTTTTTTTTACTAATTTTTTATTGCATGGGTTGTAGGAGCCTCATTCATCTCAATATTTGTTATATTCTGGTGAATAGGTCAATTGATTCCAGGCCTCTGCCTGTGAAGTGCGCCTTCTGAGTTAGAAGGGTTAATTCTATTATAGTTCCCCATGCTGTTTAGAGATTCAGAACAAATCTGGAAAAAAAATTTATTCAACACTTTCAAGCAACACTACATTAAATAAATAGTTTTAAAACGAAACAAAATGATTAACGTAATATTTGTTAGGTTTACGATTCCCAACACAACGAAAGTGTTAAATTTATATTACAAAATTTTAAAGGGAATTCAGATCTTAGCATTAATACTATATTTTATGCGAATTAAGGTAGTTCTTATATTTTGTCATAGTTTACACACCTACCATAAACAAAGCTCAGAGGCAAGATGTTCTATTAGCCGCAACTCCATCCAAGTTACCTTTTCCACTCTAATGACAGTTGCATTGACGATTCCCATTGGCAGAATAATCAAAAGCTTTTTATTACTGACCAATCGCATTGCAGCTTTCATATTCTTATGATTTCCTAAAAAGAGAAATTAAGTAAAGGCGCGATTCTTTACGTTAAAAAAATAAAATTTTATTTTCTTTTTCTTTCTGTGAATGGGAGATCAGAAATTCATTAAAATATTTACCTTGACGCAATTGAAGCTTTGGGAACACTGGTCAACTGTATTTGGAAACTCCTTGATTTATAGGTGTATGCGTTGATCGAACGTGGAATTTAAATGCCTGGATTTGAAAATCTTCAGATATTGGCGGTTTATTCGAGTTGTCTTTCAGCAGACCTATTATATCTCATTTAAAACTGCAATATCTGTAGAATTGTGAAGTAATGTCTGTGAGCAAGGCAATGGGATTTAGGGCATACACAGCTATAGTCGATCTTCATTTGGAAAAGTTTGGATAAAATTAAAACGGCAAAGCAGAATATATCCTATCTTAAACTTGAGAGAACTGGAAATCTGGAACGGAAATTGGTTGCTTCCTAAAAGGACTTAACATCAAAGAGTCAACTGGACTTCGTTTTTAATATGGTGAGTATTTGGAAAATGACTAAGTCAGACAATCAATCTATTGACATGTATTATGGAGACGGAGTTGGATCAATACGTTGAGCGGCATAGGTCCCGGGTTCGTGACCAGATGACCCCGTGAGCTTTTATTAAGAAATTAAAATTATCCACTTCGTCTCTGGTCTGTTATCTAGCTCGCAGCAATGCAAAAACAAGACTCAAGTTTCCTCACTTCCCTTACCCTAATTCCCTTCCGGTCAAAACCATGCTAACGCATCAAAGGGGTTTCCCCTAGGATTTGGCCACATCGTACAAAAAAAAATTACGTCCCTCTACTTCTAATAGGAACCCTTCTAAATTCTGAGGGTTTGGTTCCGAATTTTGTTAAACTACATTGACTTTCCTAACTATCCTGACATGATTCTCCATTAACTTATTTGATAGATGTAAAATATATTGTTTGATATCTGCTTAAGATCATAGCACTAATATCGTTTTTATATTTTTAGGATAGGTCTTTGAGAAAGGAGTGAATGAACTTAATTCTAAACAAATGGAAGGCAAAATGTAGCACTGCCACACGTTTCTTTCAACTATCGTGTTTTTGTTTTTCTTTTCATTTTTTTATGTACACGACGGGGACAAGGGAGTGCTTTTCACTCGGAAGATCACCTGCCCTCCTTTTTCGTTTCTAATTTATTATACAGTTGGGTTTGTTAATAAAACACTGTTCACTTTATAGTCTTATTTATTTGTGATACGTCAGCTTGATACACTATTGACTTTCTTAACTTTTACAGGAGACGAATCACTTATTACTCTCTTACTATCTTATTTTACAACATCTCACTGACCGATCATTTCCGTCTTGTTAACTCACAGATTGACTAATAACTGATACTGATTAATCTTCACTAATTAACTAACTCACCGTCTTAACTGACTCCCTTGAGTTGTTAACTTACTAACTTTGCATCTTAAAAAACTCTGACTTACTGACGTAAACTGCCTTTGTGACAACCATTTTTAAATATTCTGGCGCTATCCCCTTCCATTAATTTCCACAGTTCGATTCTCGAGACTCGATCGTTTGCCACAACCCCACTTTCATCATTCAGTAAACCGTTGTTTACTTCCTCGATTGGTTAATGCTCACGTAAGTTCATGTTACATCATGGTCTGTCTTGCACATGTTCTTGCATTGCGCTTTCCTGCTGAGAGGCAGAAATGCCGCCAGAACTGGGACGGTGAATGCAGTAACATATGGCTTGTTTGTTTTGCCATTGTGCCACATGGAAATATGCGAGCAGCATGCTACGAAATATTAGTGGCATTGTATGGTGACATGATGTATGAAATAATTTTAATCAGAAAGTTTCCTTTCAGCAACACTTCGTGGAAGTCATTTATTTAAAAATGAAAAGTAAAAGCGCTTGTTTTACTTCCACAAATAGGAGTGAAAATTTTTTCTTAAGTGAAATAAGTGGTATAATTCCCGAATTTTTCCCTGGCATGAGAGGATGCTTAACTGCAACTGAGTGGATAAGTAATATCGACGCATTAAAGCTAGTATATGAGTGGGACTCGCGTTCTACGAGCATATTGAAAGGCGCAGCTAAATTTTGGTTTAATTCGCGGCAAACCGAAGTCACAACCTGGGAAGTCTTCAAAACAGAAATCGTTACAAGTTTTCCGGAGGTAGTAGATGAAACTGACGCTCACCGGCAGCTCATGAAAAGGAAGAGAAAATCGACAGATTGCATCGAGGAATACTTTTACGAGGTATGTTCTATAGCTAATATATAGTGTCTGGATTAGATAACAATTTAATTAATATATAAATAATTAATATATATAATAAAAGCAGTAGAGGAAATGGTAAAATAGAAAAATTCACGCGACGGACAAATTATCCAGAAATTATAGCACAGACAGACGACAGATTCATCCTCTAAATTTATGGGTAGGTATGCCAGACAATCAGACAGGCCCATAAAAGTACAACAAGATCGTCCTCGGGTTTGTTTTAAGTGCAGGAAACCTGGACATTTAGCATACCAATGTGAAAAATTCAAGGGAAGGCGAGAAAGTGCGATGGAGCCGGCTGTAAACTGCGTTAAGGCAACCAACGAGTATTACAAAGAAATTTTGATTGAGGGTGTCCCTTTTACAGCTTTCATAGATTTAGGTAGCGACTGCACAACAATAAAAGTTTCTGAGGTAAGGAAGAATGGATGGAAAGTAGAAGAATGTAGCTTAGGGTTACACGGATTTGCCGGAGGGTTTTGTCAAACAATTGGGAAAATAAAAAAGAAAGTGAAAGTAGAACAAGTTATTCTTAATACAGAAATTGTTGTTGTGGCAGACGAGGCACAAGAGGTAGCCGTAATTATTGGTCGCGACTATGTAGACCGACCAAACTCAAGGGTAAATAAAGATGGGGGGAAATTACATATTGAATGGGCGAAAGAAAATGGAATATACAGAAATATAAAAGAAATGGTCGATTCAAACCAGGATAATGTTCAATGCAATCGTAATGTAATGGCAATAAGTAAACGCGATTTGCAGACACTACTTCACTTGTTACAGAAATACCGAAATTGTGTATCAGTTAATATGTCAGAGCTAGGAAAAACCGATTTGATTGAGATGAAAATAGAAACAAAAACAGAAGAGGTTATTAGGGACAAACCATATCGCGTTTCATATGGACGGAAGCCACAATTGGATGAAATAATCAACGAATTATTAGAGAACGACATCATTGAAGAGTCAACTTCTGAGTTCGAAAGCCCAGTTATTATTGTGCCAAAGAAAAACGGATCGTTACGAATGTGCGTAGACTAGTAAACTCTATTACAAAGAGAGAAAATTTTCCTACACCAAACATTGAGCAGCAGCTAAACTCATTAGTGAACAAAAAAATATTTTCTACGTTAGATCTAATGTGTGGATACTATCAAATTCCGGTAGCAGAGGACTCTAGGCATTTGACCGCCTTTGTAATACCAGATGCTCAATATCAATTCAAGAGAACACCATTTGGCCTTACAAATTCTCATGCCGTCTTTATGACACTAATGTCCAAAATAATAAAAGAACTAAACACTAAGGATGTCTTAGTTTATATGGACGATGTGTTAATAGCAACGGAAACTTTAGCAGATATATGTTCAGCCTCACTCTTAACATCAAGAAGTGTAGTTTCTTTCGCTCACGCAGCACACATTTATTAAATAACCGCGCAAGGTGTGCAACCAGGGGATCAAAAAACTGAAGCCATAAAATCATTACCAGTACCAAAGACAACCAGAGAAGTTCGACAGTTCCTGGGGCTCACTAGTTTCTTCCGTAGATTTATCCAAGATTTCGCAAAGAAAGCTGCGCCATTAAATAAGATTCTTAGAAAAGGAATTGAGTTCAGCTGGACAGAAGATCACCAAAACTCATTCGAGTTGTTAAAAAAGGAATTGTCAACAGGAAATTCTCGCTTTATACGACGTAAATGCTTCTCATGAATTGCACACAGATGCAAGTAGCGAAGGCATAGCTGGAATACTAATGCAAATAGGAAAAGATAAGAAAAAACGAGTTGTGTCTTATTTTAGCCTATCAACCACACCAACATAAGCAAAGTACCATAGCTTTGAACTGGAAGCTTTGGCAGTCGTCGAAAGCTTGGACAGATTCAAGTATTATTTACTCAACAAGCACTTCAAGGTTTTTACCGACTATAATTACATAAAATTAAGTCATCAAAAACGCGATAGCAAGATAGCAAGGTGGTGGCTGAAGATTCTGGAATACAGTTTTGAGTTAGAGTATAGACCAGGAAAACAAATGGCTCATGTGGACACGTTAAGCCGGGGACCCTCTACAAACTCAGAAGCAAAGGGATGTCAGACTGTGTGCAGTGATATGATGCGCATCGGAATGGAAGAAGCACATTGGATAACTACACTTCAAATGCAAGACGATAGTATCTCAGCAATTCGGGACTTGCTAAAGGGAAAAGGTGATAAGGAAGCAATTAAAAATGCACATACATTTTTAAATGTATGTGTTTATAAAAAGACAGAAAAAGGTCCACGATTTGTAGTTCCAAAAGGTATTCGTTGGCAGGTTATTAAAAGTGTGCATGATGATGTTGGTCATGGTAGAGAAGAACGCACACTTGACCTATTAAAGCGAAATTATTTGTTTCAAAAGATGAATAAGACTGTTAAAATGTACATCGCCAGCTGCATACCATGTCTTTATAATAAAAGAGATAATGATGAAACTCGACATCAGTTGTAAGTTATCGAGAGGTTTGCAGTGCCCTTTCAGACAATACACATTGATCATCTTGGCCCTCTGCCAAAAGTAAAAGGGGCAACTTGTATATTTTAGGTATAATCGATGCCTTTACAAAGTACATAATTCTACGACCAGTGAAATCAACTGCAACAATGCCAGTTATTAAAACATTAGAAGAATTGTTGGGCTTCGTTGGACTACCAACATATATTGTCACTGATAGAGGAACAGCCTACACTTCAAAAAGGTTTAGGGATTTTTGCGATAATAAGGGTATACAACTTTAACTCATTGCGGCGAAGACACCTAGGGCTAACGGACAAATTAAACGATATTTTCGTACCGTGACGACATCGTTGACATCTATGACTACCGAATTTGAAGACAGGGACTGGGAAACACATTTAAAGGAAATTGAATGGGTTCTCAATAGTATAAGCCACAGAATAACGGGAAAAACTCCGCAACAGTTAATATTTGATTTTAAACCTCGAAATGTTCTAGAAAACCAAATGCAACTGGCTTTGGTGGAAGATTCTGATGATGAAGATATTCCTTTATAGGAATTGAAATAACGCATAAAAACTACAATGAACGAAGCACGTAAGGCACAGGCAAATAAATAATACACAAGGAGCCAAGGAAATACTAAAAAGGAAACTTAGTTCTGTTGCGGACTGATCATGGAAACACCGGATAATCAAAAAAATTACTTTCTCGCTACAAGGGTCCATATATCATCACGGAAAAGTTAGAGCACGACTGATATGTTGTTGAGGACACACTTACAACACAAGTCACACGAAAGCCCTTTAGGTCCACATATTCGGCAGACAGGATGAAACCGTGGTGTACATTAGAGGATTTCGAGTTTAATGAGCTAACTGAAAATAGTAGCGATGAAGACTAGTATAGAAGTATAGAATTAAACCTGAAATATTTTATATCTGAAATGTACAAAACAAAATTTCTAACTAACATTCAATACTATAATTTTACACTTGCTATTTAGATGAAATCTTAGATTTCCAGTTAAAGTGATAAGGAAAATATGATCCATTTCTTAGGAGCACCTGTGTTCGTGATCCTTCTCTTCAGAATATGGGCAAGTATCTAATTAGACGAAATACTGAAAAAAACAGAGGTAAGCTAACTATTTTATTTGGTCTCCTGTTAAGGTGGGTTGGAATGTAGTATGAGTTAAAGAAGAGACATCTTATAAATTTAAGATGTATGTAACTGTGTGGTACATTGACTATGTAACTCTGTAGTCGAAGGTATCTTATAAATTAAAGACACTTGTAACTGTGTGGTTCATTGAAGACGAAACTGTGTGGTATATTGAAGACGTTACTGTGTGGTCGAAGGTATCTTATAAATTAAAGATGCTTGTTACTGTGTGGTTTATTGAAGACCAGACTGTGTGGTAACTGTGTGGTCGAAGGTATCTTATAAATTAAAGATGCTTGTTACTGTGTGGTTCATTGAGACGAAACTGTGTGGTATATTGTAGACGTAACTGTGTGGTCAAAGTCATCTTATAAATTAAAGATGCTTGTTACTGTGTGGTTCATTGAGACGAAACTGTGAGGTATGTTGAAGACGTAGCCTTGTTTTCGAAGATATCTCATAAATTAAGGATGTATGTAACTGGGTGGTACATTGAAGATGTAACTGCGTTCTCGGAGATATCTCATAAATTAAAGATAAAGCTGTGTGGTATGATAATAATTTAAACTGTGTGGAAAATCAGAAGGTTTATGTATTAAAGAGCTGTGTGGTTCGGAACATCAATTACAAATAAAAGATCTGTGATAGGATGTTCAACTATGTGGTTACAGATGTTCATACTGGTTGGCTTGGAAGAGCCTTACATTAAATTCGCGGGGGACAGCGAGTGTTTAGGACGGCCGAATGTAACCAACCAGATGAACAAGTAGCACAGAAAGGACAAGGGTACTTTAGGATTCATGAATGTGTGGCAGAGAAATCCTGTTTGCCTAAACACAGTTGTGAATATGTATGTATAACTGCTTGTATAAGCAGCCCGCTGGTGTGGTGAGATCTTGCACAGTGTGCGCAGTCTTGATCGACAGCTTACAGAACAGGCATATCAGCGGGTTGTTTTAGCTAAGCAGTAAACAGTTTGAATATCTTCAATAGAGTGAGTTAACACTTCTATTTGTCATTTAATGAAATATGAAATTGTGTAAGCTTAACATGTTCGAGAGTCACGCGCAAGGTATCCAAGCTTCTCTAAAGGAAAATCAAGTACAGCTGTATGAAATGGGTCTCATTGTCCCACCTTACCGTTGAAAGCGAAGTTTCTTCAGAGTCTTTGCCTGAAGAACATACTCAGCTCATCTGAAATATAATAAATTTAAAAAATAAATGGCATAAATGTGGCCTAATAATGGAGATAAATAGGGGTTTTCAAAGTAGTTAAACTAATTGTAAAAAATGATGCGTTTTCGGCACATTAAGTTAAAGAACAGACCCAAACAAATACCAAAAGTCTATTGACCAATAAAATAACTTTAATCTTACTTGCATTTTTCTAACCTTTTTGAGAAGCTAAGGTAAGTACGTCGGCTCAAATATTTTCTTTGAATGTTTACTGTTCTTATGGGCTTCTTCGAAATAATTTGGTGGTAATTTTAAGTGGCTAGAAAGGATTTTCGATGTTAGTTATTTGGTAGTGTCTGTTTGAAGAAAAAATTACAAATAAAGACAAATTAGTATCACATAAACAATTAATATATGTAGCTACACTTAACCTTTATCAAGGTGGAGTCGTCCGCAATCTAATAACGAATCCTTTCCCTAATATAATAATAACTTTAATTTCTGTTTAAGCAATAAATTTAAAAAGTTCTAGGGTATCTATTAGCGCACCAGCTTAAACTGTGGATGGTTTTCGTCTGAAAGAGATTACAAACAGAAAGGAAATCTCACATTTTACATGATCAAGTACAAGCAATACGAAAGGAAAATGGTAAGATTTTACACACCAAATATTTCTGGCTACTTTATACTATCGCCTTCTTTCTTTGTTGCAATCAAATCTTTAGATAGTAATTACTAAGCTGCCAAATATTCTGCACAAAACAAATTTGCAGTGCACATTGAAACGGCCGCTCATCTGCCATCAAAAGGCAAGAAAATTTAGCAGAATCCAACTTTCACGCACTCAAAATCGCAGTTCAAATAAGAGAATAAACTAATTTTTAAGAATACAGTTTCTTTGTATAATTGCCAAAATTAAGTCTTAACAAATATTTATTTACATACAAATAACAAAATATACTTAACTCTTTCTTAATATACTTTGAAAGCACAATTACTTCAGTCTTTGAGAAACTTCTCCAAATCTTCTCCTTCATCTAAATCAACCTCCTCTAATGACAGTTGTGGCTTAGAGTTCATGTACTCAACTTCTATTAGAATAGGAGAAATATATTTGCATTATGTAATAAACTTTTAATAATTAAGAATAATAATAAGAATTAAGATCAAATTAATTTCCCAAAAGTGGGTATTAAGCAAAAAGCAAGCTTTGCGAAAGTGGGAACTTTAACTGTCGACCTTGCAAAAAAACTAGTTAAACGAGGTGCGGCAAGAAATATGGCTTTTAGTGGAACTCAAAAAAAGCGAAGTGTAAGTTGTGTCTTCTTACTTGGTATAGATCCCTGCTTTTTGTACAATTCTAGGTCTAGCTGAAAGGCATCTTGAAAAGCAGCTTGTCGTTCAAGTTGAAGTGTCTTTAATTGCGTTTCAAAAATGCGAACATTTTTTTCATGCTCGTCTGATAACTTTTGCCGAACTGTTTCTAATTCATCTGAAAAATGGAATATTCGTTTACCTCAATTAAGTAATTTTTGAGAGAAGCAATTACTTAATTTCTTTTGTTTGTAAAAAGAAATTTGTAATTTGTGTTCTAGTTTCTTCTCCTGCAAATCAACTTCCTCACACAAATCTTCGAATTCAACAAGCCTTTCATTGATGGCCTCGCACTGTTTATTAATTACATCCAAAGAAGCAATGCAATTGTTTAAATTTGTTTGTAATTGAGACGTTTTCCCCATGGTAGCATTCAACGTAGTAAGACCGACGTAAAGGGTCTCAAAGACTTTACAGATTTTGGCTATTTTTCTAGCAATATCTTGCGCTTTTTCTGCATTTATTTCATTGGATTCATGCAAATGTTTCCATATCTCTTCGTTCTCCTGCAGCAAACTTGTTCCTGCATCTATTTTTATGTCAAAAGGAATCCCCACATCTACCCCCGGATTTTCCTGGCTTGTTTTGCTTAAGCTCGTTGATATATTTCCAGATAGTGAGATACCTTCATTAATGGCCTCACTAACTCTTTTGCGAAAGTTATTTAACATGTTCTTTGCTTAAAACTAGAATTAGAATTATTTAATGAAAATTGATGGCTAAAAGCACTGCTTAGTTCCGTCAAGAACTGTCAGAGTGGAACCTCTTAATTCTGCTGCTAGGTGTCACTTTTATCAAATAAAATAAAATACTCACCTCTATAAATGACATCTAATTTAGTTTATTTTTTCCAATAAATTGCGTAAACATGAATTTTATGTGAGAAGTATTTAATATTTATAATTAGTGTCACTTAGGCTATCCGAAAAGTTTCAAAGAAGTGCCACAACTTTTGTGGTGGAATTAAGAGGTCAGTTCTCGCATCCGCAATTTTCTGGCCTTCTTGACATCTATCAGTGTAAATACGAACATAACTCAGGTGTCAAAAATATCTAATTCTGTCGTTAAAATTCAAATTTCGTTAGCGAAATGCTTTTAGCTTATTGCTAACATAATCAAGTGGTACCTCCCGGGCCCGAATTTTTGTCTCTACGGGCCTGATTACACCAATTAATTTAATTAATTGAATTAATTTATAATTTATGAAAAGTGTGAAATTCCGTGAGAATATTTAGGACCAATGAAAACCAATTTCATATTTCTACTAAGATAGAAAAATCTAACTGAAGATTGAGATATAATATTAGGTTAAATTTAATATGCAACTGAAATTTTTTATTCAGACGAATCAAACTTGTCCAGAAATATTATTTCAATTTATATTATTAATTAAACTGTTAATTACTTTTCTCTCTGTGTTCTTTTTAACCTCTTGTTACACGGTTCGCCCGTTAACTTCTGCCACGATTTACCTATTTGGGTACCTTTCTTCTATACGGAACTTCTCCGTGTTGTTCTCAGTTAAGGCATCATTTATGTGCATTACCTCTTGCATACCTTTATAGGATTTACAACTCCTTTCTTTAATTTCAGCCTGAAGAAATGAAGAATGTAAGCGAGAGTTCATCAAAACCAGGAACCAATTCAAAAAGTATTAAAAAATTAGACAAAGTTGCCATTAATAGTTCTAAAAATACATTCAAAAGTAAATATGTTACACAAAAGCTTTTGAGAAGAATACCATTTTATGCCACAAGTGTGTCACATAAATCAATGAAAGCTTTAGTTAAGGAATCGCTCCAAAATGTGAATTTAAAAGAAAAACAGTTAAATAAAGGCGGTGATAGAAGGGAGACTCAAGAACCGAAATTTATTCACTATGATATTTTTCCATCAACAGAAATTTCGAAAAACGTGAACATACACGAGTGTGAATTCTCTAATGCACACTTTCAAGTAAGTACTGAGAATAGTAACCTAAATTCTCGTTGTCATTTCATCAAACTATAATAGTAATAAGAGCTATCGGACTATTTTCAATATAATATATTTTATTGAAAACGGTCAGATAGCTCTTGTTATTTCATCTATAAATTCACTTTGCAAAACATAGCAAATGTTTAAATATTTCTTTAAACTTCTTTGATTTAGTATTATAAGAAAATTGACAACTCATTTCTTTCACTATTAAGAAATAAAAGTAATGCATTAAATACCGTTAGAACGGGTTACTTGCTTGCTTATTTTCTCAATTCGAAACCAGTCAATTTTGTAATGAGTTTTAATGAGAGTAAAAACTAAATGGAACGATTTATTTCGTCCTAAAGTTATATCAAAATTAGGAAAGAAATTTGGATAAAATATATTTTAATTTAATAATCGATTTAGCCATTTGTACCTATAATAATATATAATATTAACGATCCAAACAATAAACCGTCACTACAAAGCAATCGGTTTTACCACATAAACACAAGAGCGTTTCTTTTGTCATTCTCATTATTCCCAGCTTTACAGAGTAATAAAAATACTCAATAAAACAAGGTATTTCCAACTTTATTACAATTTACTATTTTGTCGATGCTATAGACAGCCAATGCAACAAATTAAAATAGATAGAAACAGCATTGGCCTACAGAACATTAATAAAAACAATTTGTTACACAAAGTCGCAAACTACTAATCCACTGGCTGACGGTATATAATGATTTTTTTAATTTTTATGTCCATGTCTTTATGTGTGTTGAACAAAACGAGTAGGCAACTTTTTAGCAATACAAATAAAACAAGTTATTTCGTTTTTAAAAATTTGTTTATATATAATAACAAAGATAACAGTTAAGTTAAAAGCTTTTACCCAACACCGAAATTTCTTGTCCACGGTAGGTCTATTACTTCATCAGAAATTGTGATCCTCTGTTTGCACGAACTAACTCATTTTGCACTCCTTCGCTTTTTGCCAGAAAAAAATGGCGGAAAAAAGGTTGGCGTCATATGTTCCTGTCCAGCATGAACTTACTGAAATTTTTTAGCTCGTGCCAAGCTTTCTTGTAAAAGTACAACCAGCTGTTGAAGGATATACATTTTCAAAGAGCGTATTTTTTCTCTTTTTGTACCAGAAATAGACAATCAGAAGTAATTGGTTTGAAGCAAAAGACATTCCTTTCCCTTTTAGAGAGCCAATCTGAAAACTTGGTACCGCGTAGTTTTCAGGTCAATAAATTGATTGGTGACAAAAAAAAATTAAAAATGTTCAAAGTCTTTTCTTTTTCATAATTTGGCAAAATGGTTATGTGAAAATGCACTATTTTTTTGTATTTTAATCTGAAAGAACTGAAAATTTCCCATAAAAATATATATGGAAAATCCCAATTAATTATTTCAGTCCGGAGCTATAAATAATGGGAAAACGCCTGATTTTGTTGTTGCCATATGTGTCTATCAGATGCAGAAAGGGCCATTGCCAATTAAAAAGCTAGTTTGATACGGTATTGGATAAAAAAATTAAATTTCCTATAAAAAAAAAACTGGGATTACTTTCAAATGAGTATCTTTACTATATTAATGAAAAATCAAAAGGTACAATCAAGGGGAAATCAAAATGACAAAGGCCCCTTTTGCATATGATAAGCCACATGGAATCCATCAAATAGTTATCTAGGATACTAGGAGCATGTTCGGCAACACAACTATAACTGACTATAATCAACTATAGCTAACTATAGCCGTTCGGGACTATTTTCGATTAACTATAGCCGTTCGGAAACAGTCAACTATTCTTGACTCTGCTTAAAAGTCCTATCACACACACACACACACATATATATATATATATATATATATATATATATATATATATATATATATATAGTTTTAATAACATCCCCTTTCAAGTGACACCTCTAGAAATTTTCTCGCGGGTTTTTGTTTAACATAAAATAATCTTACTATTTTCAAGAGTTATCCTCTAATAGTGGGTAAATACTGTTCACTAATGACTAAAACACATGAGTATTTCTATTATTATTTGACATTTTATCGCAGCTGTAATTTATATTGTTGTTCACCAAAAAAAATTTAAATCACAAATTCACTTCCTGACTTTTAAAAATCAATACATTTGCAAATGACAGCTCTGACTATTTTATATCTAACAATGTTCGAGTTACCCAATATTTTGTATTATTGCTGTAAATAGTAAATAACCTCAATATATTTAATGAGTGCGAAAGATTAATTTGCTTTTTATTTATACTGTTAGCATCATGAAAAAGTACAAAAAGAAGTGAGAACTAAAATGTGTTCGGTTTAATACGAATTCACTTCTACGACATTTCACTCCTTCAGTGTTTAAAAATTAAATCAATTTCCATAGTAAAGACTGAAAAAGAACAAGAAAAGCTGATGTAGCACATCACATAAAGTGGACGCAAATAAAAACGTAGTTCACGTAACAACTTTCTTTATTTTTATCGTTATCCTTCATTTACATTGTGGTTCTATTTTATACGTCTCTCTCCTAAATATTACTGTGTACCATAACTTTCATGTGGGAGCGTAGCTATGGCCAACTCTGCTTCTATGCAGAGTCATGAATAGTTGACTTTCGCAGTCAACTTTTGGTGTTTCGGATCTTTAGAATAAAGAACGAGAGGAAAGCACTGAAGTGGCGCAGGGTGTTTCGCCTTAAGTGTCAAATTGGACATTGTATCTTGTTTATTTCGCCTTGAGATCATAGTTATCTCCGTAGCAATGAGATATAGTGTTTTCAAATAGCCTAAGCATAGTGTTTCTAAAAAGTAAAATTAACTAGTGGGGTGGGTCCAGATTCTGGGTGTCGCATCATTGGTGCGACCCTTGAGGTCCACACGAACAACTTCCCAGTTAATAACAATTTTCAATTGTTATTAACAATATTCAATTATTATTAACAAAAACTCAATAAAATTCATACTATACATTAATATCAACTATTTATGGCTACAAAAAACTATAAAAGTTCTGGATTTTTCTTTAAAGTATCGAGTTGTATCAGAACCAATTAGATCAGATGAATCTTTTTCAAAAAAAAACTTTCGCCCACTTTTATCTCATTCAAAAATACTTAAAAAATTGATATTTTAAATTTATAAATAAATAAATTAATGAATGTAATTTATCATGATAATTTCGTTGTAATTAGATGCGAAAATTTTTTTAAAAAATTATTCCGTTATAGCACTATTTTTTAATGAAACCCAAATAAATGCACTCTGTTTGGAATTCATTTGTTATTAATAATTTTAAATGGTTATAAACAATTTATAATTGATATAAACAATTCTTAATTGTTATAGACCATTTTAAATTGATATAAATAAAGTTTATTCATAAAAGAATTTTTTTGTGGTAACAAAAATTTCAATTGTTTATAAGAATTTTCAATTGCTATGAACAATCTTCAATTTTGTATTCAATTTCCAATTTCCAAAGGTAAAACCATTTTTTATGATTATAAATTTATTATTGTTATAAACAATTATTTATTTTTATAAACAATTTTTCATCATTATAAACAATTTCTGTTCATAATAAATTGTTTATCCGATTTTTTGATGTCCCGATCGTCATCAGAACAAATTATATCGAAGAAATCCTTTTCAAGAAAGTCTAAAATCAACTTTTTTTTCAGTTTTTTTGTTTAAACAAAAAAACGGCTGAACCGAAATTGATTAAATTTCTTTCAGCTCTTATTGACAATAATACGCTTCGAATGGCACCATAGCGAAGTCGTTATCATTTTTCGTTCGCGAGATTTCGTTGTCGAAAAAAGTGGGTCCGAACGTACGTACGTACACACACACACACACACACACACACACACACACACACACACACACCCACCCACACACACACACACACATACATGTGTTCAAAAACATGCGTAAAACACTATGGTGACTTTGAAATGTAAAAAAATATTAAAACTAAAAATTTTGAAAATCGGGCCAATTACAATAACTTCCTATATGTGGGAAGTTAATAAAATAGGGTAGGGCAAAGTTATATAATATGAAAAATTTTATTAGGATATATATTTAAAACAAAATTTAAAATGTAATTAAAAAGAGTTAGCCATTAGCCCCTCTTGTATATGTACAAGCAAAATTTTACAACTTTCATGTTCGAAACGCACACATCGCTTGTGCTCAACCATATACAGAAAAATGCTTACATTTTTCGGAATGATGTCCTTTGCTGAAGTTCTTTATTCTAATTTCGGACCACAAAACAGTTGCACGTCATTTAGCTGACTGCAGTGGTGTTTTTGACCGCAGCAAAAGAACAATTTTATTTGATTTTTACTCTCACTTTTTTTTACACAAAAGTCAACAGACCTTAGACTGTATCCGGTTCTGGCTTGATTTGTACTTTATTTGATTTTTTCATCAGACAATCTACAAAGTAAGCCTTTGGCCAAACTAATAATAAAACCTGATTACAAACAACGATTGCAAGTGGACCTACAAATTAAAGTGGAGTCCGAACCACCGACATTACTCTGCAACCCACAAAGGCATTTTTATCGTAATCTATTGTCAGCAGAAAACAAAAATACATTTTCGTTGATGGGATTCGAACCTAGCACCTCTGTGGTAGAAGGCCGACACGCTACGCCATCGACGGCTAAAATGATAACTGTCCAGCTCTAATTTGATAAAGTCAGACTTTTCCGAAGTCATACATCACAATCAAGTTTCCAAATGTATAATTAAAGATCGCCGGATTGAACACGGTTGGACACGGTCTTTATAACAAGACTGGTCGCAAAACATTTTCTTTTTTTTTTATTAATTTGTCACAGTATCAATAAATTTTTATATTTTATTATTAGGAAAATATCTCCAATCAAAGAGCAGGACTGTTTCCAACATTCACTGAAGACAAACGATTATTTTCAAATCAAGAATCAGTAAGAAATACCTTTGAAAACTATTTTTCAGATGAGCCTGGAAGTAAAATGTATGTATTTAATTAAGGGTTGTATAAGTGACAATGTATTGTATATGTGAGCACGTTAACTTTTGCTATGGGAGAGATGAGAGATAAACGCGAATTACCTTGTTCACATGTGGTAGAATGGACTGGACGATATTGACTTTACTAATGACAGTATGAAGTGTTAACAAGCAGTTGACTGAAATAATTCGATGGAAGAGAATTTTTTGTTGAATTTGCCAACAAGATTTTAAAAGTAATGAAGAAATACTATTTTCAAACTTCTTAAAGCAAAAAACACAAACAAGTACAGGAAAGAAACACATCACAGTACCAATGAGATATCAATAATATGCATTACAACGTAATCCGTTACATTCTACTTACTGTTCACATTGTAGAAATTCCACTTCACTATCACCTAAGATCCGTCTATACAGTTCCAATTCATTTGATGTTAAAATGGCGGCTTAACTGAACGAATTCCGAACAGTCCATTCCGATGAATGTAAACAAGGTACATGTGTACAAAACTATATTTGTAGCAACTAACTAGTAGTTACAACTCCCGCTCCCTTTGTTGCCATGCGGTAGTGTCAGTACATTAGTGAAATGTTGATTAAGACATATTAATTTAAGATATTTTTGAGATAAAATTTGTCATTTCCCATCATGCTATTTTTATTCCCATTTTATTCAATTAGCTCCAAGTTTTTTTAAAATTTAAAACCAATGTAATGTTCTTAGAATATTTGCTTTTCATTATCCATAATCCGGTCTTACTTGCCAGCATGAAAATGTTACTCTAAAATTATTTAAACAATATATTACTTAATACTTAACGACAGAAAAATATTTAGTGGCACTATTTAGTCTCCAGACGTACTTTTTAATTGAAGTTTCTTTATGCCTAGAATGTTTAAATATTTAAAGATAAACTTACCTTTACCTTTAGTTAACAATGCTTGGTGTACTTTTTATACAACTTTAATGATTCATAAAGTCATATAATATATAATCTTCAAATAAAAATATATTAGAAACTTTGAATGCTGCAAGCATTCTGGAATACGAATTCTTTTGCGAGGAGACTTGCTTGGAGCTCTTAATTGCTTTTTTCCCCGATTGAATTTAATTTCATCTGGTATAACATAAATATTAATGCGTATTAAAAGTAGAGAAAAAATCTTTTCAGAATCTAACGGAAGGAAGCCGATATTAGATAAAATATTCTCCAGCTTCAGTCGTAAGTACAAATAACAACATTTTGGTTGCTTTATAAATTCTTTCCACATGTAAATGTTAAAAAACCGTCTAAAGAGAATGATAAAAAAAAATAGATTTTAATTTATGTAATAATTTTAATTTTTTAGATTCTTATGAAGAACTTGAGGAAGTTTTCACTCTAGCCCATAAATGCCATAGTGAAGCTTCAAGACTATCTGGAAAATACCTCTCAACGAATTTCATTAAAGAAAAACAAAAACTTGATGTACTGATACAAACTTTCATTTCTTTGGCTCATAATACAATTACGGAAAATATTGATAATCAAAGTATTCTAAACAAAAGACCAGATTTTAACATAAAAGGCATGCACTCTCCTTATGATTTAAAAGTAACTAAAGCTAATACTTTGTTAAAACCTAAGAATTCTGACGAACGCTCACATCCATTTTCACTGATTGAGCACTCGAGGCCTTCTTGCCGTTTACAACCACTTAAACGAGGAGAATTGAGAAAAACTAGTAAGTCGGAACCACACTTGCCTTTGGAAATTGATAAATATGTCAAAAGCCCGTTAAAAGATCACAAAAGGTTTTTCGGTCTAGAATCCACGCAGAGCGAATCAATTTTTCCTGCTGATCATTTAAAAGAAAAAATGCATGAAGATGAAAACGACAAATACTTTTATTTTTCGCGCCACTTTCTCCAAAAGTTCTATCCAGAACGCTTTAATGATTTCCTACAACTTGAAAACATTATTTTAAAAATAAATGAGCTCTTTAATGAAGACAAGCAAAAATTAGTCAAGTCTGAGAACTCCCATATAAGATCAAATCGCTGTACATATTCATCAGTCCTAAAAAATTCTGCAATTAGGGAAAATAAAGAAAATCGAATTTCTGCAATGAATAACAGAAAGCTTTCCTTTTACATTAAGAATGCTAAAAACTTAGACACTGCTTCATTTCAAGGTGAAGTCAAGACGACAGTTTCTGGTAATAGTCACAAATTCAAAGAAAAAATAATTTATGATCAAAATGAATTTGAAAAAAACATTGTTGAAGGAATTGAAAGAATCCTTGAAGACGAATTATGTTCATCACGTTCTCTAGCTTATCAGAAAACATGTCGTTTAAGTAATTTTTTTGAAGTCAAACATCCAGGTTACACTAAAACTGGTGGAAGTCTTGAACAGATAAATGACTTACACAATCAACTTAACTTTTTAAGAATTAGAGGAAAGACATCGAATTTCGATCAATTTTTCAACCCATCAACATTTAATAAAAAAAATGCGTCACAAATTGTAGAAGTTTGTAACACATCAATGACAACAACAAATCCAGGCGCTGATGAATTTAGACGACAAGGCAATCACATGTTAGCTCCAAATTTAAAAAATATTTTAACGAAGGCAAGTACCTCTCAACAAACTCCAAACTTGTATCTTCAGTGGCCTCACTTCTCTCCACTAGCGCTAATTGGAAAAAGGGAACAAAGTAATGAAATTAACTCTCCAACTTTAGTGCCATGTCAATATTTAACACACCAAAGTATTTTTAATCCCTTATCAACAGGAACTTCGTATAACCACACTAAAAGCCCGTCAATGATTCCAAATAATTCTACTCCGAATCAAAAAGAGGACATCAGAAAAATTATTTCGGCTTCAGATTTAGAGAAGCAAGCAATTGAACAGTATCAACAATCAGAGGAAAGTATAAACGCTCGTTATGAAGTGCTTGAAAAAGAGGCAGAAGAACAATACAATTACAACGGACAAAAGTAATAATAGACGCTTAAACAATCTTAACATAGCAAACGAGTATTCTAAAAGTTTAATTTCTCAAAAAATAAGTATAAATCCTATCATACTATGCTTTGCTGTTTATTTTGTTTTACAATTTGTTTAATATCTATAAATAAATCTTTTGTATTATTTATAAAATGCGTAGAAATATACTCAGCAAACATCCCTCTCAAGTATTTAAACTTCACTTAATAGTTACTAGATATATTTAAGCAAAATCTCTCGAACAATAAAGTTATATATATTGTTAACTCAACATATATTGACACCCAAAATGAGGGAGATAACCATTGTAGTTCATTTCTGAGGTGAAAAGATGAGACCTAACTAATAACTGTGAATGCGAAACTGAATAATTTTAAAATCAGAAGAAATCAAGTTCAAGTGGCAGTAAACCGAAAAATCGTTACCCCTTAAGACGCGACTGTTGCAGAAAGTAAAACCAAATTTTTGCATAGTCCCGTGTGAGTTAAAATTACGCAAAATTTGCAAACTCAAAGCATATATGTGATATCAATTAGGGCAAAGCAAAGTTGCCTCAATACGATCACAGTGTGTTATGCTAGAGTAACCGTGTTGCTATGAGCACAGCAGTAAATGTTTATATTTGAACGTTACACCTTCATTTTTCCCATGTAAGGGGTGTGATTAAGTTAAACTTCAATTGTTTATTTATAAACTACAAGTTTATTGGACATATTGAAAGCAAAATGAAATTCCGACATAATGAGGAATAGGTCGAAAGCGAAACCTTGCAGAAATGTTAAAAATTTTCCGTACATTTTTACTTAAACAAACTTAAAAACTTAATACATATAAATATACGAAGATGAACTAGGTTAGAGAAATATCTCTAACCTCTTATCAGCTTTGTATTAATGGTAATGATCAATAACTCTTCATGCTCACGTGAAGCCATGGTAAGAGTTAAGCCAGCAAAAAACCACCACCAGAGGGAGTTCATTAAAATGCAGACTTGTGTCATGCATTCATGTCGATAAAGAAAACTTTTGCATGGAGGAGATTGCAAATATGAAATCTTCCTTTGAAGGTAACAAGACATTTAAATTAGACCTTCAATTTATTTAGTTTCTTTATTTTGTACGATTGAATATTCATTTAGAACAAATTATGCACTTGTTTTGAATAATGTGGCAAACGGCGCGCAAACAATTTTATTATGTACACGAAGAGTTGAATCACCTTAAATTATTATGGAGGAAGTATTCGCATTTCACATTTCCCTAGGCTAGTAAAGTTGCCATAAGCTGGCATTTAACGCAAATAAGTTAAGACGAAAAATCTCAATTAAAATTACCTAAAAATTATAAAGTAACTTCCGCCCGGAATTTGTATATAATGCAAGTATTAGTGACGAATTATACAATTCCAACCTTTGGGGACAATATTTCGACAGTATGTTAAATAGATTCCAAAACAAATGTATTGTCAAATTAGCGTTGGAAATAACAAAGAATCAGATTCGCCTCAATGACCTCATGACATATGTAAATACTTCATTCAAAGCGTTGGGAATTTAATTAACATTATTGTTTGTAATGGGTATAGAGTTCAGTTCTTGTATCTAGTCAGAAATTAGCTGTTGCCCTGAACATACTTTCTCAAATATTTTTAACTAAAAAGGAATTTATAGCAAATCCTCTTTTGAGTTTTCTTCTAACATAGTTAAGAAATCGGAAGAAGTACGTGGTTTGTTTAGGTCTTTTATTACATAAATAAAGATTTCAAATAAAGTTATGATATAATGAAAATCGCTAGAAGAGATTCTAAGTGAAGTTACTTTAAATCAATAATAAACGTGAAGTGAAGTGATCTTACTGTTCTGTTAGAATAAAATTTCTGCCAATTTAGCAAGTTTGAATTTAAAACAAATAAAAGTAATAATGAAGTGATGACTTATTCTTTTTTATTTTGGAAGAAAATTTAGCAATGTGTATAACCTTTATAAAATGTTGGAAGTGTGCAAAAATTCATGTTTAAAAAGTAGAAGAAATATTTTTTATGTTTTGATGGAACATCAAGCAAATGGCTTTTCAATCGATAGTTTTACTTTCATCAATAGCGCAAAGAGTTCATGATCGCGTTTTTGGCAGATTGACTCTAGCATCATTAAAATTTTCATATGAAAACAATTTGATTTGAAACAATTCAAAACAAACATTAAAAATAGATTTTTTTGTTTGTTACACTACCGTAAACTTTTTGCATTACAAAATTTTGTTATTACAAAATATTGAAATTTGTGTAAATTTTCCTAACTAGCAATTTATCATGTTATCGTTATTAGACATTTGCAGAATAACTTACTTCTATCCTTAACAAATTCTCAAAATGATCACGGTGGCAGAATTCTTCAAAGGACGAGACATTTTTATAACTGGTGGCTCAGGTACTTAATTCAATGGCATGTTAAACAATATTAGTTTCAACATAATTACGTTGTAGGTTTTATGGGTAAAGTTTTAATTGAGAAACTATTAAGATCCTGTGGAGAGCTAAATAGTATTTTTGTCCTGATTCGTCCCAAGAAAGGCAAATCATCCCAAGAGCGTATTGCTGATATAACACAATTACCACTATTTGACTCCCTGAGAGATATTAATCCAATTGCACTGGAAAAAGTCGTAGCCATAAACGGAGATGTAACACTTATAAATTTGGGAATAAGTGAAAAGGATTTGAAAATTCTAAAAAATGTTTCTGTAATTTTCCATGCAGCAGCCAGCGTAAGGTATAACTAGAAATAACTCTGTTTTTTATAGTACGATTAAGATTGTTTTCTTTCCTAGATTTGACGATCCATTGAAGGAGGCAATCATTATGAATACTAGAGGCACCTTAGAGGTTATGAAATTTGCAGAAAGCCTGAAAAATATAAAGGTTGTTTTACATGTTTCAACAACCTATTGCTACCCTGATAGGAATGTAGTTGAGGAAAAAGTAAGTACATAAGTATAGTATTTCATGTATTTTTAAGAAAAAAATACATACAGTTAAAACATAGCATCTTTCCGAAAGTAGCTATAAGAATACCATAGTTAATATATGTATGTCTAATATAACAAGTATCTGTTCTTTTAGCAGTATGAATTAAATTTAATAGTACACAATAATACGTAATCGTTTTTATGTGATGTTATTGTCATACAACATTTATATTTAAGCTTTATTCACCCTACGCTGACTGGAGGAGCGCAATAAAAATTGCCGAACGTTTTGACGCCGAAAATCTAAATATTTTGAGTGCAAAGTAAGAATTAATTTTGCTTTATAATGTAATTCGTAGTTTCAATCAATTTTCACCGACTTCTTTATATTTAGATATAGCAGCTACCAGCCAAATACATATACATTTACAAAAAATTTATCAGAGAGTTTAGTAAATGACTACAAAGAAAAACTACCTTTAGTTATATTTCGCCCTTCAATAGGTATATCATTATATGTAATTTTTAACATTTTTAACAGTTTTGAATTTTTAGTTATATCTACGCTTGCGGAACCGATTCCAGGATGGATTGACAACTTCAATGGCCCAGTTGGAATGTTTGTAGCTAGTGGTTTAGGTATGTTAGATTGTCATGTCATTGTAAATGCAATTATGCAACTAAAACAGAGTAACTTAGAGAGACATATATGCAAATGAAAATTAAGTAATTTTTGTATTTTTAAGTGGTCCAATATGTTTAGATAGAAAGGATTCTGAGCATACTTACTTCTCTTAAAAGACAGACAACTTATATATTTCGTCCACAATTTTCAATTTCAAAAAATAAGTTACTAGCCCAAACAAAATACCAATTGTTTAAAATTAACCACTTAACTTTTACTATTTTTCTCAGAAATTTGTATCTTATACTTTTTTTAAATTTTAGGTATTCTTAGAACAATGTACGGGGACCCAGATATTGTGTCTGATTATATGCCAGTCGATGTTGCCATTAAAGGAATGATTTTGGCAGCTTACAAACGTGGAATTGAAGAAAAAAGGTGATATATTGCCAAAACTTTTTTTTTGTCAAGGAAAGTATATTTTTTCTTGAAAACTCTGGCAGAAACGATTAAAAGGTTTGAAATATTTTATCGGTACAAGTATGTGTAAACGCAGTATTTACGAAAACTTATACATTTGTATCGAATTTTTTAAACCGTTTTTTATACGGTAAGTCGCCACGGTGTATGTATACTTAGTATATTAACCGCACTGAATTTGAAACGATTAAGACATTTTAGTAACGAGATAATCTAGTTTATTGGTTTAAATAACGTACACGTATGTGACACCAGTAAATAGGCTGTAAAAATAGATCTAAATAGTTCATTCCACATACGCAGGGGCAGGCATAATATATAATTACTTTTTTAGCTCAGAACTGGCAATTTACAACTGTTCCTCATCAGCGATTCGAGCAATTACAACTGGTTTTGTAATTGATATGGCAAAACAGCTTATCTGGCAGAGTCCGTTAGAAAGGACTGTGTGGGTTCCAGGAGGGTACATAACAAAGTGCCGCGTAAATAACTACTTAAGGGTATAAGATTGAAATATATCTTTATTATTAAAAAAACTAATTTGATCTTTACAGTTTATAATATACCACGTTTTCGTAGCGTGTTTTCTGGATTGGTTACTTAAGCTTCTCAAATACAAGCCATTGTATGTTCTATATTCCGAAACTTTTCTCTATATAAATATTCTTTTTAGTTTTTTAAAGGTACAAAGAAAAATTTACTCCGCAAATTTAGCACTACACTACTTCGTTACAACTACTTGGACATTTTGTAACGACAACTTTGTCGCCCTTAACGAAGCAGTCCCTGAATCTGAATTGTAAGTGAAGTGCAATTTTTCTAAATGTAATATTCTAAATGAAACGAAATGAGTTTTCATGCTTATGTTGGGTTAAATTCAGTAATTCATCAAAGTCACATTTAAAGGTGGTTCAGTATAATAATATATAAAGATGAATTGTAGATAGAGGCCGTTTTGATGGGTTGTTTGAATTAACTCTTGATTTACACTGATTTTCATTTTATCTTATTATTTTTTTGTAGTGGTAGATAATTAATTTAACATTTTTATAGCGATGCGTTTGCCTATCTTCACCTTAAAGACTGTAATGTAAGGGAGTACTTTTTTAATGCACTTGTGGGAGCTAAAAGGTATCTCCTGAAAGAATCGCCGAATGTTGATATCGAGTGGTCTAAGAAGAAGCTATATATTCTAAATGCGATTGATAAAACCTTGACCTTCCTCTTCTATATAATTATTATAAAATTAATTTTTAAACTAAACCCGCTGAGCATATTGTACTCACCGGTAAATAAATATTTGTCGATTTAAAGCATTATTTTTATTTACTAATTAAGTGCCAATAAAAAACCTAGTAATTTTGAATGCGCATAAAAAGGAAGTTCTTGGAATTGAATTTCCAAATTGTATGGCTTATGTTGTTTCTAATTTAATTTAATTTAATTTATGAGCATAAGCTCCTTGGCATGTAAATACTCTATACAGAATTGCAAACGAAAATGTAAAGCAGTAAATAATCAAAATAAAGAAAAAAATAAATAAAAACAGCATCGAATAATAATATAAAGATAGTATAGATTAAGCAACAATTCAAGCAAAAAAAAAATATTAAAATAAGATAACAAAGATAAGATAAGACAAATAAAAAACAAAAATGAATAAATAAGGAAATCGTGTACTGTAGACAAGAAAAGTAATTTAAAGCCGCACTCTTGAAATTACTGATGTCTGTTAGTCGCCTAACATTCACAGGTAATGTATTACAAATTTTAACACCATAGACGAAAAATGATCTATCACTTTGCCTACATTTACATACTTCGAGGAATAACAAGCTGAACATTGCGTACTAATTGAAATAGTTGAATTTTTCTACATAAATAATCAGGCATTAAATTCCTAATTATTTTGAAAACCATTAATGCGACATGGTATTTCAAAAAATTATCCAGTGTGCATCCCAGTATATTGTAAGCATACCTCGATGTATGACTGAAATGATCAATCTTATAAATGTAACGCGCACATGAATTATATGCTACATACGACTATCGCTATCCAGACAACACCATACTTGACATCCATATAAAAACAAGGGAATAATAAGGGTTATTACCAAACGTCTTCGAATGGATAATATTTCGCATAAAACCATAATCTTCTCAAAGCACCATATACTCTTCCTACAACCTTGGCTATATGCGTATCCCATGCTAGAGTAGAACAAAATACTATACCTAAGCTGTTAACTGAGTCAGAGTAAGGAATAATATCATCACCTAGATATGTATATAGGGCTCAATTCATTAGTAATAATCTAATTTCTATACATCAAAATAGCTTGAGACTTTGAAGCATTTAAGTTCAATTTATTTTTCTTCGACCAATTCAAGACTCTGACTAGATCAGCATTCATTTGGGAAATAGCATGATATGTATCATTGACCAACGTAGATAAAGAAAGTTGAGCATCAGCTGTATACATATGGATACCAGAATTCTTCAATACCTCAGCTAAATCATTTAAGTACATCAGAAATAACAATTTGCCCAGAATCGAACCCTGTGGAACACCTGAAAAGAGCTGCCGGCATTTCGAATGCGCAGAGTGAATAACAACCTTCTGATACCTGTCCGATATATAAGAATATATGAATTTCGTTGCTGAACTGCTAAAGTTAAATTTAGTTTTCAATTTTTTACACAACATATTAAAATTTACATTATCACAGGCTTTACTGAAGTTAAGAAGAACTAATACAGAAGAAAAACCGTCATCAAAATTACTTCTAATGTTATCAGTAATATAGAGGAGAGATGCCGTTGTACTGTGACGACTGCGATACCCAGACTGATATTCATATAATAGTGAATGATTTTCCACGTAGGTCTTTACTTGTTACAAAGTAGTCTCTCAAGAATCCTGGAGCAGTAAGGAGAATACTTATTGAACGATAATCGTGTTTATTCTGAGGTTTGGGCTTTTAATTGATGGGAAAAACTTTTGCATATTTCCACTTAGCAGAGAATCGAGATGTTACAATATAAGTATTTAATATATGCCTTAAATGCAATACAATGTAGGGTTATATAATGCGAAGATATCGGGGATCATTCTCTTCAATGCTAACCGAATCAGATTTAATTGATTTAATGGCTAAGATAACATCATCACGAGTGACAGTACAAAACGAAAAGCCATCAAATCGAATTCCATTATCAAATGTGTTATTATCATCACTTCTGAATATCGCAAGAAGTTTCTGATCGATTGATACCAAGGCATTTGATATTCCTCTAAAGAGTCTTTGTTGGCAAGGATGGATCAAGCTTTCGAATACAGAACGATTTCTTAGAATCTCGAATAGCCTTAGTTGTTTTACTACAAAGTCTTCTATAATTGTAAAGTAAAATCTCAGTTTTATGAGTTTTCCAAAGCCTGTATGCATGATTCCTCTCGCAAATCAGTGCTTTAATACTATTATTCATCCAAGGTGTACTCTCACTAATTTTCCTACATTTCAAGGGAACAAATAAATTGAATAACCATAATACAAATAAATAAAACAAATAAATTGAATAATTCATAATTGAAATGCTCAACCTGAACATCAACATCATTTGTCCAGTAAAGGCTACTCCAGTCAACAGCCTCTAATTCATTCAAAAGACGCGGTAAATCAATATTGTGAAAGTCGCGATATAAGATAATTGAAGATTTACGCGGAACAGCTAGATTAAAAGATGCACAAATCGCTTTATGATCAGTAATTCCAGGCAAAGCAAATTGATTTTGATCTGTTAGAATATCGACCCGATTACTAATAATAACATCGATTACCGAACTGCCTAAAGAATGGTGCCTGGTAGGTTTAGTGTTAATAACCTTCAATCCTGTTCCACTTATAAAGCTCAAGAACGAGGGTTTCTGGTAATTTTCTGACACATATCGATATTTAGGTCACCCAGAATTAACGTGGAAGCAACTGACTGGAATACAACATAAGTGAATCATAGAAGGAATATAAGGATACGACCTTAGGTTGTTTATGGGGTATTCCTATGCTGTCATTGTTTGTAAAGATAGTAAAATTAAGATTCTTTTTTCCTTACATTAATTAAAACCATTTGTGAAGACGAATACATTAAATATTTTTTTCTGTGAAATTGTGAACAAAGTCAATGAAATAATTTATTTTCGATTTTCTAAGTCGGTATTCTTTATTTGTTTGTTCGATCGATCAAACTTTATGTCAGTAACATTAACTGTGTTCCATTGGGCCATGAAGAGTACGTAGGCGTACTTTCCCAATAGAACGCTTTTCTTTACCTGAGTAGTTAGAGCCGCTCTCGGATTTGGAAATTCATCGATTGCACTTGCGGTACATGCGCATGCAATGTATGGTTGATTGGTTGCTTTAAGGAAGAACAACACTTTGAAGCCTGAAACAAGGTGCTCTTTGAGAATTTTTTTGGCTCACTTCTTAGAATAAATGACTAGATGAAGAGCTGTACCGTGTAAAATTCCTATCTGTGAGTGAAGCTACTTCAGGAACCTTAGAATAAAGAACGAGGGGGAAGACTATCTCAAGTAATAGCCATGTACGTGTGATAAGCAATTTGATTCTGGGTAAAGTGGCGATGAGGTTAAGGGAAGTGTCACCAACGATTGTCAAATTGGACAAATCTGTCCAATCGGTTCGCTCAAGTTATGTTTTTCAATTTGTGTCTCCTTATGAAATCATAGTCATCTCCGGAGTATTGAAATATTTGGCGGCATAAGTCGAGTGTTTTTAAATAGTAAAATTATTTCAATTAATAAAATAAGGTAGGGCAAAGTTACATTATATTAAACCTAAGTGAGTTTTTTGAAGGCACTTGTTGGAACATTTTATTTTGTATAAAAATAAAACACTTGTTTTGTTCCAAAAAAAAAAACTTAATTTTATTCGCGGTTTTTTTATAAACTTTAACGACGCGTTTCGCCCTATAGAGGCATCATCAGGTTAGAGTAGAGTTTTTTGGAACAAAACAAGTGTTTTATTTTTATATTAAAAACTTTATTAGGCTATATTTTAAAAACAGCAAATTTAAAATATAATCAAAATGAGTGAGCCGCTCTTGTATCCAAGCAAAATTTCACTATTTTCATGATTCAAACGCACCCATCGCTTGGGCTCTACCACAGAAATGCTGAAATTTTTCCGAGTGATGTCCTTTCCTCTAGTTCTTTATTCTTAGTGAAGAACTTAACATCAGCTGTGGTCGTTAAATTATAGAGACAAAAGCATACTCAAAAGAGGAACAAACAAATTTTGTACTGTCAAAGGTTTTTTACTTTTGTGCGTGAAAAAGTTTCTTCGAGTGAATTAAGTAAAATTTTGTTCACTTTGTAAAAATAGCTTCATTTAAAACTTTACGTTATTATTCCAATAAATTTATTAAACTATTTTTGTGAACCAACTTTGCTTAAACACCCAGATTTTGTTTAAATGAAGCAGCATGAAGTGTCAGTTCTTTTCGTGCACAAATAGTTAGAAATAAGATGATGGGAAATCGTTTTTCCTGTAAATACATCACTAGAATTACTTCTAAACTCATGCTTTAAACATGTGAAGTTCAATTAAAACCTCAATTTATGGAAAAAAGCAAAAGTTCCGTAAGATAATATGTGAGGTTAATGTGAAAACTGATTTAATATTCTGGGTCGTTTGTACTAGTGAAGACGTCAAACAAAATGTTTATCCATAGAAAATCGTAAATAAGATTTAATCAATTAAAACCAAAACTGATGGTTCGCTTGACCTATAATATAACCTCAATATTAATATGCAGCTTAAATATTTTATTCAGAGAAGTTAGAATCAAATTATTCTTTAACGAATTATCAAGTTTTAAATTTACTTTAAATCTGACTTGTTTACGGCTATATTGTTGCTACCACTACATAGCCCGAAATTCTAATTCAAAAGAAAATTGCTTCATTAAAATCGGGTTTCAGCTCTTCCCTTCTAAGAACAAAAAATGAAAGGAAGTGCACCATGCTCAAAAAGTTTCCGAATTTACGAACAAAAAATCGGGAAACACGTACACGGTTTATACACGGTATTGCACTTCCTTTCGTTTTCTGTTCTAAGCTCCCCTTAGAAGTACAGTACCGTGTATAAACCATGTAGGTGTTTTCCGATTTTTTGTTCGTTGGAAAGGTGGGGGAAGGGGACCCAAAAGTACGCAATAACGAAATGTCAATTTGACTTGGACTTTCTTAAGTGTGCGCCGCATTCAAAGTGTTTATAGAGTGCTTATTGAATTCAAATTCAAATTGAAATTCTTTTATTAAACTATACCCTAAGTACAATTTAACTTAGCCTAAGCGCTTAGGTAGCTAGACCACAAAGCGCGTCCTGTCTAGTTTTGTAAATTGGTCTATATGCTTATTCTAACTAAGTACGTACTATTCTATTTTTTACCCTATTGTTCTTTCCATTGTTCAGCTTCTTATTTTATTTTATTTTATTTCTTTTCTTATTTTTCTATTACAATTCCATTTGTTTTCTATTCCAGTTTTCATATTTCATTCGTTTTTCTCTTTCCATTTTTTTACTTCTTATCTCTTATAATGTTTTATTGATACAATTTTACCATATTTTCTTTGTTTTTTATTGCGTTCTTTTATAATTTTGATCTTTTCTACTTATTTTTACCCTATTTCATTTTTTAATTGAGATCTAGTTTTCTGTTACGATTTTCTTATTTCCTTCGTTTTCCTTTCCAATTCAATTAACATTACTTTACTTTTGATCTCTTATAATGTTTAATTACTTTAGTCTTTACTGTTTTTTTTCCATAATTCATTTGCCTTAATTTTTATATTTTGCTATATCCTTACACAATTTTTCCATATTTTCTTTGTTTTTTATTGTTCTTTTCCACTTATTTTTTAACTCTATTTCATTTTTTAACTGAGATTTAGTTTTACTATTTTCAATAAATTATCTTTATAACTTATCTACTAACACTATAATAAAATAAATAATAAATAAAGAGGCATAATAAGACTAAAATAACGTTAAATCCATTTATATACATCTAGTTTTACCAAAATTTCTTTTAACTTATCAAAATTCATGGGATCTAGGAGATGGGACATTGGAGGGATTTCCCCCTGTAGAATCTCCCTTGTGGTCGCGCACTCGTTCAGTATGTGTCTTATTGTCAGTCTCCGTTGACATCTCATTCACCCCGGTGTCCTCATTCACCCCGGTGTCCTCATTGGTGGGTCATTCTCGTATGACCAGTTCTCAGCCTCATCAGCTTGGCTGTATCCTTTCTACCCATGTTTGTTGGAAGTTTCGGGGTTGTTGTTGTTCCCCAGTGGGTTCTGAGGAACGTGCTGTTTAGCTCCCACGCTCTTTGCTTCCTTGTCTGCAGCGCTTTTTCCCCTGTTCGCCTGATGAAAGCCTGCGTTTGTGGGACATATCTTTCTTCCAAATCGTTAGATGGTCTTTTGGCTTCTATATCTACTGCCTCGTTTCCTGGGGTCCCTTGATGTCCTGGGATCCAGCTGATTTTTATTTTTCCCCCTTCGGCTATTATGGCTTGTCTAGCCCAGGTGATTATGGGCTCATCATTTGCTGCGTTGCGGATGGCTTCGACACAACTCTTCGAGTCCGTGAAGATGTACGTTGGTTTACCTTCTTCTTGGGCCAGTTTGAGTGTTTATTGAATAATTTTCACTGTTCATTTATTAAAAGTGGTGTAATTTTACAAATAAAGACAATTAACATTTAAAAGACTGTTTTGGTTTAGTTTACTAAGCATCTGAGGTGCTTAATTTGAACATTTTTCGTGATGAAGTGTGCGGTATTTTGTTGTAAAAATAATCGACGCATTGGGTGTGGAAAATCATTTTTCAGGGAAGTTAAATGATATAATAAGCAATTATGCAGCATTTTATTTGAAATACATGCAAAAGCTAAAATACCAAAAAATATAACCATTTCTCTTGGTGGTGCTCGTTTGCTTACATTAGAGAGTTTTGGTTCGCCTTATTGGTTTCAGCGACAGCTGACAGAAGTTTCTGCCTGGGGGCTCTAATAAAACTTTAAAAGTATTAAAATATTTTTCTACCTTTTGTTATTTTAGGTTACCAAAAGATAAAGACTTCAGAGAACTGTGGTTAAAATCCATTGGTAGAACTGATTATATACCATCCGCTGGTAGTAATGTTTGCGAGGACCACTTCGAATGAGTCAAAAATCAAAAATTTACTACTTCCATGGTGAAAACTAACACATTCACACCTTTCAAACACATAAGGAAAATTCGGAAACTTTTTGAGCATGGTGCACTTCCTTTCGTTTTCTGTTCTAAGGCTCCTCCTCTAGTTCTTTATTCTAGGCTCACTTATAAATCGTGGTAATGTAGATGTCCGGTGCTTAGAATAAAGAACTAGAGGAAAAATGTAAGCATTTTGCTATATGTGGCAGAACCCAAGCGATGTGTGCGTTTCGAACATGAAAGTAGTAAAATTATGCTTGTATACGGGAGGGGCTAACTCATTTTGATAATATTTTAAATTAGGTGTTTTTAAAATATATTCTTATAACATTTTTAATATAATATAACTTTGCCCGACCATATTTATTAATTTACTTAATTTCACTATTTAAAAACACTTTGCTTATGCCCCCAAATATTTCAATACTAGGTAGACGACTATGATTTCATAAGGCGACAAAAATTGAAAACACAACTTGAGCAGACCCGATTGGATGGATTTGTCCAATTTGACAATCGTGGCTACACTTCACTTAACCCCCTCGCCACTTTGCCTAAAAGCAAAATGCTTATACACGTACAGGGCATTTACTTGGGATAGCCTTTCCTCTAGTTCTTTATTCTAATGCAGGCCATACACGATCAATTCTACCGTCAAGTCTGCAGCGGACTTGACGCGGCGTCCAGTTTGCAGCGCATCCATATAGACCACTCAAGATCAAGTTTACCGTCGAGTTTGCATGATACCTCATCAGTTGAAACCATGGCATCACCAGTGGCTGCCGACGCCGCGTTAGCCATCCTAGGCTTATTGCTCGCAATTAAGAACCAAAAAGAAAAATCGTTCGCCTGCAGATGCCGATGCCGTCATGCATACTTGACCGCTCATACACACGGTCAAATTTGCATGACGCTGCAGACTTGATCAAGTCTGCAGAATCGAAATTCGATTTTTCCTTCATGTAGACTTGTCATGCACAATGATAGCCATACACCGTCAAGTATACTGGACGCCGCGTCAAGTCCTCTGCAGACTTGACGGCAGACTTGATCGTGTATGGCCTGCATAAGGTCCGGTGGTTGAAAAAGGGAGTGACCCAACAGCAAAGATTTCCGTAGCCAAACTTTACTAAAGGTGTGTAAGTTGACACATGCACAAGAAAAACAGCACAGACAGGCTGAAGAAAAACCGTTTATGAGGGTGAAATCTGTTTAAAAGTGCAATTTAAGAGTAACAATATTGATTAAGATTTGTAATTTTGGTAATTATCTAGTTTCGGTGTCACAGCTCCGCTGACCTTGAAATTTTAGTTAGTTGTACTATATCGCCGCTCCCAAGGTAAAGTCTACTTTAACGTAAAAAGTAGGTATTTCACAAGTTAATAGTGTCTTTAACATCGCCTGAAATATTCTTATCACAAAAGAAAGTTATTTTCTCAACTTTACCTGTGAAATGATATCCCGGAGCGTTTCAAATAACTTGAATTTTTGCTATATTGCACTACACACTTCATTGTCACTAATTGTCTAAAACTGAAATATTTTTGAGACAGCACATAATATTTATATATTTTTGACCGCCGCAATTGATTTAGTTCTTTACAGGCCCATAAAATTAGCACTTTTTCACCTTCAACACTCTGTTAAGGAAAAACGTCAAACAAAGGGATAGGTGGAGTTGAATGATAAGAGCAACAAAAATCGTAGATATCGGCAGTCATGTACACTGATTTTACACGCTAGGACCGACCACTCCATTTAGTTTCATACTCTTAGAAAAATACATACTCTCTTAAAAAAAAATTCCGACATTGACTGCAATAAAATATTAAAGATAAGCAAATCTGGATTATAATGGCAGTCGAATGCAAGGAGATTTTTGAAGAAAGCGGTTTCAGTTATATCACACCCACTGAGATTTATTAAAATGGAGTGACTTATAAGCTACCAATTTTACTTTCAGTAAAGGAAAACCACTGTTCCAAGCAGAATAAAATAACCAAATATATACGAAATGACATATTTAATTTTAATCTCTTATATTAATGTAAGGAAAATGTAAAAATCACTGGAAATAGTGAAATACAAAAAAAGGTTGTTGTAATCTGCAAAATGCTTACCCAAAAAGAAATATAAAATGATTGTGAATATTGTCATCTGTTTCTATTGCCTGAATTTAATAGGCAACATGACGTTTACCACGGTTACATGCAGACTTGAAGCCGGCTTCAAGTCGACTTGAAAGTCATGTAACCTCGGATCGACTTCAAGTCGGCTTGATTGAAGTCGATCCGAAAAATGTTGGATCGACTTAAACTAGAGCAATGTAAGTGAAGTCAAGCTCTGAAGTAGGTAAACTGTCGCCACAGATTAAACTGTCAATTCAATCTCAAGTCAAGTTTTCAATCCGACATGTAACCGTGGTAGTTGATAATTAAGAAAACCGGGTTAAAAAAAATGTTTACACAGAAAGGAACAACTAGCGAAAAGTGATACCATATTCTTGAAGAAACAGCATATATATCTCAGTGATAACACCATAGAAAAATATTTCCATATTTACATTATAAACATTTAGTTTTCGAACGCCTTTCTATATAACTGGTCGAATGCGGCCAAATTTCATAACAAGTGTGATAATTTTCATAGGTTACTTAGGCATCAAATGATCAAATAATAGAAAGATCCTGGTAATGACATTTGTGTGCGGCGAACTGGTTTCACTCTAGCTAGTTCGTGGTTCGTCGTTTAACAATTTTATTAAGTTTTACTAAGTGACACTTGTGTGAGGTGAAATTATAACCAGATTAAGAACATGAATACTCGTCGAGCCATCTATTGTTTGGTAAAAAAGGTAAAGACACACCACTTGTTGCAACTGCAATATCCGAATCCGATCAACGGCATCAACAGCGTTGCTTCTCTATCACAATCACTGTCAGTAAGTAATTTTTTTAATTTTAAGTTTTTGTGATGCATTAACTTTCTACAAACAATTTTGGCATGAACTTCAACTTCTTATTAGTATAAAACTGTTTCACAAAGAATTCTCATTGAATCAATTATTTGTTAATGTGTAGGAATGTATTTTGAAAGGCTCTACTTTTGGGAATTTTTAAAGTAATTTTGATAAAAATGCAATAATTGACTGGCAAATTAATTTACTACGGGGTGTGTGCCACACCCAGAAAATTAATATCCCCTCACTCATCGGGACATTTTACATAGGCAAAGAGATTTTGCTTTTCAAATATTAAATTTATGCTTTAATATACCTCTCGAATAAAGAAAGTGCCTTAAAAATGTCATCGCGAAGCTCATAAGTTCTTTTTCTCTCGTTCTGAACAGAGAAACAGTGCAAGATTTATTATTTCATAAATTTTTTTCTTTAATAACATCAGATTCGAATTTTCCATAATAATATCCCTGACAACAATTACGTACATTAACTTATTTGAAAAATATCTCTTATCAATGTTTAACCCCAAATGACCCTGATAATTTCAAAAGAGATAAATGAATATACATAACAACAGCAGGAAACAAATTAACTAAGCACAAATATCTATCAGTTGGCTGAACACAGCAAAGAAGTAAATATCTTTCGAGCATTGTAATAAAATATAAAAATCTTATATAATGTCGAATATGGCTAAGACTGTAAGAGCAAAAATCAAGTGATAGTACAGAATTTACAAAAATACATTTTTTTATAGAAAATGTCGGGAAATGCAAAGATTCTACACGCACCCTTAGAGGAAATTGATCCCGAACTTACGGCTTTAATTCGCAACGAGAAAAGTCGACAGATGAAAGGACTAGAAATGATTGCAAGTGAAAATTTCACTTCATTGGCGGTGTTGGATTGTTTAAGTTCCTGCTTGCATAATAAATATTCCGAAGGACTTCCAGGAAAGAGGTATGTCTAAAAAAAATTTATAATTTTGTTAAAGATTACCCCCGTGCTGTTTTGATGATAATACCTTGTTAAATCGTGGTCAGTTTCCAAAAAAATGTAGCGGGTGCAAATCCATTTCTTAGCTTTCAGGAGAAAATGAAAGCGAAATTTTTTCTTTTCGAATAATTTGTATAGACGGATATGTTTTGGTTGAATAATTGACCGTGTTGACTTGGCCTTTAATATGCCTCAGTGACTTGAACAAAATTACATTAACAATTCCATACAAATTAATTGAGAGTATTTCCCATTTGGGTAATGAGAAATGGATAGGTGCCAGGAAATGTTTGTCATTTTGTTTAGCCTAAGGTATTGCTTCCTAATTTTCTTCATATATATTGTCCTGGGTTGCCACTCTGTTTTGACGTGCAATTATATTTACATCATGGACAGGTGAATTAATTGTAACATTGTTGTTGAGACGGAGTTATATCAATTCGTTGAGCCGCACGACCACCATGCCATGGATCCCGTGTTTGAGACCAGAAATAAATATAATCCACTCCGTCTCTATGCTGTTGTCTAGCTCACAGCAATGGAAAAACAAGAATTTCAAGT
Organism: Leptarthrus brevirostris; assembly: GCA_964036015.1. Taxonomy (NCBI): domain Eukaryota; kingdom Metazoa; phylum Arthropoda; class Insecta; order Diptera; family Asilidae; genus Leptarthrus; species Leptarthrus brevirostris. The sequence continues at coordinate 148,781,228 of OZ038374.1, forward strand.
TTCCTCGCATCCCTTACCCTAATTCCCTTCCGGGCAAAACCATGCTAACGCATCAGAGGGTTATCCTCTAGGATTTGGCCACATCGTATAAAAATAAAAAATAAAAATAAACATTGGGATCATGACATCCTAAATAATCTTGCGAGGTCATCATTTAAACAGTGACTATACCGTTTTGTTCTCCTCGTTTAATGGCCATACATACTTTGCTTATACAGTCGACGCGCATTTTTCATCCACTCTAACATTGGTGTATATATATTACGTACCTTTTTTCCTCGCAAATTTCGCAGACTCTTAAGCTTCACCGTTAAAACGTTTGTAGCACATTTGGGCGAACGATAAGTTGTTTATTTTGAATTTTATTAGCATTTAAATTTATTACCTGCATATAAACTTACAACACAAAACAAAATTTACAAAGTAATGTGATTTTTTTAATTTTAGATATTACGGTGGAAATCAATTCATTGACCAAGTGGAGGTGTTGGCACAACAGCGTGCACTCGAAGCTTACAATTTAAACCCAGAAGAGTGGGGTGTCAATGTTCAACCATACTCAGGATCCCCTGCTAATTTTGCAGTCTACACTGGCTTGTGTAAACCCCATGATCGTATAATGGGTTTGGATCTTCCAGACGGCGGTCACTTAACTCATGGTTTTATGACGGCAAATAAAAAAATCTCCGCAACTTCAATATTTTTCGAAAGCATGCCATATAAAGTCAACCCAGTCACTGGGCTAATTGACTATGATGAATTAGAAAGAAATGCGAAATTGTTTAAACCACGTGTGATAATAGCTGGAGTGTCATGTTATTCCCGATGTTTGGATTACGAGCGTTTTAGAAAAATTGCTAGTGATAACGATGCTTACCTATTCGCTGATATGGCTCACATTTCTGGTTTAGTGGCAGCTGGAATCATTCCAAGTCCGTTTAAATATGCAGATGTCGTAAGCACGACTACCCATAAAACATTACGAGGACCTAGAGCGGGGGTGATTTTTTTCAGAAAAGGAATTAGACAAGTAAAACCTAGTGGATTAACAATTATGTACGATTTAGAAAGTAGCATAAACCAAGCTGTTTTCCCTGGACTGCAAGGGGGTCCTCATAATAATGCCATAGCAGCGATTGCTACAGCAATGCTCCAGGCCAAAACACCAGAATTTGTTAAATATCAGAAACAAGTAGTTAAGAATGCTCAGCGACTTTGTAAGGGACTGTTAGAGAAGGGATATTCTATCGCTACTGGTGGTACTGATATTCATTTACTTCTCGTAGATTTGCGAACGGTAGGATTAACTGGTGCAAAAGCAGAATACATTCTTGAGGAAGTTTCCATAGCTTGCAACAAAAATACAGTACCTGGAGATAAATCCGCACTGAGTCCCTCAGGAATTCGTTTAGGAACTCCAGCACTAACTACCAGAGGATTAATGGAAGAAGATATTGATAATGTGGTTGAATTTATTCACAGAGCTCTCGAACTTTGCAAGGAGGTTTCTAATATATCTGGTCCAAAAATTCAGGATTTCAAGGAGGTGATCCACTCTAATGAGTGTATAATTGAAAAAATGAAGGCCCTACGCGGCGAGATTGAAGAGTTTAGTCAGAAGTTTCCTTTGCCAGGCCGTGAAAATATATAAGGAACCAAATATTATTGTATGACTGTATTGTGCTCGAAAAAATTAAACCTTTTTTTAAATAGTTTTATTCTTTCTGTAATGAATAATATATGCTGTAAGCTATTTTATTAGCTAGCAGCAGGACACAAAAAGCAAGTTTTTTTTCCATCTAACCAATTGTAACTCCTTGACATACGTTCCATAGAAATTTAGAAGTAGCAACTTAATATGTAAAAGCAAATAACTTTTCAGGTCTCGACCAAAATTATTCGAAATCGTCAAATTGATATACATATGAAATAACAATTACTTTGCTGCCCACTTATAATGAGACTAAAAAATTCTGTGTAAGTAACAAAAATTGCTTCATTTTTTTCAGATAATATAAAAACCATATATATTTGGCGCTCTGGGTCTTGTATGGATAGCGCGTATACTTAAAGGCAATGCTTAAAAAAAGGGAAAGAATAATTTTAAAGTGGAAGATTGTCGCCCGGATATATTTGTAGATATATAAAAATCTCGAATAGCAGTCACATTTTTTTAATTTTAGTGCAAAAGATTTGTTAAAGATAAAAAATTGAAAAATAGGAAAATTTTCCACATTTAATTTCTTAAGTAAAATACATATTCACTAAAACACTATTTATCTGCTCTGTAATTTCACATTTCGATACCTGTTTTGTCTACTATTACATTTGGGAGGAATGCAATGCTGTACAAAAGCTATCGTCTCCGCAAACCATTTGAAATTACAAATTTACTTAGCGTACATTCAAATTGTAACATACGCTGCTTAGAAATAAATTATCTACACAAAGCTCTTAAAAAATATTAAACCGTTTAAAACGTAAATCCCATTTTGATGCTCTCCTTGAGTTTGCTATCGCGATGAAATCTTGAGTTATGTGTTGACAAAGACCATTTCGTCTTGAAACTTTTTTTGCACATAGTGCAATCAAATTTCCCTACAAGGCCATCATGCTTTGATGCGTTATGTCTTTTTAAAGCAGAAACTGATTGTAGCTGTCGATTACAAATTTTACACTGGAGGGTTTCTTCAAGAGAGCTTCCTAAAAATATTAAAAAAATTGTTTATTTCATATTGTGTAACATATTTTTTTGCATGTATGGCTGTCAAGTTATGATTTTAGTTCCTTAATTGTAATTAACAAAGTATAACTGACCATGAATTCAGAATGTAAGTGTATTTTATAAATAAATTATATTTACAGTAGCTAAATAACAATTTTCGAGGCTTATATTTTTTTGTTTGTTACAATTATTGACTGACAAATCACGGTTCAAACGATTGGAGACGGCTACAGAGATGAAACAGTAACGTTATAAGATATATGAAACTCCATAGAAAACCTTGTTACAGTATGATATCCCCCCCACCTTTTTATTAAATGTATCATTAACTGAAAGGCATAAGTTTAGGAAAAACCTTAAATTTATTTAAATTTTGTACATTTTTAGATCATTTGTTACTCTGACTGGTGAAAGTTTACAAATGCTAAGTTTTACAGACTGTAAACGTAATACTTCATGAGAATAAGAAGGGAATTTAAACTTAAAATGAAATAATTAAAGTTGTGTATTTACAATGACGTTGGTTTTAAACTCATTACGATGTCCTTTCGAAGCCTACATAGTGTCACTAATTATGTATCTTCGTTTGCTTCTGCTCGTGAGATATCCTAATGTGCTCCCTCAAACTGTACTTGTTTTTGAAGTTCTTTTGGCAGAGCTCACACTTTCTGGGCGCTTGTGGTGTATGTTGCGTTCGAATATGTCTCCAAAGATTTACTGTGGTTATAACCATTTTGCAAAACTGACATTCTGTCCATTTACTATTTGGCAAATCTAAAAATATAGATAATTTTAAAATTAGTGTTTTTGATCAAGTATTCATAAATTTATTGAAAATGTTTGGAGACATATTCTATTTTACGACATTAAAACTTACAAAAATAAATAAGAATTTCATAACTACGATTTGAATTTTGCGCGAGAGCTTTAATATGGAAATATTATATTGAATGCAAGAAAATAGATTGCGCTTGAATTCTATACTATATTTCTACGATGACTGCATTCGTATCTGCAAGTCCTACAATGAATATCCATTACGTATGCTTCACACAACCGACGACAAGACTACGCTTTTATAATTGAATATACATATTCTAGTGTAAGTGGAAAGTATGTTGTTTATTTTAAATTCAGCAAGAACTTCTTGTTGATAATCATATATCCTAATTATTTGAAGTAAAGAAATGAGATTAGTCTACTGCGAAATTATATTGTTGTAATTAATATTTCGCTCTAACTTTATCCTGTTAGAGAATTGTCCGCTATGTTGTCGGTGTGTTTTAGACTACAATAAAGTAAAAACAAGTAAATAAATCCATAAACGCAAACATAATGTAAATGTAGCTAATAATTAGTTTAATAATTGCACCAAATGCACTGCAACTTAATGTGCAGTTTTGTGTGTTATGACGATACCACTAAACATTCTTTTAACTAAACCCAAACAATAAAATAGTTTAAAAAAAATTGAACCGACTTTACAAAAAGCGCTAAAAAGCATAAAATAATTTTTAATTTTATATCCATTACGACATTTTGAAGTCGGTGGAAATTAAACAAACTGTTTACAACAAAGTATTTAATCGTCCTTCATTTATGATACCGTGAGTTGAAACGTACAGGTAGTTTTATATATTATCTTCAATTGCGGTTGTTTGTTTAATTTGCACCGACTTCAAAATATAATAAATATAAAATTAAAAATTATTTTATGTTTTTTATTCCTAGCGCTTTTGTGAAGTCTGTTCAAATTTTTTTTAATTATGTTATTTTCCATTTTTTATTGTATTCATATATACGACCCGTAAGAATAAAGTAATTTCAAAACTTGCAGAGGTAGTGCATTCTAATGAATGGAAACAAAATTATCCACATCCGGCAAACTTATTACGTAACGTTAATTAGTCACCTTTCATACACTCACCTTAGAAATTTTTTAACATGACCCTAGTGCGCCACCGTACTCTATACAGCAAGAGAGAATTATCGTAGTCAACGAGTCATCGTAATCAGTCTAGGTACCAAATTGTTATTATTTATCAATTAGGAAACTTATTTTGCACAACAGAATAAAAATCGGTCTATATCTTATGAAGCTACGCATCGCGCATCCTCCAACTCTCACCACAATCTTCGTCAGAATACAAATAGATACTCTATGCATTCAGAATCATCTAAATCAGTCCATGCGTTACAAAGTTAGGTTCCCCGACCCAAGGCCAAAATTTTTCCATATAGTAGCAATGAGGGATCAACTGTACACATCAAATAAGAATCTTCTAAATAGGTGTGTGAATTAGGAATTTGGGTAACGCCCCCTAAAAACACCACCCCATCTCATAAATTTTGGTCGTCGTATCAGTGGGGCAACATATTCTACACATCAAAAGAATCATCCAAATCGGTCCACACGTTACAAAGTTAAACTACCCCACCCTAAGACCAAATATTTTTCATTATTACCAATACTCTATACATCTGAAAAAGGAATTGCCCAAATCAGTTTTACCCCTTATTTCAAAATTTTGTTTGATATGTTACCAATTGGTTACCATACTCTATCCAACAAAGAAAAAATCGTCCAAATTTAACTACCCTCCTCCCCTGCCTCCCCATTCATCCTGGAGCCACATTTTTTCATTATTAGCAATGGGGCATCATACTCTATACAACAGAAAAGAATCATCCAAATCGGTCCACGCGTTACGAAGTTGGGTTTCACCCCACCCCACTTAAACCTTTTTTGACATGGTACCAATCGGGGAACAAAAAAAGAATCATTAAAATCGGTCTACGCGTTACAAAGTTATGCCCGAAAATATAAAAAAAATACGTGTCGAACTTAGAACTTCTGTTTTTGGGAAGTCGGTTAAAAGAAAATATTCATATCCGTATTTGCCTCACACCTCTACTCTAACATCCCTAGTACGTTCATACACCCACTGGTCCGATTTGCATGCGTTTGATTGTAGGCACACAAACTTACTAGTTGGCTTCGCACCAGATTTCATTCGATTTGATCGTTAATATAATTAACATTTCTTTCAGAGGAAGTTCTGACACGAAAACCTTTCAACCAGTTTATTATATACATTTACATTTGTATATAATATTTTCATAATATAAACAACATCCTGAATAAGAACATGGTAAAACCAATGTTAGAGTTACGTCTACTTTCAAGAGTCCCCAGTGAAATCAGTAGTAGATTCGAATATGGAGGCAGTAAAAGAGGATTGGTCCAGGAAATTTATATTATTATCAGGGACCGTACCGGTTTTATCTTTTTTCTGAAACAGTGATAAAAGGACTATTTGAGTGTTTATTTTTTCTATCAGTTGAAAACTCGCAGATTTTTTTTCTGACATATATAAAAAATATTACTAGAGTTTAAAAGCTATTGGATAACATTTTTTAAACCTTGGAGATCTGCAATAAAAAGAAATGAAGAAACATATACATAAATGTGACCATCTCCGAAGAAATATTTAAATATAAATGAATCAAAAGAGCTGCCTAGAACAAAAACATCGTCATAAGCCTTGTTTATTCGGAGAAGGTTATATTACACATATTTGTGATTACCTAAACAAGTAACAGCACAAGATTTCTACCACAAAAAATAAAACAAATTTTTAACAATTTTAAACAAACTGAAAAAATAAAAGTTTAAATGGACCTTTTACTTTGCACTGGAAAAATAAAAAGTCCACAATAACTGTTTTTTCTAGTAAAAATTTTAAATGTCCAAACTGCTTTTGTGATGGATCAAGTTGAAATTTTAAAAATTCTGTCGGAAATGAATAGAGGTATGCTACATTTAATTTTCCAACTCGAACTTCCTTGGAACTTTTTCGTAAAAAATTTCAAAAACAACAAACAGGTAAGAGATATATCGTTTTGCAGTACTTAATACTTTTGCATAGAAAAGTCAGCGACATATCTAATTTTTATCCCCTACCTAATACTACCTGTAAAAATTTATAAAGAAACAAATGCTGAGATTTTAAAAAAAGTTAAACTAGATCTTTTCTGGTTTGCAATAACTAATAAATCTATTTAATAATATCGCAAATTTCACATACTTTAATCAGACCTGCCTAATAATAATTAACATAATTTGGATTTGTTAAGTTAAGGTAGATACTTAATTAATAGATACCTAACTGTATCCTGGTTAAAGCCGCGCCTGGCGGGGAGTTTTACAACACGCCATTTCGATATAAACTAAGAAAAAAAAATTGTTCGGGGGAAACTACAATTACAGAAAGAGTTTTCATACTTTTGCGAATAAATTAAATTTCAACGAAGCAAAATCATGAAATGCTCTCCGCTAGTCAAAGAAACGTTAAATAATGCACAAATTTAAAAAATACCCCTACTATTATGCTTATTAAAATATTGTTTTTTAAAACATTATCTGAATATTACTTGACATAAAGAAAATATTATTTTGGCAAATATAATAGGGAGTAAGAAAACTCACCGTTAGAACTGTTGACTTTAGTCTCATTTAACGCATTATCTGTTGAAGTCTGCGTCGTAAATATTCGTCCTAAGATAAATACATTTTGCTTAAAATACTTTAGAATAATTAAGATTTTTTACCCATTTCTACTGTTGTTATCTCTGTGTTTTCATTGGCGTCAGATTGTTGAAATTTTTCTTCTATTTCAGATTCAGTCAGAATCTCATATTCAGAAGTAAATTGATTGGTGGTTTGGGTTGTGGTATCTTGGGATGATTGTTGCGTCTGCTGTGTAGTTTCCCCAAGTTGATTAGCTTCTGCAACATCAATGTATTCGGGAATATCCATCTTTACAGTTGTTGGTAAATATTGAATTTCGGTAGCTGAAATCAGCCAAATCTCAATGCCAAAGTTAAGTAAAATAGGATGTAAAACATACATTTCACTATTGTTGGTTCCTCCTTTGGAGCAAATTCAACTGTCTCGGTATATACGTCATCATCATCGTCGTCAGCAGTAAAAGTAATTTTTCTTTTTTTTGAACTTGTAATTATATTAGCTGCCTGCAATTCAATTGTGGAAGTTTGCGTATTATTTTCGGTAACTGTACGATGTACTGTTGTTGTAGGCAGGTTTTTAACAATATGCTCCTCAAACGCACGTTGGTCAATCTGTGGTTTAGTCGGCTTCGGCTTTTCTTTTTCCTCTGAAGTCAAACCTTGCACAGCAAGAAGTTCTGCGGTTTGCAAAAATGATTGCAGAGCTTCTTGCTGAACATTAACTTCACCCTGTAATACGAATTATATTAAAATAAAAGTATAAACTTAAAAACTTTAATTACTTGGTACATAAATTCAATGATTGCCAGCAAGTCTTCATACTTTATAAATTTAAATATAATCACTGGGTGCGGACACGGATTTTCCTTAAATATTTCCTTAAAATATCCGCTACAGGCAGAGAGCAGTACTTTGTGCGCTTTAATCTTTCGGCCATCACAACAAAGCGTTACATCAACAAAATCATCTTGGTTTCGTAGAGAATCAAAAGCGTACGTTATGTGGCGCAAATAATTGTTCCAACGAAGAGAGTACTGTTGTGAAGTAGCCATTCCTCTGATTTTCTGTTTAGGATATCAATTTTATCGGTTATGGTGCCAAGACGACTGTCCAGCTAACCAAATGTTTCTATATCCGAATAGAAAATTGCAGTGCAGCTATGTGTCCAAGTGTTGTAACCACTTTAAATAATTTCTTATTATTGTTTAATGTTATTACACTTTGAAGCGGCAAAAAAATGCTCAGCTTGGGCAAAGAAAATGGTGTTTTTGACTTTGGCTGTCAAACAAAATGAAGAGCTCTGCATTACCGTCAATAAGTCTTTGAAGAACTGCTTTATCAATAAAAAAAAAATATAGTTCTAGTTTGAACTTATAGATGGCATCGCGTTGCAAAATCTTGTTTAAAAAATGAGCTTTTGAGAGCTTTCCAATAACAAACTTTGTTTCAATAACAACGGATCCGGATCCGTGTCGATAAAGAACTACTACGCCGGAGAAGAATTTTATGTCCTAAATGGATAAAATTCCCGATTGGTGACGAAAAAACAGAAAATAACAGACAATATATCTAAAATAGTTTTATTATTTCAATTTTATACCTCTTAATTTATAATTTTATAGATTACAGCAAATAATATTAAAAAAACTTACATTTTAACTATATCGCTTCTCGCATCACTATCAACAAACCGAAGTGAAGTTTTAACGAAAATATCGCCAATTATCGACAGATGATCGAACTTCGAAAATTTCGATGTTCTAACATCTTGCCACTGGTTAACATATGTTTTTGACAATTGGCCTTTTTGGTATTTTGAAGCTTCTTCGATACTATTTTATGCGTTAATTAAGTTCATAAGTAAGTGGAAGACTGTAATTTACTAATGTGCGGTGGTCTGAAAACCAACATACTATTATAGATTATACTAATGCAGTATTTCGTCGATAACGTCTCTGTTTGGGGCAGAACACCAAGCAACTTCAACTGGAGTAAATCTTATAAAGGTCCGGAAATCAAGAAAAATATGTATTTCACATTTCTGTATTACAGAAGGGAGCTTATTCAGTTTATCAAATGACGTGATAACTGATAACTCTTATCATAGCTTTGTGCGAGCATAAAGAGTTATTGATCATTACAATCAATACAAAGTTGATAAGAGATTAGAGAATGACGTAATGTTTTATTAAGCCACAAGTTACGTTATACTCTCTTTAATCAGAGATCAGGTGTTAAGAAAGTTTAATACTTTGTGTTAACATGTTAGTAAATTTATTATTTTGTAATTTGCTTGGAAAAAATGAAAGAACTCCATATTTTTTTTAGTAAAGAATTTAAATCAAATTTTACGCTATTTTAGTATTTTGTACCCTATATTTATAATTGCACCTGCTCATTGTTTTTGCATAGACGATGACAGATTACCAATGAATTGCAGAGGTCCTAACAGAACGAAAACGACGACGCCGATCCTTACGGTTTAATTAAAAAATTAACAATATTTTTTGTAGGAAAAAATTTGCAAGTTTCATTTATTTTAAATTTATACATATAAATTCTTACAATCTAAATCAATTTTTCTGTAATGCATTACTAATTAGTAAATTTGGTTAAAGGTATAGTTTACATTAAGTTCGAAGGCCTTTAACGATCTTTTTAGTGACTTCATTTGTTATTAAATGTTAACTAATTTAAAAAAATTTTATTAGATGTCTGCATTTCGTAACAAAAGTCATTCTTCTGGACTTCGAATATTATGGATACCTGGTCGTAAGAAACATGGACATAAGGGCCGGTATGAATCTACTAATAAGCGAATCACTTACTCTGCAAAGCAAAAACGAAATGAAGTATGGTCTATAGGTGGTAGCAAAGGCCAGGAACAACTGATAAGATCGTAAGTTCTCAAGGTTTTATAAAAGTTAAGGGAGTTGTTTGTAAAAATGCCTCTTTAAAGTTATGTTGATTTCTTAAAGATTTTGGTATTTCAACCGATACTCCTAAAATTATCTGCATTTTAAAATGTAATAAATAATAATCGTGCTCGTACATTATTGCGTCATCATAAAAGGCAGTTTGTATAAAATCCAAAACTCATTACTCTCGCAGTGATGCAATGTTCAGCCTTGTGATAAAACGCTGTGATATTACCGTATTCTGTGAATCTAACCAGCTCTCTAACGAGCATGATATATAATGTGAACGTACAAATATAATGTAAGGAAACTGCATTAAATAACCTAAAGAAATAAAATATATAAAAATATGCTATTAAAGAAGACTATTTAAATTTAGTGAATGAGACGAATTTTTAAGTTATGACGATCGCTAGATTTATTAAACAATTTGTACCTGATTTTTTATAATAATTTATATATTTTGCAGGGATGTAGCTGATAACGCTGAACTCTCTGGAATATCATCTGTTTTGCCAGCTTCATGTGCAATAGCATTAAATGTGTCACGACCAGAGATGAAATTAGAAGAGGTTTCCTTATAAGACTCGTTTTATCTAATTTTACCCTTTTATTAATTTTTTAGAATATGTTGGATAAATTCGATGAAAATATAAACAACGAGCAACAACATCATGAATTTAAACATAATGAAAATCTAATTTATGATAAAAGACATTCTAAACAGTATCCAATGCAGGTATTTTCATTCATTTCTACTTAAAGTGAAGGAAATTATGTTTAAGTTTATGTTTAGTGGTAGCGCCTAATATTAAAGTACGTTCTACATTTTGTTTGATGAATAATTCAAATAATTCAGTACAGTTTACAATGAAAACTAGAACTGCAGTCTCAATAGACTAAAATTTCACTAACTAACAATCGTTATATTTTGTATTTCCTTAGAAACCACAATTCCAAACAAAATTTTGAAATTCTAATTTTATTTTTATAAATTTAGTTAATATAAAATAGTTTAAAAAAAAATTGAACCGACTTCACAAAAAACACGCTAAAAACATAAAATAATTTTTCGTGTTGAAGTCGGTGCAAATCAAACAAACCAAACAACTAAAACAAAAGCTTTAAATCGTCCTTCCTTATGATTCTGTGAGCTGACACGTTCAGGTAGTTTTATATATTATCTTCAATTGTGGTTGGGTAGTTGTTTTGTTTGTTTAATTTGCACAGATGTCGTAATAGATATAAAATTAAAAATTATGTTATGCTTTTTAGCCCTTTTTGTTTAGTGTGTTGAAATTTTTTTTTATATTTTAGTGTTTTCATATATACGACTCGAAGAATACTGCTCGTAAAATTATCCAAATCCAGCAACATATACGAAATTAATCACGGTCACTTTTTAATACCCTCGCCTTAGAAAATTCTTAACATCACCCTTGTGCGCCACTTTTCTCTCTCCAGCAAGAGGGAATTATCTTAGTCAAAGAATCATCGTAATCGCTCTAGGTAAAAAATTGTAATAATATATATAATCAGGAAACGTATTCTGCACAACCGAATCAACATCGGTCTATGCCTTATGAAACTAGGTGCCGCGCGTCTCCCAACTCTCACCATAAGCCACAATTTTTGTCAGAATAGAAATAGATACTCTATGAATTCAGAATAATCTAAATTAGTCTACGCGTTACAAAGTTAGGTTTCCCCTCTCCACACCTCAACCCAAGCTCAACATTTTTCCATAGAGTAGCAATGGGGATCATATGATACACAACAAAAAAGAATCTTCCAAATAGGTGTATGAAAAAATAAATTGTGCAACGCCTCCTCCGCACACCGCCCAACTTAAAATTTTTTTATCGTCTTATCAGTTAGGTAACATGTACTACACATCAAAAGAAGAATCATCGAAATCGGTCCACGTGTTATGAAGTTAGACTTTCTCTACCTCTAACTTCTATTAGCAATGGGGGATCACATTCTCTACAACTGTCAAAGAGCCATCCAAATCGGTCCATGCGTTACAAAGTTAGGTTTCACACCCACACCACCGGCCTTTTTTCTCTTGTGGTATTAACCAGGAAACATTCTCTACCCAACAGAAAAAGAATTATCCAAATCGGTCCACGCGTTACGAAGTTAGACTACGCCTCTCCCACCCTAAGCTAAATTTTTTTCTCCTATTAGTAATGGCGGATCATACCCTGTACAACATAAAAAGAACCATCCGAATCGGTCTACGCGTTACAAACTTAGGTTTCACCCCCTCCCCCCACCCCCACCCCTCCCAAAATTTTTTTGCCATGGTTCCAATCGGTGAACATACTCTGACCAAAGAAATATATACACGTCGATTTTATAATCTCTTTGTTTTTGGGAAGTATGTTAAAAAGGCAATTGTTTTTTACTCCAAATGATTTTTTTCTGTTGTATAGAGTATGTTGTCCCATTCATACTAACAACTTTGTACCTACGGTTGCATGATTATTTTGTTGTTATATAGAGTATTTTTCCCTATTAATAGCATGATACAAACTTCCTAAGCCTAATTCTGTAATTTTTGCAAGTTATATGAGCAACGGTTTATTATTGATATATTTTAAAATACTAAATAGTTAAAAATTAAATAGCTTTTTTTTAAAAAAGTTTAACCGACTTCACAAAATATCTATTACGAACAAAGATACCATATATCACTACCTAAACATTGTAGCGAGTTCACAGGAAGGGAAGGGAAGCTTTATGTATGATCCTGTAGATAGAGTATCTTTCATTGTTAATTTAGTTTTATTAAGTTGGCACCGAAATTCAATATGCATTTAGAATCTTTTTGGGAAGTAAGTGCAATCTTTTTTATTGAGATGAATTGCTCAGTAGGTTTTTTCACTTCAACATTTTCTAAGATTCAAAGATTTTAGGTGGGAATAAACAAGTGCATCATTTATACATGCTTTTATCACAATGGGCCTTTTGAGGTCTAAGTGTGCCCTTTAAGGCAGCCACATGAACCTAACCATACATGCTTTTGTTAACTAAATTTGTCAACATTTCTCTATTCTTAACTATTTTAGAACATATATTTCTACAATAGTGTGTAATACCAAAATAACGACAATTTCATTTTAGGATGACATTAACAGTATTAAACATATTGCAGAAAAAAGTTTTAATCTAGAAAAAGCTGATTTGGACAAACTGGATGGCAGCTTGTATAACGTAACTAAGGAGAACAATAATAAAAGAAAAAGAAACAAAAATAAATCTAGCGCAGACCATCAATTTCAGAAAGAAGAACAGCACGAGAAAGTTGTTAGATGTCTCCACTACACAATAATGTGCTGTGACTGTTCAATTTCCTAAGTAAATGATTAACAAGTGTTTTTTGTAACACACACTGAGGTAAAAAAATTGCCTTGCTTTAAAGGATTTTGATGGATGTCGACATATTTTACTACAAATTTTTTGTACCAGTTTTTAAAAATCATACTTCTGTATTTATGTAGTTAATGAGAAATATATATTTGGTATATCTTAAAATAAATGCATACTTACCATCCAAATAATCTTACTCTTACTTGAAGGAGTATTACTTCAATATTAATAATTAGTTGGAAAACATTTGCATGATTGTAATAATTATTTGAGATTCTTTGCAAACTCCATCCTTCGATATGCACGCATTGGAGCAGCTAATATATGAAAATTGGTGGAAAATCTAAGATAATAATAAAGTAAAAGTTAAGGTAAGTTAAAAATTTAGTCAAGGTATTTCCTGAGATATCTCATTCAGAGCCGTAAATAGTGCCTTTTTAAGCACGAGAGCTGGATAACTTGTGCTATTTATTTTCAGTTTCCATTACACATACAGGATGTTAATAGTGCAATTTAACCATTTTTGGCTTTGATCGATACAAAACATTGAAGTAAACAAGGAAAAGCCCACACACGAAACATAACTTCTGTATAATAACGAAATCTCGACTAAAGCTTTACTTTGTCTACCGTCCTCTACTGATAATATCGTGGTACAAGTAAAACCAGTTAAAGTAAATTTACGATCAAATGCGGATGCTGATGATAGATCTCTAATCAACAATCCAAAAAAAGTTAGAAGTTCCTTAAATCCAATGGATGCTGAAAGATCATTTAATGATCAAAATTTAGTTCCGTGTCATTCCAGTCACCCGGCGCGAAAAAAAAGAGTGGCCGATATCTGCCTTTAAATACATCTGTCTATTACAAATACTGCACATCTGTAAAAAAGAGTTTTAGATATCAAAAACTCCTTAAACATTCACCATTTTATAATGAATCGAAAAAATTAATTAATAAAAAGAATTAGAATCGGAGAAACTCAACGCTGAGCACGCAGACCGCGTTTAAAACCCGCAGAGACTTGACGAAATTCCAAGAAGTGTCAACTGTAGGCGAATTAAAGTCTCTCTAGTTCGCGTAACCCCTTGTGGGGCATGGGGCGGGAGAAGAACTTCACCCTAAGCGTGACAACGGTTGCAAGTGGACCTACAATTTAAAGTGGAAAAACTTGACTTTTTCCTGCACCCCTATGACATTTTCTCTGCAACCCCTATCTAAATTAAAATCTAGGCTAGTATAATATGTATATAATATTTTCCACAGAAAATTTAATTCCTGTTATTAAATATATGTATTGCTTGGTCACTGATCATATGCCCAGGTACTCTAGAAGGTTCATAAACATACACACATCTTTTTAAAATATGAAATATATATTTTTAAAACTTAAGGTTTTGTTTAAGATAGGAAAAATTAGTAGTCTTACTTATGACGTTTGACACCTAAAGCTTGAAAAATATATATTTATATTTTAAAAAGATCCATGGTCATGTACCTTCTAAGTACTTTTTTGTATTAGAATTTCGTGGGTATACAAGTAATAGTAATCAAGTCCAGTTAAATCGCAGTGTGGTTATACAGTCAAACCTGGGTGAGCGAGAAAACTCTACACGCGAGAGTAATTGTCAGCTCCGCTCCCGTCATTTTAACCCTCTAACCCTTCTCATAGCTTGCAGGAGTTTTCTTAATACTGATCATCTAGACATTCCCTCATTTTCTGACAACTGGAGCTGGAACAAGTTTCAGTGAAAATTTCATTTGATTCGAGAAGCCTCTTCTTGATTTGTTGTTATATACCTCCTGATGCGTTTAATGTCGTTGATAGTAGTGGTCTGAGTCTGTATGATATTCTCATTAAGCATGTTAACTTCATCTATGACCGATTGGGTTCTAAGGATGAAGTTATTCTTGTAGGGGACTTCAACTTACCCAATGTGCGATGGGTAGCGGATGATGATGACGATAGCTTTCTTCCCCATGACTTGACTGAAGGACAATCATTATTCCTTGACACCTTGGCTAGCTTGGGGCTTTGCCAAATGAGCAATGTGAGTAACAATATGGGAAGACAGCTTGATTTGGTGTTCTCTACAGACTCCACGCTCACATTTGTTGAACCCAGCCTATTTGCCTTGACAAATCTTGACGGGTATCATCCCGCACTGCTCGTTGCTTTTCATTGTCTGTCGGATATGCCTGTCGATGACCTCGATAGCCAATATCGTTTTAACTTTAGAGCGGCCGATTTTGAGGCTTTGAATGATTATCTTGATGAGTTGGACTTCCAAACTTGCTTGTCTGGTGACGATATCGACAGTAACGTATCAGGTTTCTACGACGTTTTGTATGAGGCTTTTGGGAGGTTTGTCCCATTAGTTTGGGTTAGAGGTAATGACTCCGCTCCACCCTGGTTTGACAGAGAACTGAAAACTCTTAGGAATAGAAAGAACAGACTTTGGAAGAGGTATCTTCGTGTTGGCAGTGCTGATTCCCTTCAGGAATTTAGTATTTGCTATGAACATTTTGTATGCCGCTCTCGCTCTCTCTATGATGAATACCTTCAAAGTTTAAAGAACAGATTATTCTCTGACACCCGTGCATTTTTCGAATATGTCAACCTAAAGAAAAAGGTCGATAACTATCCATCGACAATGGAGTTCGGGGGGATTTCCAGCAATAATTCTAATATTATTTGTAACTTATTTGCTGAATCTTTTAAGGGTGCATTTGAATCATCTGATTTTATCACGGATAGTGGAAACTTCTCGCACATAAATGACCGAATTACACCTATAGTGTCAGTTCCATCTATCACGGAGGAGATCTTGTTGAAGCATATTAGTGCACTTCCTACTGACTTCTCTGGTGGTCCTGATGGGGTTCCTGCTGCAGTCATAAAAAATGTTCTTCGGTGTTATTGGGGCCTTTGCTCTTTTTATTCAGGAAGTCTCTCTCGCGGGGCCATTTCCCAGCACTTTGGAAGACATCCTTTTTAATTCCTATTTTCAAGAGTGGAAATAGAAGAAACATTTCCAACTACAGGCCAATTGCTAAGTTGTCCTGTATTCCTAAGCTCTTTGAACTGTTAATTCAATCCCAATTATCCGACGTGTGTAAGGGCTTAATCTCCACCCGGCAGCATGGTTTTCTCCAGGGGAGGTCCACGGTTTCAAACTTGGTTGAGTTTGTTTCCTGCACTGTGGGTGGTTTCACAGATGGTTGCCAGACTGACTGTATTTACACTGATTTTAGTAAGGCCTTTGATAAGCTGTCTCACTCTATCATTGCTTTTAAATTGGCTAAGTTGGGTTTCCCGCCCTCGCTTATTGTTTGGATAAAGTCGTATTTATCTAATAGGACTTATAGGGTACGCTTTCGTGGCGCACTCTCTGATGATTTTGTGGCTCATTCTGGTGTTCCCCAGGGCAGTCATCTGGGTCCACTGTTATTCATCTTATCTATAGATGATATCTCGTATTTGCTTCAAAGATGTAAAATTCTTATATATGCTGATGATATTAAGACCTTTCTCCCAATCAAATCTGATGCTGATTGTGAGATTTTGCAATCAGAGTTGCACATTTTTTATGAGTGGTGCCGCAACAACAATCTCAAGTTGAACATTGAGAAGTGTCAGGTTATGTCCTTCTCGAGGTCTTCCAGCTTCCGTACTTTTCAGTACATGTTTGAAGGCACTGTTATAAAGCGGGTGGAAGGGGTCAGGGACTTGGGAGTGTATCTTGATGTTAAATTGAACTTCATCTCCCATATTAATAACGTCGTTGCTAGGGCAAACTCTATGCTGGGATTTATTCTTCGATGGTCCAAGGAATTTCCAAGCCCTCAAATAAGACTCCATCTTTATACGTCCCTGGTTAGACCCCTGCTTGAATATGCTAGTCAGGTTTGGTCTCCGTTTTACGGATCCCACATTAAACGTATCGAGTCCGTCCAGCGTAGATTTGTGCGATCGGCCCTGCGTTGTTTGCCTTGGAATGACCCTCTTATTCTGCCACCTTATGAGGAGCGTTTAGGGTTACTGCAGCTTGTTACACTTGAGAGGCGTCGTTGGGTTGCAGATTTGATATTTTTGCATCAGCTTCTGCAGGGAAAGATAGACAGTGTTGTGCTTGCTTCCAAAGTGTTGCCTAGAGAACTTTCCTATTCCCTGCGTAATCGATCAGTTTTTCAGATTGCTTTTTCTCGCACTAATTACGGCATGTTCGAGCCTATTAATCGCATGTGTAGGTCTGCTAATGATATTGGAGACGTTTTTGATACTAGTGTGGACAAAGTGACACTTAAAAGGTGTATCTATTTATAATTTAGTATTTTGTTCGCACTGCTTTTTGTTTTAATTTCTCGTTTTTGTTTGTTATGTATGTTTTATGTGTGGATATTTTATTCGTGTGTTAATTACTACTATTATTTGCATGGGTGTGGGAGCCTCATTCGCCTCCATATATTGTTATATGGGGCGAATAGGTCAAATGATTCTAGGCTTCTGCCTATGAAGTGCGCCTTCTGAGTTAGAAGGATTAATTCTATTTATTTATTTAAAACCTCTATAAGTGAGAAACAGAAACCTCTATAAGAGAAAGTCGTTTTCACTTCGTGGACCTCTAAAACTACTTGCTACTTGCCTGGATATGTTAAATACGCTCGACTGTATAAGCTATTGCGAAGAAAGGTTCTATTTCTGTTTTTTGGGGGTCGTGTATGTTGTTGTTTGCTTCGTTCTTGCGTGTGGTTTGATTTGCCTATATTCTTGGGATTCTTGCTTGCTTTTATTGTTTTGCTTTTATTGTTTTCTTTGTGCAAGGCTTAATTGTGTTGCTGAGTTGCTCGTTCTTGGATTTATTTATTTTTATTTATTTATATATTTATTTATTTATTTATTTATTTTTTTTTTAATTTTTTTTTTTTTTATATATTTATATATTATTGCTTCCTTTTCTTGTTTTTGGTGCTCTTTTTATTGTCGATCGTTTTTGATATGGCCTACTGTGGCGCCTGTGCGAAGGTGATTTCCCGTGATGGGGTCGCCTGCGATGGCGTTTGTGGATCGCAGTTCCATCCGGGTTGTTTAGGGCGCGGGACAAGATCTTCCAGCTCCTCGACCTGTGGGGAATGCTCGGATATAAAGCCATGCCATGTTCTGAGGCTCGTGAGGAGCATGGTGGAGTCGCTTTCCGGCGATCTGACTCTGGTTGCGGATAGAGTCAGCTCTTTTTCTTCACGCTGGGCTGATTTTCAGCTTCTGTCCGAGGATACTGGAGCCCTTAATACCAAAATGGACAGATTGCTTGGCGTCGTTGACGCTATTGAGTCAGCCTCTTCAGTTCTAATAGAGAGGTCCCATGAGGTATCCACCCGTATTTCTGCATTGTCTGGTTCGCTGGATGAGGTCCATTCTGCGCTTGCTAGCCCCAACTTGTTTCCTTCCGCGGGCCCTTCTCCCATCATCCCCGTCGTTGATGATATTCGCCGCAACGTAAAACAGGTGAAGGGTGACCTTTGCTCTTGGTCTGCTGCTGTCTCAGCCAATTCCGAGCTCCTAGGCTCTATCGCTTCCGATTTGAGGATCCTGTCCTCTCGTCATGCAGCCTCTTCGGAGCTGCTTTCCGTCTCGTCCGGTACCGTTGCTCAGCCCACTCCTCCGCTCCCCGTTTCCCCTTGCTGCCCTGTCTCTCCTATTTTGGTTGTTCCCCCACCCCCTGCTGTCCCTGAGTCCTCTGCTCTGCGGGACATTGTGCCGATCTGTTCTCCCCCTGCGGACATTCCGCCGCCCGTTAATGACCGGCCCCCGCGCCGTTCTCGGGCTACGCGCTTGCGGAGGCGTCGTCGTGGCGCTCCTCACGATTCCTCTGCAGCCCCAGAGCCTCCTAATTCCAACATGGCTCCTCACCCTCCAGGCGTTTGTACTAACGCCGAGCCTGCTGATGGCGATTTTGCACTCCAATCCACGGGACCCGCCCCTTCTCCTCCTCATTCTAGCATATCTGCCGACGGACGCGTCTCCACTGCGCTTACACTGAGGATAGCGCAATTACCGAAATCTTTCTTCGTTTCTCGTCTCGATCCATCTACATCTGTTGATGACGTTATTAGTTACGTGAGGCAGAAGAGTGGGGCTGATGACTCTGCACTCCTCCGTTGTCAGCTTCTTGGTTCTCGTAATTCTCGGGGACTCATGTCATCTTTCAAGTTGATATCCTCCCCAGATCTTTTTGGGATAATGTCTGCCCCCGATTTCTGGCCTGAGAATATAATCGCACATGAGTTTGTGCCCCGTCGTAAGGTCGCAGGCGGCACTCACAATAGAGCCACTGTCGATAACCAAAAAAACTAAGCACGCTATCCCTTTACTATCAAAATGTAAGGGGATTAAGAACAAGAATAGGCCAGCTATTTCAGGCTTCTCAAGCTTGCAGTTACGATGTCATCGCTCTGACCGAAACTTGGCTTCACCACGGTTTTAATGATGCTGAAGTGCTTGACGATTCCTATCAGGTTTTTCGTAGGGATAGATATTCTGACTCAGTAGCTCTTGGTGGCGGTGTGTTGGTTGCATGTAAGTCCCACTTGGGTTGCAGCTTGATTAATGTTCCTTCTTTCTCCGACACGCTCATAATTGAGCTCATAGCTCTTAAACTCTCTCTTTATAAGAAGAACTTTTTCCTGCTCTGTTGCTATATTCCTCCAAATTTGACAAACCGCGTTGATGAACACGGTCGTAGTCTCTTTGACATTTTAATTCTTAGCTTAGATTTTATTAATAATATGACGAACCCTGAGGACGAAATCATTCTTCTTGGTGACTTTAATTTACCCAATGTTCAATGGGTATTGAACACTGATGACGATGACTACCTTCCCTTAAATTGTCTTACTGTTAGAGACTCCCTTTTTCTTGACGCCATCTCCTCCTTTGGTTTACACCAAATGAGTGATGTAAAGAACTCTATGGGAAGACAGTTAGATCTTATCTTTACTTCTGACTCGAGTAACACTATAGTCGAATCGGCTTCTCGTAGCTTATCCGCTATCGACAGTTTGCATCCACCCATTTTCATCTCGTTTTGCTACGATGGTTCTTATACTGCCGACCCCAACGTGAATCAGTACGTTTTTGATTTTAAAAGGGCGGATTTCTCTGTTCTCTCAAACAGGATCCTCTCGATCGATTTTGCATCTCTTTTTGATGATAGCGATGTCGATGAGTGCGTTTCCGTGTTTTATGATAGAATTTATGATCTGTTTAATTCGTGTGTACCACTCAAACGGTCGAGACCATCCTGTCATTCTCCCCCGTGGTATACTAGTGAACTGCGGAGCCTTAAGAATAAAAAAAATTTACTATGGAAAACTTACTTACGCTGTAGAAGCACGTCGGCTTATTGTGATTTTGTTGATTGCTATGACAGATTTTTGGCATTATCTTCATCATTATACAGAGAGTACCTTGATAATGTTCGCGTTAACTTACATAATGATCCTCGTACTTTTTTCAAATTTGTTAATATGAAGAAGAGATCTGATAATTACCCATCTACAATGTGGTATAATGGAACCTCTAAATGCAGTGCGCCCGACATAGCCGACAACTTTGCTTTATTTTTTGAGGGTGCCTTTTCATCTGACGACTTTGTGCCTTCCGTGGAAGAGTTTGGTCATATCCAAGACCGTCCCGCTGCCTCCATTGCCTTGCCCATTATATCT
This sequence comes from Leptarthrus brevirostris, assembly GCA_964036015.1. Lineage (NCBI taxonomy): Eukaryota > Metazoa > Arthropoda > Insecta > Diptera > Asilidae > Leptarthrus > Leptarthrus brevirostris. The sequence continues at coordinate 148,802,501 of OZ038374.1, forward strand.
CGAGATATTGTCATGGATGGTATCAATGAGCTTAAACTTGACTTTTCTTTTGGTCCTGATGGTGTTCCACCTGCGTTCTTGAAATCCTGCTCTGACGCCTTACTCACTCCACTGGTTCTCATCTTCAACAAATCTCTTCAGGCCGGCAGATTTCCTACGTTATGGAAGAGCTCCTTTATAATTCCTGTTTATAAAAAGGGGCATAAAAACTTAATAACAAATTATAGGCCAATCGCGAAGCTTTCCTGCATACCCAAGTTGTTCGAATCTGTTATATATACGCAGCTTGTTGGGCAGTGTAAGGGGTTAATCTCATGTAATCAGCATGGCTTTTTGCCTGGTAGATCGACGACAACTAACCTGCTTGAATTTACATCCCACATAATCTCTGCCTTCCAGCGTGGTCTCCAGACAGACTGCATCTACACCGACTTTAGCAAGGCGTTTGATAAGCTCCCTCACTCTGTGATTATGCTTAAATTGGAAAAGCTGGGTTTTCCGCCCTTATTGCTCGACTGGATCCGCTCTTACTTAAAAGATAGGTCATACCGAGTATCTTTCCGTAGCACTTTATCTAGATTTATTAGAGCTTCATCTGGTGTACCGCAGGGTAGCCATCTGGGGCCGTTGCTGTTCATTCTTGCCATTGATGACATTGTCCCTCTGATTAAGCACTCCAAAGTCTTAATCTATGCAGATGATATGAAGATCTTCTCATGTGTTAGAAACAGTTATGATTCTTCTTGTATTCAGGCTGATTTGAATACCTTCAAGGTTTGGTGTGCCTCAAATGGCCTGCGGCTTAACCTGGATAAATGTGAAGTTATGTCATTCTGTAGGAACCCCAATCAGCTCGTCTTTGATTATACCTTTGCTGAAACTACTATCCGTCGTGTTGAGTCCGTTACTGACCTCGGTGTGAAGCTCGACAAAAAACTGGATTTCACTCTGCACATAAACTATATCGTGTCTCGGAGTAATTCAGTTCTGGGTTTTGTTAAACGGTGGTCAAGGGAGTTTTCTGATCGACTGACACTTATTCACTTATATTTCTCCTTGGTTAGACCAGTTCTCGAGTATGCATCTCAGGTATGGTCACCTTGCTATGCGGTTCATTCTAGACGCATCGAGTCAGTGCAGCGAAACTTTGTTAGATTCGCACTAAGGGACCTCCCGTGGAATGATCCATTAAGGCTTCCTCCATATGAGGATCGCCTCCGATTGCTTAATATGCACTCGTTGGAGGAACGACGTAGAATTGCTGACCTAGTATTTATTCACCAGCTTATGAACTCGAATATAGATTCTCGTACTCTCGCAGGTTTGGTTACTTATAGGCATACCCCGTATTGCTTAAGGAGAGTGCCTTTACTACATGTTGTCCATTCTCGGTCTAACTATGGTATGCATGAGCCTATTAATCGCATGTGTAGAGCCGTGAATATGTGTCCTATTTTTGACCTGGCTCTTACCAAGGATTTACTTAAACGTTCACTGTTATCTGTGCACCCCTGACTGTAGTGTTTGGACGTGTTTCACTATTTTGTTTACTAATATTTTATTGCATGGATTGTGGGAGCCTCATTCACCTCAATATATGTTATATTCTGGTGAATAGGTCAATTGATTCCAGGCTTCTGCTTGTGAAGTGCGCCTTCTGAGTTAGAAGGGTTAATTCGATAGATGTGAATGGCCACCCCTGTGCCTCCATAAGCGAAAAAAAGATCGCAGTCCCTTGAACTCTCGTTTATCCAGTTTCGACTGTAGATCTAATGAAAAAATAATATCATAGTAGCAGATGAGACTCTCACAATTTTGTCCTAGTACAGGAAAACGTTATTGTACATAGGAAGTTAAACTAATTTTTTGAAAATCTTGGACTTGATCACTTTTATTTGTATGCCTACGATTTGTTTATTTATTTTTGTCCGTAAATATATATATATATATATATATATATATATATATATATATATATATATATATATATATATATATATATATATATATATATATGTGGGATCGAGGCTTCTCCATGAAAAAGAACTTTGGAACGGAGAATAGGCAACGGCGCTGGTGGCCCAGTGGTTAGGGAAATGGAGTATCATGCGCATGGTCTCGGTTCAAACCCAGCTAGCCAAATGGTTTTTTTAACGCAGATTCTCCGATTTCTACATATATATATATATAGTAGCGACAGATCAGCGTCATTAAATGTCATGATTAAAATAACGTTTTTTGTTATCAAAAGTTAACGTGTATACAAAATTTCAACATTTTTGACATTTTGTATTTAAAATGGTGTCACGTAGTTTATCGTATTCTCCTCTTCGAACCCCTTCATTTGATACCCATCTCACGAGGGTTGTGAGAAAAAGGTAATTCGCCATCTTGTAGCATCCGCCATAATGGATTTAGAACGATATTAAAGAAACTATAATGTATTGCCATCAGAACCAAAGCTGTGTACAAAATTTCAGCTCGATCGGATGTCAGGAAGTGAACGAAAAATCGATTATTGTTAAGTTTAAGTTCTGAACGGGAATGATTTGATTGCGAGTTAAATAAAAGCTTAGAAAAAACCCAAGGTGTGCCACTTTTCTACTTGTTCTATTCTTTATATGATTTTCCTTGAATTTATTGTTACCGTCTCTCAGCAACTAGAGCTGCTCATCTCGATATGATAAGGGTACACGAAATTTGGTTGGAATGTTTAGTCGTATTCTGTTCTTGGTTCTATGTTTTCACTATTGCATTCTCCGGAAATGCATTTGAAAATTTGCGTGGTGAACACAACGTGATGTCATGGCCTTACATATTCCTTATGGCGAAAACACTCCGGCAAATGGAATATTCAAACCCAAGGCGTTTAGTTGAAATTGTATTTTGAAGGCACCCAATTTAATCGTCCCATTCCTGTCGTGTCAGCCTTAAAATTAACCATTACCTTTTTGAATATGTGCTCTATAGGAGTATTTAGTAAATAAAGTCTTGAAGGTATATTCCTTGGTATCATAAATACAATAAACATAATAGCTAGCTCGGATGGTGGTGAATGAGGGGACTTTGCAAGTGAGGCGGAAATCAGGGTTTTCAGGAACAGTGTGCATATGTATTTTGAATGTAACTAACAGAAATTGGAGTAGAAGTTGTGCACTGGTTGTTTGTGGCTGCCCAAAATAATAGTAAGCCGACCTGGAAATGAGATCCCAGTACCAGTATATGCTGAAGTTAAAAGGATAAGCGATTGATGTTGGTCACTACGCATATCTTTCAAATTAGTTTGGCGTTTGAATTGATTTATTTGGAGATATTTTATAATCAGATAAAGATCGTTAGAATCGGAACTTAGCTACCAAAAACGTTTTAAGGCAGAAAAATAAAATTGTGTAATTATAAGAAGTAGCCTAAATTTGCAACCTATATATGTATAAGAAACTATTTCACAAAGCTCGAAATGAGTAGTAGTATACTAAGAGATAAGCGTTCACAATTTAAAATTAAAATTCATTAGATATTTATTAAGGTTCAGTTATTGAATATATTTCACTGATCACCGATAGAGATAAGGTTTGGTTGCAATAACCAAAATTAAACTAAAGTTTTGTATTTCCTCTCTTGTTTTGAATATTGGCTTGAAGGCGCTGCAGAATTCTATTCACTAACGCATGTTCAGCGGTAGTTCTTCCCATTGAGCTTTAAGTTCGTCTGTAAATGATTCTCTTTGTCTAGAAGTTTGAGGAATCTGTTCATAGAGTTTGGCCCCAAAATACACAATTGGATTGAAATTGGAGTTGTCAGTCCAATATTTTGATATTTGAATTCTGAAAGAAATGTCTTGCAAGGCTTTGGATTACTTTCCTGCAAAGTCCCCTCGACCTAGTTTTTGCATAGATGATTGCAAATTTTCTTCCAAAGCATGAACATAACTAGACTGGTAATAACCGACTTTGCTAACCCTAATTTAAAGGAACGAAAAAGGAACCCAGATGGCATCTCGGGCTCCTTTCTGAAAACATGTAGACCCTGGAAGCAGTAAAAGCCTTATGGGAGCAATTAAAAGGTTGATACTCTGACATTTATTTTTAAAATGATAACATGTAGTCGGAGGCAAATATTCACATATTGAACAGAAATGTTTGATGCCTCTTATGGCGAGTTTTCGTTTTATAACATTAACTTTAGAATGCCCGCGACACTTTCTATCACCTTATAATGCTCCTTTAAGCCCATTTCAAGCCGGCGGTAAAGGATATTTAATTTTTTGATTGTTAATTTGCTTTTTTTTATGATGGTTACTTTTGATATTAGAATTTTTAGTAGAGCTGTTCTTTGCTCAATTGGAAACGCATTTCGAATTATTGCTTTGGAGGGAAGGTATTTGGTGAACACACGTCCCCTTATCCTTCCATCCGAAAAACTAATATATAAATTGTTGCTTTTGACTAGTAATTCATAATATTATATTTTCTTCACAGTACTACGAAATGTCTTATGGCCTTAATGTAGAAATGCATAAACAGGTAAGTGCTCAAGGATAATCTACTGTAATAGATCTTATTTATGTGTCTTATTTATAGTAGAAGACTAGGTCTTGTAATGCTAGATTAGAATTACGAGAGGACACTCATCCCTTTTGTAACTTTGTTAGTTTGACTACTTACTATAGTTTTTTAAAGTAGTTAAAATTTGGATGAGTGAAAATGTTTTTGAGACTCTTAGATTTGTGCAAATAAATATCAAATTACCTCCTTACATGCCGCGCAGATTCTTATTTCGCTAATACCCTTACACATTTTTTTTACAGACAGAAATAGCAAAGCGCTTGAATGCTCTAATAAGTCAACTGCTGCCATTTTTGGCGGCAGAGCACCAACAGCAGGTGCTGCAGGCCGTGGAACGAGCGAAGCAAGTGACAATGCCCGAACTTAATGCGATAATTGGGGTGAGTGATATCAGTTTTTAGATTCAAAGCCGCATTTTCCTTCGACTTGTGACTGTCCTGCGTCCAAACTTCCACATTCCTTCTTGCAAGCTTCATTATTAAGAACATCAAGGCTAATTTGCTTTGCGGTGCCTTGTTCTGAATTTCGACCACAAGAACTAGGGAGTGCTGAGAAAACTCGTGATGTGTTTAAATTCAACTGTTTTCCCTTAATGGAGGGAAAAGTAAAAAGTTAAGTTCCTGTGAAATTCAGAGCAGGGCCTGAATAAAACGAACAGAAATAGCTCACATGGCACGTTCCACGTGGTGCAGGCTTTTCCTTTTAATGTTCGCAATACTTTTATGTCATAATAAGGGAAAAATATTTTCTTTCTTTTTTCGTGCCTCCCCTTTCCTACAACTCCGCAGCAGCACCAACAGCAGGGAATTCAGCAGCTTATAGTAAGTGAAATTCGAAGTAGCTAAATATTTTCTTCTGGTCTTATGTTCTTATAAGTGTGCCGCCGTACTTTCGATTTTTTTGCCGACAGTCAAACGCTTTTGTGTTAACTTGTACTAACCACCGCGTAAATACTGAACTAATTTCAACATACTAAAACTAACTTTTTTTAATAACCTTCACCAAAGTCTTGTGATGTTTAAAAAACTCCGTACACTAAAAAGAACAGCGGGAAGTTGAAGTCTTACGCTGTTCCTGCATGCCAGCAAAACAAATAAGCCCAGTGAGCCCCACTAATGAGGGATAGTTGCTTTAAGCGAATGAAAACAATTGAATACATAAATAAAACATAGTGCCAGTAGACTGCTATAAAATGCGCTGATGAAATGGAATAGAATAGAAATAAATGAAAACAGCTGGGAAACCTCAAGCGATCAACAGAAAATATAGAAAATAGGGAGGAGTTGGTTGCGGTATTGTGATCCATCGATTATCTACGTTTTCATCTCATCGGGACCTAAAGTGATTTTGGCGCGTTACCCTATATCTCTTTCATTTCGGTCAAAAACGAATATCTAGTTATTCGATTAGCGGCATATGTGCACTAATTGACAAATGTATCTGACTGTGACTGTTTGTTACTGCATTTGTCAGTTTTAAGCTATTTATCTTGTTGTAACTGGATGAGCTAAAAATGTACAGTAGAGAAGAATTTATCTTTGTCTCAATTTACGAATTTTAGCGCTGTTGTCGGCAGATGTGTTGCCTTTAATCGCAGTAAATTAACTACTAAAACTGAGAAATAATACGAGAAAGAGACTGTAAGTAAAGTCAAGGAGGAACTGAATATATTTGAGGATGAAAATAACATTAGTTGCCTGCAAAGGTTTCAACAGCAATGGATATTATATGCAGGCTGATAAGAGTAAAACGTTAAAGTGATTCAGTGATTTAGATAAAGATTTTCAAGTGTATTAAAAAGTTAATGAATGGCAATACTGAGATAAAAATATATTGAACAGTATCCGTCTAATTTTGAATGACTCCATTAGATTTTGTTAATTGTAAATTCGCTGATTCAAATTGTCAAATTCATTGAGTTCTACGGTTAAGTTTGATCACAAGCATTCCGTATAGTCTTAATTGATTGTCAAAGAAGAACTGAGTGAACAAAAACGACCTTGTAGTATCTCTATAGGAACAAGGGATATGAGCATTATATGAAGTTCTGCGAAAAATTATGCAGCATACCGCATTACAATGAAACTGAAGTTGATACGAGTAGCAAATCTGGATAAGTGAAGAGACCTTTCTCTTTTGTAAACCGTTACATCATTCAGATTAAAAAGCACGATTATTGTTAGAATGGCTATGTGCGATTTATCGAGACAGTTAACGCATGAAGGACGCGAGGTTATATAAATATTTGTGAAGAATAAAAATCAAATAACAAACACTACTGCCAGAGAAATTAAAATTTTCTTCCAAAGCTCTTTTAATTTTATCGCGTTGAGCAAACGTTGCTAAGTGATTCGGAGTCAATTTATTATGTGTTGTAAGACGTCTTTTACTTAAGCAATTACTTGTGTATTGTTTGCTTACTTGAAACATTTTTGATCGAAAAATAACTAGTACAAACTATTTAATTTCAGCAACAAATTCACGCTCAACAAATACCCGGTGCGCCGCCACAACCAATTCCTACACTTGGTGCATTAGCAGGACCTTTGAGTGCTTTTGGGGGTCCTATTGCTCTTCCACATGGACCACAGGGATTACTTAAAGCTCCACAGGATCTCCATCGCGAGGACTTAAAAGTACCCTTAAGCGGACCTTCAGCCGAAGAGAGACTGGCAAGTGACATCTTTTTATATGTTGCGTAATATGTTAGCCTACCTGTTTACGTCTAATTTTTACTATTTGGTGTTTCGGATTACAAACAAATTAATTAGAATTACAAAAATGTGTTAAATATTCCATTAAGCACATGTATTAAAGTCTATTTGCGACGTTATTACAGCCGCACTTAATATACAAATGACGTAATTTTATAATCCTTATGTGAGGCACTTTTAGATGGATACTTACTCGATAGAAATATAATCGCGCAGAAGGTTATCTTTTGTTAAGTTTTACCCAAACAAATTAATTTATCCTAACATTAAATAAATGATTCCTTTATTTTTATTTTTTATATTGGATATCTTGCATCATATTAAGTCGGGTTTTGTTATAGACGGAAAGCCCATGAAGTTATCATTAGCATCGCTGTGAGACAGATACTCACTATTTATGTGAAAACTAATACAGTTCTGCAATGAGTAAACTGAAAACATCAATATAGTCCTAAATTTCGAATTATAATGACAGTCTTAGATTATTGCGAGTATTCCAAAATATTTTCAGAGAAACTCTGTTTCACCCGCAGAACGAGAGAAATACAGACCCAGGTCACCCCTAGAAATAGAAAACGAGACGAAGCGGAGAAAGGAGGATAAACTAACACATGTAAGTATATTATTTTAACCTTTTGCTTAAGGGGGCACGTTAGTTTTGCCGGCTCAAAAACAAATTTTTTTTTCGCTTATTTTCAAAGCTGCTTATCGGCATTCTCAAAAATGGCTTAGTTATAGCACTGCTTAATTAGCGCGATGCGAGCAAATTAATACAGTTTAAATTGATTCCAAAACTTTAAACGCGTTTTTCTCGAAACCATGTTTTTCAAAACGGTTCCCAAGATACCCCAATACGGAATTATTCAATTTTCTGTTTTTAATTTTTTTATTTATTTTAAAGCTTATCAAGTTCCGCGTCGTTTGACATGGGCTTTTTTCGATATCTCAATTTTTTCCATTTTTTGCCACGCTTGAAAGTGAAATTTTTTGAAATAAAACGCTATGTTAACTTTGAGTGTTCGCCATTTTGTCACAAATTCGAAATTTAAAAAATGTCCATGTCAAACAGTGCGCGTTCACATACACTTTAAAATCTGGTATCAATTTTTGCTTTCAGATGAATGAACCATGAGTATGGTCCGATCGGCAACGTCAAAATTCACTTAACAGATGGGGGGGAGTATGATAAAACAATTTTCTTTAAAAATCAAATTTTTATGCACAATAAACTGTTGTATCTTTATTAGTTGAGATAAAAATTCTTGCAGTTCATTGAAAAAAACAGCGCTGAAAGCTGCCCCCTTAAGAATTCGCTCAGTTATGAATATTCCTAATTTGCAAGTTTTTAAATCAATTAATAGTGAATGCAATTTCTAATTTGTTTTAAGAATAATAATACAACAAAATCTTAGCAATAAAAACTTTTTCTGTGTAGGTGAACCTTTTGTGTCTTGATGTCTCAAATTTTCGCCTCAAGAGCGAGCTTAGTTAGTTCACTTTTCTGACAAATCAAATGCAGCTTTGGAATAACCTAAGCTAGTGGTTATTGCTAGAACTTGTTTGAACCTAAAGGATTTAAATGAACGTAGATAGAAAAATCCATTACTAGAACTAAAGGGTCTTGACACATACATCTTTTTTTTAAATCATGATTCTATAGCGTTCTACATTTGCAATAACAACACTTGCATTTCCATCTCTTAAGAAATAAGGCCCAATTACATCGTCAGACGAAAAAATATAACTCATAGATCTTTCTATCTATGTATAGATCTATAATTCAGGTAATTTATGCTATTTCAGACTTTTCGCCAATTAGTTTATATAGATTACGATTATCATTAATTCCTAGTATCTTCTTACTTTAATACAGTAACCGACTGAACATGTTCATTTGGAGAGCTGTAAAGACAGGGGGTTATTATGGTGCCTGGTGGCTTTATAAGGACAATTGACACCTGCTTGAAATATCTAACATATTATTGCATTTTCAAAAGAGTACAAAAATAATTAGTAACAAGCTCTTACTCTACACCGAGAAAAAAGGCGTCCTGATTGTAGCTTTCGTGAGAGTTTCCTGCAACGATCACATCAACACCCTCCGAATTACCATCGAGCAATCCTTCGAATGGAGGTCCCGTTCGTCGATTTTGAGAAGACGTTTGACAGCGTTGATCGCGAGCCAAATGTCACGTCCTACCCAAAAAAAAAACTGTTGGAACCCTTCCAATTGCTGACGGAGTGAGACAAGGATACATACTGTCATCTTTGCTTTTCCTGGTCCTCATTATTGAGGTATTGTGCAGGGCTCTAGATGACCACAAATCGCGAGGGATTAGATGGAAACTTTTTAGTCACCTTACGCACCTGAACTATGCCGACGATGTATATCTCCTATCCAACAAACAGAGTCATGTAGCTATAATCTGCTAAGCCCTGAGCAGAAAAGGTCGCAGAGCTGGGCTTAAGATCAATTCTATTAAAACCAAGCTTATGAGCTTGAATTCCAGGAGAAAAGTGAAATTTATCTTGAAGAGCAGCACATAGGGCAAATGGATAAAGTTTTCTATCTATGAGGCATGATTACAGCAGACGGCAGAGCTGAAGCTCATGTACAATAAGGCTCGAGTTGCATTTGCTACTCTTATTGAGATCTGGCGCAATAACAACATCTTCAGACGCACAAAACTCCGGATATTCGAATCGGACGTAAAATATGTTCTGTTTTATGGCTGTTAAGTGTGGATGTGACCTGTAAAATATCATCTAAGCTACAACCCGGTGTCTCCGGCGCATCCTTAATATCCATTGACCTGAGGTCATTACCTACACAGACTTACAGGCCAACACAAACGAGACACTAATATTTGCAGGCGAAAGGGGGAACGGGTAGGCCACGCACTAAGAAAAGACCAGACAAAAGATAACATCGCAAATCATGTTTTAGATTGGATCCCGCACGGGACCCAAGGAAGACGCTAAATTGGACAACCCCGTAACACATGGAGAAAATCCGTGGAGAAGGAAAGTACCCAGATTAACAAATCGTGGAAAAAGTTGAAGACGTCGGCGCAGAACCGGACCAGTTGTAGAGTCGGTGTAGTAGATGCCCTAGGGGTTAAAGGAACCGAAGAGCGACACACAGAGGAAAGTTACGGTTCTACTCAAAAATCGTGTTGCAAGTAACACATTCTGTTACGATCCTTCCAGTAAATTTTAATGTGTTCCTAGGCAACTTTTACGGAACATTGCAGTAAAATTTACGAGACTCGTAAAATTTACTGAGTGATTTAACTTATAACTTGAATAACTTGAAATTATTTTCTTAGTTGTGTGAGACTTAGTTTCCTGTATTTCTGAAATGAAAATATTAATGATTAACTTTCAATCAATTTGTGTCAATAAATAGTGAATTTGTATAGAATCAGTGCTTTTACATCTTCGAAAGTCAATTGTTTAATTTGAACATTGGTTTAGTGGTGAAAACGTTGAGTGTGCTCTTGAGTTCTAGGTTTCGAATCTCAGACAGTACTTTTTTTTATGTTTGGTTTTTTTTTGCTAAAGGTTAATGAATGTAATTGCTTTTAAGCCTTTTCTATGCGCGGAATATTCTTTGAAACCGAGCAGATCCACGACGAAATTTTACTGTGCTACTCCGTAAAAATTAAGGTAAGGTTACGACACGAAGACAGTTGAGAACCGCAATTTTTACAGGCACTTTCGTATAAAAATATCGCTTAAGTTTAGTTTCTCTACCGAGAACATATAAATTATATATTCCATAAAAAGTCCGCAGTACTTGTAGTTACTCTAGAGGCAATAAACAAACTGCATTGTTGTTGAGTTATCTTAAAGTTGTTTTTCATTTGTATATTTTTAATATGATAATTAAATGTTTAAGTGACTACAACAGCATGATCTGATGAATATCGCCAATGCTTTACCTTTTTATTTTATTTTTTAAAATTAACGATTTTACTATACAAACAAATTCCCGACATATTTCAAAGTATTTCATGAATGACAACTCACAAGACCTCATTCGTGATTTAAGCAATTTCAAGTGTTTAATAAAATAATAATATTATAGTGGTTTAAAAAAAATTGTTTTAACAAATAGAAGGACTGATTATAAACAAAGTGTGTGGTATACTATTGGATTATAACTAAATAGTATAAGTGCAATAAAACCACCATCTTTTTACTAAGTTTCAAAGTTGCGTTAGTGGACTTAATGAGCCTTTAATTTGCCATTTATTAAACATTCGATCTACTGATTTTGTTTTGCTAACTTTAAGAACGAATTAATAGGTTTTTTTGCAACTTTTCTCTAATAATTTAATTACACAAATTTTTCAACGGATAATATTTTTTAGCAATGCAATATAAGATAGAAACTCAACTCACCACCAGCCCTAAAATAATTTTTGTAGAATTTTTATATTTACAAAAATTATTACTTATTAAGAAAATTAAAATATTTTTCTTTTCAAAATTACAGGAAGATGATGGCGAAAAAAGTGATCAGGATTTAGTTGTAGATGTTGCAAATGAAATGGTGAGTTGAGTTGCCTTGGCATGATATCAAACAATAAAATGAAATACACTCAAACCTGTTTTTAAGCGGTTCTTTTTTGTGCCGTTTTTAATGCTCGATTTTTTTATGCGGTATATAAATAAATATGTTCACCCAAATGCATTATACGAATAAAAAATTAAAATTGTTAGATTATGTTTCCTGAATACTCCAATTTGTGTTTGTGTGTTTTCTTTTAAGCGGTCTCTATCCTCCGCACAAAAACAGGTTTAAGTGTCTTTCATAAACATTCTTTCAGTTGCATAAGTCAACGCTTGTGCTATTCTCTTACATTGTGGCATACTACTACGACCGTATTTTTGTGACACAGTAATGATATGCTATATTTTTTTTATCTATAATTTGAATCTATTATTAATTAGATAAAATTAAAATATATTTCAGGAGTCCCCATCTCCTCGACAAAATGGTGATCATTCATCTCTGGAGTCAAGGGATCGGGAGCGCGACAGTATCGGGTTAAATGGTGAGAGATCGGATAAAGCTGGAGGCAGCAATTCGAAGACACCAAGCGAACGACCACCTTCGAGGTCTGGCTCAAGTTCGTCTCGATCAACTCCTAGTCTCAAAACGAAAGAGGTGAGGAATTATATATGAATACTGTTTCCGTTTTCTTACTTATTATTAACACATGTAGATTGATAAACCAGGAACACCGGGCACGAAAGCGAGAACACCAACACCAAATGCACAAGGACCTGGCAATCCGAAGTCAATAGTGCCACAGGCGCCACCAACGGGATATCCAAGTTCCCCTTACCAACGGCCGCCTGATCCATACCAAAGGCCACCTCAAGATCCCGCATATGGAAGACCCCCGATGCCCCGGGGAACATGCGCACACCGTAATTAAATGTCGATTAAAAATATTACGATCGGTACGAAGCTGATCTTCCAGTTGACTGATGTTTTCGATAACCGAAAGGAGATTATTACGATATCTTATAAGATACTGTAAGTAATTCTGTCTCCTTAAAATATCTCCTTGTAACTCTTCTATAATTTTTGAATGCTGAGCCTGATCTAATAAGCATAAGCATCTAATCGGCTATTAATTTTGCAGTACGTTTGTGTCGAAAATCTCCAGAATGTAAATCCGTAGTTGATAAAACTGCGTAACCACGTATGAAACGTCGTGTAAAAAAGTTTCTTATATTTCAACCTGACCTAGCCCGATCCAATAAAAGGAAAAACTATTTTTTTTATTGCTCTCTGCTAAAAATGCTGACTTATCTGCACTGCTTTTGTAATTCTGTTGAAAGGAATTTTCTCCAGAATATTGATTAGTAGTTCAAGATGAACTACGTGCCAGTGAATATTGCCCGTTGAAGGGTCTTTATAAGAGTTGGTTGCTTCATAAAATGAAGACTGCTGCGGGGGGTCTACAGTGGAGAGTCTGGTGGTCTGAAATTTGCATTTGACACACGTGGAGCAAAATAAGGAAAATCTGAAATAGAATAATCCTGATCACGGCTTGTTTCACTTTCTGATCGTCGTACGTCAGTTATGTCAGATTTTGCAGTTATACCTAAATTGTCATCGGTATCTACCTCTGCCAATTTGTCAGAATCGCTCGCCAATACATCTGTGCTTCAAGCAGATTTAGATCTAGCTTCAGTTGCATCTAAATAATTTCCACTAATTTGCGGTCCAGAGCTTGGAAGTGGGTCAAAATTGTTATCACCAGGTAAGAAAACTGCTGAAGGAATAAGAGGAGTAGAAAAGTTTCGGTCCTTTTAATTTTGATCTAAAGTTTCAGAATCACTTGCAAGCACGTCTGTACTCCACGTATCTGAAATTATTGAAATCGTTTCATCGCCTTCAATTAACTTCTTTATTTAAAATTTGTAAAAATTCATCTTCAATATCCGAACGTGCTTTATTTATAATTTTTGCCATTTGAGGAGTTGGAATTTGATTAGCGACATTTTCACCATCAGTACCTTGTGAGCATGTCGTATATCGCCCAGCTCACATCGTCCAGGATAAATTGTCGTTTTGATCATTTCCCTCTACCTCAAGCGAACTAGTAGCAGATTGCTTGGAGCTTCACTAACGTCTGAGTTGCCAACAGATGCATCACCTTGAGACAGAGAAAATCTTGTACTTTTGCCACGTGACGATCGCAAAACGGTATTAATTCCATCAAATTCTGGATCCACTTTATACAATTTCTCAATGTATTCTTCATTCAGAATTGGATCAACAATGATGTTATTCATCTTTAGTACTTCATTTTCAGTCAACAATTGAAGTTTACTATCATCCCCAATAGAAGTGGGGAATACTAAAATCTGTTCGATGTCTTCGTTCACCACACCATTATTGTTGTGGTAATTCCGTGATTGGGTGATGTGTTAAGACATCCATTCTGATTAGAATTGCTTAAATAAGTTTTTTTAGTCTCAAGATTACTTGAAATATTTAGGCTCATGGTTTTAACTAGCTTACTTTTGGTCGACTTTCCTAAATTAATAAGGCTCCGTTTTCGTTCTCTTGGGTAATGTGAATTTGTGGCTGATGAAGGTCACCGTTAACAATAGCTTCCAATATATCTGTTAAATGGTCTAACATTTTGCTAAGTTTTCTTCGATCATCGCCAAAATTATTTAGCTCGTATTGAGTTAGAACATTTGCTCGTTCGAAGTCAGGGCCCATTCATAAATGCAGTTTTGCGCATCAGCTGAACAGAGTGTATTGCTGAATTATGCAGCTGTAGTGCAAACCTGCGTTTATCATATTCTGCTTAGGTCTCATGGCTACAACTCCAATACCGGCATCACTGTCGCTACCAAGCAACTGTTGTAATAAATCAGCAACCACAATTATACCATACCAATTTGTATAAGATTAAAAGGAGCTTGCTCAGGTATATGTGCGTCTGATGTTCCAAATATATCAGAACTCACAATCGCTGGACATATAAAATATGTAAAAACCATGTCTGTAATTATTTTGTTTATATCTATGGCTTTGATATGCGCCTGTTTAAATTGATGATACATTATCTGACCCAGCCAGCGAAGTGTTGATGAAATAAAGACCAATTCTTAATGAGATTTTCGATAAAATGATTTGCAACAATATAGAGTTGGTTAATAGTTTCCCCACGGTATCTTTTGATATCGTTGTACCCGGGATTATTTTCTGCTCCAAATCTGCAAATATTATAGGAAATTCTACTCTCGCACGAGCAAAATAAGTTTTGAATAAACATACAACGCAAATAATGGTACACTGCAAGACTTTTGCATGTTTTCGCTAAATGTGGAATTGACCGAATAATAATACTGCACACCAAACACGATAACAATTAGTGTACCTCTCAAGCTTCACTTGTTGCCACAAGGTTTAATACCAGCATAATAAAAGAATTTACTTTTTCACCCTAATGAGAATGCGGGATCCCTCATGTGCACGAACTTACACATTTTCCGTTCCACCACGTTTCGTGCCAAACAAAATGGCGGGGAAAAAATCGACGTCACATATTCCCCGTCTGCACGAACTTATCCAAATCTTTTCTTGCAAAAGTACAAACAGCTGTTCGATGTTTCTGTTTAGAAAGTGAGGTTAGGTTGAGTGACTCTTTCATTTGGTGATCAAAATGATTAGATTAAAAATTTATAATTAGAAGTGCAGTTTAAACAGATTCCGTGTTCCGTGAATTTTCTTCTTCTTGATTATTACGAATTTGAATGAAACATGTTCCATCGATTTTTTGGTTTGTGGACACTTTTCTCCCACCTAAGTATTTACACGGAAAATTTGTGCACCAAAATTTTCTTTCAGTGTCATTTAGTGAGCGCGAGTGTTCACTAGTGCTTGTTAGGGAACAGACCTAATGTTAGGTCCATTTGCATCGGGTGAAGTTCTCTCGCCACATGTTCCAAAGGGATTACAGGAACTAAACAGCGAGGTAAGGGACTGCAAAATAGCTGCACCCATTAGAATTAACTACTTAGAATTGCTTTAAATTGATAAATTAGGAATACCGTTTGTTATCAGAAGAGAAATGCGCACGAAGCGTCACAAAAATTATCCAAATAGGTACTGAGCGGAACAAGCGATAAACAACTGGACGCCCTGCAAATTGTTAGCAAAAAAGGTAATACGGAAGGGATTTAATTTGTTTAATTGTCACAATTCGGAAACACAATACCATTGCAATTCTTTTGTATGGCAACAAAACTAAGGTCATTATTTCGGACCCATTCGCCCACTACACATAACAAAACACACTGATCATTACAAATAACTAGTACTTGACTATTGCATTAAAATAAACCTGAATTAACTGAGACTTCCTATGCAGGATAAGGATATGATTTTGACATTGAAGTCTCGATGAATAACTTTTCACGCTTTGTCCATAAATTTTATTGAAAATTCAGCAAAAAATTTTAACTCAATTGATTTTATAGTGTTCAATTTATCACAATAATTAATTAATAATCAAATTAAGCAGTGTGTATTCGCATCACCCATTTCCGTGTAAAAGAGCTTTTACACGGAGAACACGGATCCGTATACTGTATAAGTGTATACTCCGTGTACCAACTTCATATTACTGGGCACTGGCAATAGTTCTTCACCGCCTATTCTAAATACAAACCTGGCAACTAAAAGCCTGATTACTATACCTGTTCCTCCAAGAAAGTCTAAAAGAAAAATGACGGAACCTATTGTGTACCCGAGTAAAGCTCTTTTACACGAACACGACTAGCGATGCGAATAGACGCTGCCACAAAAACATTCGAAGTGAAATAATTGCCAAAAACAAAATGTATATTTCGAAATATTAACTCATACTTGGTTTGTAAACAAAAGAGAGTTAATTATTATTAAATTGGTAGGGATAATATTTTATTAAAATAATGTAAAACTTTTAAAGAATTGATTATAAGTCGATTGGTAAGAAATAAATTTAATAGATGGCACTAAAATCATATTAAAATAATTCTTATAGGCAAAAATAAGAAATATTTTAATAGGTAATATGATTCCTACGTGGAATTAAAAACGGGTGTATAAGAACTGACCAAATAAGTTAAAACGCTAATCCCAATTCGTTCGAACAAACCTCATCCCTCACCCTGTCATTTCAAACCCTTCCTGTGAAAAGACGACTCTGTTCGAAGGGGTGGCTGTTCCTTCGAACGGTTTTACTAGTGGCGGAATATGGCTTTTCGAGTGAAGGGTGGGGTATGGGGCAAAAATGGATACACCCTTCCTTGCAAAAAAGCCTTCTGCTGGAGTAGGTGTATTTACCGCACTTGCGTAAATAATTTTGTAAAATGTTAAGAAAATGGTACATTTATTGATGCTGTGCTTTTCCTAATAATAGGAGGATAATTATTAATTTTTGATAAAATACCTTCGCCGCCCCTCTCGATATTCCGACCATAATTGATTGGATAGGAGTAATGGGGGCGTGCCAATGGGGTGTTAAGCATCTTGAAGTGCGATTTTTTCATCTTAAAATGATGCTATGCGGTACTTGAGATTTCTTGGCTTACCGTTAACGGGGGAAGATGAAGTTTGGTACAAAATTAGTATACTATATTGGCAATCTTTCTGTTTTATTACTTTTGGTCCAGGACTTAAGATGCTGGAGTAGGTGTATTTACCGCACTTGCGTAAATAATTTTGTAAAATGTTAAGAAAATGGTACATTTATTGATGCTGTGCTTTTCCTAATAATAGGAGGATAATTATTAATTTTTGATAAAATACCTTCGCCGCCCCTCTCGATATTCCGACCATAATTGATTGGATAGGAGTAATGGGGGCGTGCCAATGGGGTGTTAAGCATCTTGAAGTGCGATTTTTTCATCTTAAAATGATGCTATGCGGTACTTGAGATTTCTTGGCTTACCGTTAACGGGGGAAGATGAAGTTTGGTACAAAATTAGTATACTATATTGGCAATCTTTCTGTTTTATTACTTTTGGTCCAGGACTTAAGATGCTGGAGTAGGTGTATTTACCGCACTTGCGTAAATAATTTTGTAAAATGTTAAGAAAATGGTACATTTATTGATGCTGTGCTTTTCCTAATAATAGGAGGATAATTATTAATTTTTGATAAAATACCTTCGCCGCCCCTCTCGATATTCCGACCATAATTGATTGGATAGGAGTAATGGGGGCGTGCCAATGGGGTGTTAAGCATCTTGAAGTGCGATTTTTTCATCTTAAAATGATGCTATGCGGTACTTGAGATTTCTTGGCTTACCGTTAACGGGGGAAGATGAAGTTTGGTACAAAATTAGTATACTATATTGGCAATCTTTCTGTTTTATTACTTTTGGTCCAGGACTTAAGATGCTGGAGTAGGTGTATTTACCGCACTTGCGTAAATAATTTTGTAAAATGTTAAGAAAATGGTACATTTATTGATGCTGTGCTTTTCCTAATAATAGGAGGATAATTATTAATTTTTGATAAAATACCTTCGCCGCCCCTCTCGATATTCCGACCATAATTGATTGGATAGGAGTAATGGGGGCGTGCCAATGGGGTGTTAAGCATCTTGAAGTGCGATTTTTTCATCTTAAAATGATGCTATGCGGTACTTGAGATTTCTTGGCTTACCGTTAACGGGGGAAGATGAAGTTTGGTACAAAATTAGTATACTATATTGGCAATCTTTCTGTTTTATTACTTTTGGTCCAGGACTTAAGATGCTGGAGTAGGTGTATTTACCGCACTTGCGTAAATAATTTTGTAAAATGTTAAGAAAATGGTACATTTATTGATGCTGTGCTTTTCCTAATAATAGGAGGATAATTATTAATTTTTGATAAAATACCTTCGCCGCCCCTCTCGATATTCCGACCATAATTGATTGGATAGGAGTAATGGGGGCGTGCCAATGGGGTGTTAAGCATCTTGAAGTGCGATTTTTTCATCTTAAAATGATGCTATGCGGTACTTGAGATTTCTTGGCTTACCGTTAACGGGGGAAGATGAAGTTTGGTACAAAATTAGTATACTATATTGGCAATCTTTCTGTTTTATTACTTTTGGTCCAGGACTTAAGATGCTGGAGTAGGTGTATTTACCGCACTTGCGTAAATAATTTTGTAAAATGTTAAGAAAATGGTACATTTATTGATGCTGTGCTTTTCCTAATAATAGGAGGATAATTATTAATTTTTGATAAAATACCTTCGCCGCCCCTCTCGATATTCCGACCATAATTGATTGGATAGGAGTAATGGGGGCGTGCCAATGGGGTGTTAAGCATCTTGAAGTGCGATTTTTTCATCTTAAAATGATGCTATGCGGTACTTGAGATTTCTTGGCTTACCGTTAACGGGGGAAGATGAAGTTTGGTACAAAATTAGTATACTATATTGGCAATCTTTCTGTTTTATTACTTTTGGTCCAGGACTTAAGATGCTGGAGTAGGTGTATTTACCGCACTTGCGTAAATAATTTTGTAAAATGTTAAGAAAATGGTACATTTATTGATGCTGTGCTTTTCCTAATAATAGGAGGATAATTATTAATTTTTGATAAAATACCTTCGCCGCCCCTCTCGATATTCCGACCATAATTGATTGGATAGGAGTAATGGGGGCGTGCCAATGGGGTGTTAAGCATCTTGAAGTGCGATTTTTTCATCTTAAAATGATGCTATGCGGTACTTGAGATTTCTTGGCTTACCGTTAACGGGGGAAGATGAAGTTTGGTACAAAATTAGTATACTATATTGGCAATCTTTCTGTTTTATTACTTTTGGTCCAGGACTTAAGATGCTGGAGTAGGTGTATTTACCGCACTTGCGTAAATAATTTTGTAAAATGTTAAGAAAATGGTACATTTATTGATGCTGTGCTTTTCCTAATAATAGGAGGATAATTATTAATTTTTGATAAAATACCTTCGCCGCCCCTCTCGATATTCCGACCATAATTGATTGGATAGGAGTAATGGGGGCGTGCCAATGGGGTGTTAAGCATCTTGAAGTGCGATTTTTTCATCTTAAAATGATGCTATGCGGTACTTGAGATTTCTTGGCTTACCGTTAACGGGGGAAGATGAAGTTTGGTACAAAATTAGTATACTATATTGGCAATCTTTCTGTTTTATTACTTTTGGTCCAGGACTTAAGATGCTGGAGTAGGTGTATTTACCGCACTTGCGTAAATAATTTTGTAAAATGTTAAGAAAATGGTACATTTATTGATGCTGTGCTTTTCCTAATAATAGGAGGATAATTATTAATTTTTGATAAAATACCTTCGCCGCCCCTCTCGATATTCCGACCATAATTGATTGGATAGGAGTAATGGGGGCGTGCCAATGGGGTGTTAAGCATCTTGAAGTGCGATTTTTTCATCTTAAAATGATGCTATGCGGTACTTGAGATTTCTTGGCTTACCGTTAACGGGGGAAGATGAAGTTTGGTACAAAATTAGTATACTATATTGGCAATCTTTCTGTTTTATTACTTTTGGTCCAGGACTTAAGATGCTGGAGTAGGTGTATTTACCGCACTTGCGTAAATAATTTTGTAAAATGTTAAGAAAATGGTACATTTATTGATGCTGTGCTTTTCCTAATAATAGGAGGATAATTATTAATTTTTGATAAAATACCTTCGCCGCCCCTCTCGATATTCCGACCATAATTGATTGGATAGGAGTAATGGGGGCGTGCCAATGGGGTGTTAAGCATCTTGAAGTGCGATTTTTTCATCTTAAAATGATGCTATGCGGTACTTGAGATTTCTTGGCTTACCGTTAACGGGGGAAGATGAAGTTTGGTACAAAATTAGTATACTATATTGGCAATCTTTCTGTTTTATTACTTTTGGTCCAGGACTTAAGATGCTGGAGTAGGTGTATTTACCGCACTTGCGTAAATAATTTTGTAAAATGTTAAGAAAATGGTACATTTATTGATGCTGTGCTTTTCCTAATAATAGGAGGATAATTATTAATTTTTGATAAAATACCTTCGCCGCCCCTCTCGATATTCCGACCATAATTGATTGGATAGGAGTAATGGGGGCGTGCCAATGGGGTGTTAAGCATCTTGAAGTGCGATTTTTTCATCTTAAAATGATGCTATGCGGTACTTGAGATTTCTTGGCTTACCGTTAACGGGGGAAGATGAAGTTTGGTACAAAATTAGTATACTATATTGGCAATCTTTCTGTTTTATTACTTTTGGTCCAGGACTTAAGATGCTGGAGTAGGTGTATTTACCGCACTTGCGTAAATAATTTTGTAAAATGTTAAGAAAATGGTACATTTATTGATGCTGTGCTTTTCCTAATAATAGGAGGATAATTATTAATTTTTGATAAAATACCTTCGCCGCCCCTCTCGATATTCCGACCATAATTGATTGGATAGGAGTAATGGGGGCGTGCCAATGGGGTGTTAAGCATCTTGAAGTGCGATTTTTTCATCTTAAAATGATGCTATGCGGTACTTGAGATTTCTTGGCTTACCGTTAACGGGGGAAGATGAAGTTTGGTACAAAATTAGTATACTATATTGGCAATCTTTCTGTTTTATTACTTTTGGTCCAGGACTTAAGATGCTGGAGTAGGTGTATTTACCGCACTTGCGTAAATAATTTTGTAAAATGTTAAGAAAATGGTACATTTATTGATGCTGTGCTTTTCCTAATAATAGGAGGATAATTATTAATTTTTGATAAAATACCTTCGCCGCCCCTCTCGATATTCCGACCATAATTGATTGGATAGGAGTAATGGGGGCGTGCCAATGGGGTGTTAAGCATCTTGAAGTGCGATTTTTTCATCTTAAAATGATGCTATGCGGTACTTGAGATTTCTTGGCTTACCGTTAACGGGGGAAGATGAAGTTTGGTACAAAATTAGTATACTATATTGGCAATCTTTCTGTTTTATTACTTTTGGTCCAGGACTTAAGATGCTGGAGTAGGTGTATTTACCGCACTTGCGTAAATAATTTTGTAAAATGTTAAGAAAATGGTACATTTATTGATGCTGTGCTTTTCCTAATAATAGGAGGATAATTATTAATTTTTGATAAAATACCTTCGCCGCCCCTCTCGATATTCCGACCATAATTGATTGGATAGGAGTAATGGGGGCGTGCCAATGGGGTGTTAAGCATCTTGAAGTGCGATTTTTTCATCTTAAAATGATGCTATGCGGTACTTGAGATTTCTTGGCTTACCGTTAACGGGGGAAGATGAAGTTTGGTACAAAATTAGTATACTATATTGGCAATCTTTCTGTTTTATTACTTTTGGTCCAGGACTTAAGATGCTGGAGTAGGTGTATTTACCGCACTTGCGTAAATAATTTTGTAAAATGTTAAGAAAATGGTACATTTATTGATGCTGTGCTTTTCCTAATAATAGGAGGATAATTATTAATTTTTGATAAAATACCTTCGCCGCCCCTCTCGATATTCCGACCATAATTGATTGGATAGGAGTAATGGGGGCGTGCCAATGGGGTGTTAAGCATCTTGAAGTGCGATTTTTTCATCTTAAAATGATGCTATGCGGTACTTGAGATTTCTTGGCTTACCGTTAACGGGGGAAGATGAAGTTTGGTACAAAATTAGTATACTATATTGGCAATCTTTCTGTTTTATTACTTTTGGTCCAGGACTTAAGATGCTGGAGTAGGTGTATTTACCGCACTTGCGTAAATAATTTTGTAAAATGTTAAGAAAATGGTACATTTATTGATGCTGTGCTTTTCCTAATAATAGGAGGATAATTATTAATTTTTGATAAAATACCTTCGCCGCCCCTCTCGATATTCCGACCATAATTGATTGGATAGGAGTAATGGGGGCGTGCCAATGGGGTGTTAAGCATCTTGAAGTGCGATTTTTTCATCTTAAAATGATGCTATGCGGTACTTGAGATTTCTTGGCTTACCGTTAACGGGGGAAGATGAAGTTTGGTACAAAATTAGTATACTATATTGGCAATCTTTCTGTTTTATTACTTTTGGTCCAGGACTTAAGATGCTGGAGTAGGTGTATTTACCGCACTTGCGTAAATAATTTTGTAAAATGTTAAGAAAATGGTACATTTATTGATGCTGTGCTTTTCCTAATAATAGGAGGATAATTATTAATTTTTGATAAAATACCTTCGCCGCCCCTCTCGATATTCCGACCATAATTGATTGGATAGGAGTAATGGGGGCGTGCCAATGGGGTGTTAAGCATCTTGAAGTGCGATTTTTTCATCTTAAAATGATGCTATGCGGTACTTGAGATTTCTTGGCTTACCGTTAACGGGGGAAGATGAAGTTTGGTACAAAATTAGTATACTATATTGGCAATCTTTCTGTTTTATTACTTTTGGTCCAGGACTTAAGATGCTGGAGTAGGTGTATTTACCGCACTTGCGTAAATAATTTTGTAAAATGTTAAGAAAATGGTACATTTATTGATGCTGTGCTTTTCCTAATAATAGGAGGATAATTATTAATTTTTGATAAAATACCTTCGCCGCCCCTCTCGATATTCCGACCATAATTGATTGGATAGGAGTAATGGGGGCGTGCCAATGGGGTGTTAAGCATCTTGAAGTGCGATTTTTTCATCTTAAAATGATGCTATGCGGTACTTGAGATTTCTTGGCTTACCGTTAACGGGGGAAGATGAAGTTTGGTACAAAATTAGTATACTATATTGGCAATCTTTCTGTTTTATTACTTTTGGTCCAGGACTTAAGATGCTGGAGTAGGTGTATTTACCGCACTTGCGTAAATAATTTTGTAAAATGTTAAGAAAATGGTACATTTATTGATGCTGTGCTTTTCCTAATAATAGGAGGATAATTATTAATTTTTGATAAAATACCTTCGCCGCCCCTCTCGATATTCCGACCATAATTGATTGGATAGGAGTAATGGGGGCGTGCCAATGGGGTGTTAAGCATCTTGAAGTGCGATTTTTTCATCTTAAAATGATGCTATGCGGTACTTGAGATTTCTTGGCTTACCGTTAACGGGGGAAGATGAAGTTTGGTACAAAATTAGTATACTATATTGGCAATCTTTCTGTTTTATTACTTTTGGTCCAGGACTTAAGATGCTGGAGTAGGTGTATTTACCGCACTTGCGTAAATAATTTTGTAAAATGTTAAGAAAATGGTACATTTATTGATGCTGTGCTTTTCCTAATAATAGGAGGATAATTATTAATTTTTGATAAAATACCTTCGCCGCCCCTCTCGATATTCCGACCATAATTGATTGGATAGGAGTAATGGGGGCGTGCCAATGGGGTGTTAAGCATCTTGAAGTGCGATTTTTTCATCTTAAAATGATGCTATGCGGTACTTGAGATTTCTTGGCTTACCGTTAACGGGGGAAGATGAAGTTTGGTACAAAATTAGTATACTATATTGGCAATCTTTCTGTTTTATTACTTTTGGTCCAGGACTTAAGATGCTGGAGTAGGTGTATTTACCGCACTTGCGTAAATAATTTTGTAAAATGTTAAGAAAATGGTACATTTATTGATGCTGTGCTTTTCCTAATAATAGGAGGATAATTATTAATTTTTGATAAAATACCTTCGCCGCCCCTCTCGATATTCCGACCATAATTGATTGGATAGGAGTAATGGGGGCGTGCCAATGGGGTGTTAAGCATCTTGAAGTGCGATTTTTTCATCTTAAAATGATGCTATGCGGTACTTGAGATTTCTTGGCTTACCGTTAACGGGGGAAGATGAAGTTTGGTACAAAATTAGTATACTATATTGGCAATCTTTCTGTTTTATTACTTTTGGTCCAGGACTTAAGATGCTGGAGTAGGTGTATTTACCGCACTTGCGTAAATAATTTTGTAAAATGTTAAGAAAATGGTACATTTATTGATGCTGTGCTTTTCCTAATAATAGGAGGATAATTATTAATTTTTGATAAAATACCTTCGCCGCCCCTCTCGATATTCCGACCATAATTGATTGGATAGGAGTAATGGGGGCGTGCCAATGGGGTGTTAAGCATCTTGAAGTGCGATTTTTTCATCTTAAAATGATGCTATGCGGTACTTGAGATTTCTTGGCTTACCGTTAACGGGGGAAGATGAAGTTTGGTACAAAATTAGTATACTATATTGGCAATCTTTCTGTTTTATTACTTTTGGTCCAGGACTTAAGATGCTGGAGTAGGTGTATTTACCGCACTTGCGTAAATAATTTTGTAAAATGTTAAGAAAATGGTACATTTATTGATGCTGTGCTTTTCCTAATAATAGGAGGATAATTATTAATTTTTGATAAAATACCTTCGCCGCCCCTCTCGATATTCCGACCATAATTGATTGGATAGGAGTAATGGGGGCGTGCCAATGGGGTGTTAAGCATCTTGAAGTGCGATTTTTTCATCTTAAAATGATGCTATGCGGTACTTGAGATTTCTTGGCTTACCGTTAACGGGGGAAGATGAAGTTTGGTACAAAATTAGTATACTATATTGGCAATCTTTCTGTTTTATTACTTTTGGTCCAGGACTTAAGATGCTGGAGTAGGTGTATTTACCGCACTTGCGTAAATAATTTTGTAAAATGTTAAGAAAATGGTACATTTATTGATGCTGTGCTTTTCCTAATAATAGGAGGATAATTATTAATTTTTGATAAAATA
The DNA here is from genome assembly GCA_964036015.1 of Leptarthrus brevirostris. Lineage (NCBI taxonomy): Eukaryota > Metazoa > Arthropoda > Insecta > Diptera > Asilidae > Leptarthrus > Leptarthrus brevirostris. Next base: position 148,828,010 of record OZ038374.1, read on the forward strand.
CCTTCGCCGCCCCTCTCGATATTCCGACCATAATTGATTGGATAGGAGTAATGGGGGCGTGCCAATGGGGTGTTAAGCATCTTGAAGTGCGATTTTTTCATCTTAAAATGATGCTATGCGGTACTTGAGATTTCTTGGCTTACCGTTAACGGGGGAAGATGAAGTTTGGTACAAAATTAGTATACTATATTGGCAATCTTTCTGTTTTATTACTTTTGGTCCAGGACTTAAGATGCTGGAGTAGGTGTATTTACCGCACTTGCGTAAATAATTTTGTAAAATGTTAAGAAAATGGTACATTTATTGATGCTGTGCTTTTCCTAATAATAGGAGGATAATTATTAATTTTTGATAAAATACCTTCGCCGCCCCTCTCGATATTCCGACCATAATTGATTGGATAGGAGTAATGGGGGCGTGCCAATGGGGTGTTAAGCATCTTGAAGTGCGATTTTTTCATCTTAAAATGATGCTATGCGGTACTTGAGATTTCTTGGCTTACCGTTAACGGGGGAAGATGAAGTTTGGTACAAAATTAGTATACTATATTGGCAATCTTTCTGTTTTATTACTTTTGGTCCAGGACTTAAGATGCTGGAGTAGGTGTATTTACCGCACTTGCGTAAATAATTTTGTAAAATGTTAAGAAAATGGTACATTTATTGATGCTGTGCTTTTCCTAATAATAGGAGGATAATTATTAATTTTTGATAAAATACCTTCGCCGCCCCTCTCGATATTCCGACCATAATTGATTGGATAGGAGTAATGGGGGCGTGCCAATGGGGTGTTAAGCATCTTGAAGCGAAAATGACTATGCGGTACAACACGCGATTGAGATTTCTTGGCTTACCGTTAACGGGGGAAGATGAAGTTTGGTACAAAATTAGTATACTATATTGGCAATCTTTCTGTTTTATTACTTTTGGTCCAGGACTTAAGATGCTGGAGTAGGTGTATTTACCGCACTTGCGTAAATAATTTTGTAAAATGTTAAGAAAATGGTACATTTATTGATGCTGTGCTTTTCCTAATAATAGGAGGATAATTATTAATTTTTGATAAAATACCTTCGCCGCCCCTCTCGATATTCCGACCATAATTGATTGGATAGGAGTAATGGGGGCGTGCCAATGGGGTGTTAAGCATCTTGAAGTGCGATTTTTTCATCTTAAAATGATGCTATGCGGTAC